>JAKOGI010000456.1:0-588081 GCA_029747015.1 Carnegiea gigantea
GGGCGTTTACTTGATGATTCTCTATGGCATAACAATTCTAGAGTACAAGTGAAACTGTGCATGTATCATATTAAGGCAATGTAACGCAAGACTTATCAGATATGTTTTTCTCTATTTTCTTCTGAATGCCGATTGATACGTTTAACATAAGCGCAACATTTAGTTAATTAAGAAAATTAAATTAGTTAATACAAACGTTAAAATAAATAGGGATTGTAATATCCCCATTACTAATTTGACACAAATCTTCATATGTAGATGTACACCTGGCCACGTTGATGTGATACTCGAAGCTCCTATGCAATGCCCATGGAACCATGCTAACGCCACACCCAAAATAGTTAACTGTTTTGGATCCTGAACCCCATTTACTCGCCATGCTTTAGAAAATATGATTATTAGATAAACAAGACTTATCAAAAGTTGAGCTTGAACTAAGAAGACCCAACCCATTCTTTAAAGGAACCCATGGCTGAGAAAATTGGTCGGTTTCATTGCTTCTATGTTAAGATACGTAAGTAATCGCACAAATAGAGGAGATCAACAATAATTAAAACTAAAGTTGCATGCCTCTTTTGTTACACCGTGTTACACCGTGCAAATAAACACACGAGAATCTTTAGATAATTAGAACCTTGGAAAGCATGAGAAGACTTTGCCAACAAACATATATAGCTACAATAGTTGTTACATTCCAAATATTTAACTTCCTTTCCTTTTTCATAGTCTGCATTCCGCACATAGTCTTGGCTCGGTAAAATTGAGATAATAATTTCAAGATGGGACTTTTAGGAAGTTATCTGTTTTGATCCTTTTTCTATTGCAACGATTAGAAACAAATTCTCCATATTAAGTTATATTTAGTTACAGTAGGATTTGAAATTAAGTTTATTTTATGTAACAACTACAATGAGGAGTTTCATTTCTACTCCTCTTAAATAGGGATACATTTTTCTCCACTTGTTCTAATGTTGCTTAAGTCTTGAACATACTGTAAATATGTGTCATGGGAAAGGTTCATTTCATCATCCACTTGTTCGGATTACCACTTCAGTTTGCAAAGTAGACACCACAACTTAAGCAAATTCTATTACGATAGAAAAGAAAAACACTTAAATTGGAATTGATGGATTCAAAACAAATCCTAGCCGTGAAGTTATCCATCATCTTTATGACCCTTAATACATTTTTCATTGCAACCACCCATGCAGCACCTGTGCCAAGCATAGATCCTATAATTGATTGTGCGGACAAGATAAGTAGCTCTTGTGGGCCTAAAGTTTATGCGTTTATATTTGAGGAAAGAGGCATCTTGTCCCAGGATTGTTGTGGGTTATTATTGAAAGAAGGGAAAGAGTGTCATGACAACCTGACAAATTCAATCCTGAACAAAGGAGGATTTTCTACTGAAGAAACGGAGGAAATATTGGAAAGGAACTCTGAAGTTTGGAACCTTTGCAAGAGGAGCGGTCACATTGGAGGCACTCAAGCCGCACCAGCAACAATCGTACAACCCCTAAAAGGTTGTGCAGGCAAGGTCACCAGTGCTTGTGGGCTCAAAATATATGAGTTTGTGTTCGACAACAGCGGCATCCTATCTGAAAAATGTTGTGAGCAGTTGTTAAATGCAGGAAGAGAGTGTCATGATAGCGATACCAATTCAATCCTAAGTGAAGGAGAATTCTCCAAGGAAGAAAGGGAGGAAATATTGGCAAGGCACAGTGAAGTTTGGAACCTTTGTACGAGGAGCGGTCACATTGGAGGCACTCAACCAGTACCTGCACCAACCGTACAACCCCCAACAGGTTGTGCAGGCAAGGTCACCAGTGCTTGTGGGCCTAAAGTATATGCATTTGTGTTTGACAAAAGTGGCGTTCTGTCCGAAAAATGTTGTGAGCTGTTGTTGAATGCAGGAAGACAGTGTCATGACAGCGAAACCAATTCAATCATAAGTGAGGGAGAATTTTCCGCGGAAGAAAAGAAGGAAATTATGAAAAGACACAATCAAGTCTGGAACCTTTGCAAGAAGAATGGTCACATTGATATAGAAAACACTGTTTTCTAGAAATATGCCACAAAAGGGCTTGAATTGTATGGTTTAAAAATGATTCCGCAAAGGTCTTAAAACACATGGCACCCGATCGCGTACACATTTTATTTCGTTCTCATCTTTCGTAACACTAGTTGTGCCATTTCTTTCCCTTTTCTTTCTTTTACGATTTTTCGCATTTTCGAAAAATGTTAAAAAAACTCATAAACAATTGTAGGTGATAACCACAGGTCGCATCAAATTTTGAAGGGATCACTATGATGAATGAAAATTCTAAGGAAGGGAGCATTATCTCACCCATCATAATTTATTTTAATCCCCACCCTGCATTATTGATGGACTATTTTCAGTCCCTTATGACATAATGAATTGCCTTCCACAACTTGTAGCCATTACTTCATTATGCGTCTCCCTTCCCCCCCTTCATTTTTTAATGTTTGTGCTTATTTTAAAAGTAAAACTCAAGTTATGCAATGGCAGAACGTAACCTTTAACTTGAAGAGATTATACTACTTATTGAACGTGACACCCATATCTTGCGTTTGCGGTATTTCTCTATGTTCTTATTTGGACGGATTAATTTATCTCTGTCCTTGCTTTGAAATGCTATGGATTTCCCTATTGGATGATCAATCAAATCACGAGGATGCTGTGGCGAATGTTTTGCTAATAGGAGGTAAGGTTTTCCATACATTTATGAGGTAAAGAAATTCAAAAATGCATCTTTGATGGTGAGTCCGACTATCAAATGGTAGTTATGCAATTGTTTTGCATATAGGAAGAATTCGCTCCAAAGTTGTACCAAAAAGGAACATTGACATGGGGGTTATTTTTGTTCACCCTCTCTTAGACTTTGGCTGGGATAATTTTAATTGAAATTTTTCGAAAACCCATCAACTGAGAAAAGGAGAAGAAGAAAGGTGTTTGGTGACATCCCATCTCATGGAACGCGAACGAAGAATTGAAATTAAGGGAGGAAGAAGTTCATGGGGCTTGAAGAAATTTACAGAAGTCGACCCCAATTGCAAAAAATGAATATGAATACGTAACATGCAAGAATTGCGCCCCTCACCATACGCAGCACGTATGTTCTCAGTTGATCAGATGTTGCTCACTGTATTGTCGCTGCGGGTTTTATCCATCAATAATACATGGACAGACAACTTGGGTAAAATAAAAAAATTGGTTAATTCTACCTGTTAAACTGTTTGGGACACTGCACTCAACGGTTTAGATTTATTGCATTTGGGCAAAACGCCAGATTCATCAACATATTGGAGTCGGAAAAAAATTATGATTACCAAAGAATATAGCAATTCAGTAAATTCTAATTTTCTAGAAAATGAATATTAGCTAAAACGCTCAACAAACCATCAAGTACGTAAAGATTACGTCTTACACCCTACCACATTCTTGTTCAACGAATTAACAAATATTTACTGGAAATTATTGCCTATGCGTTTGCTATGTTGCATCCATGGGCTTCTCCTTAATAATACCGATGAATCCAATTTGTTCCAGGCCGTGATCATTGTATGTAGAGAACTCTTCTTTATTTTAGGACTTTTCAGGGTGTTAAGTTAAATCAATGAATGTAATACGCGGTATTCCATACTTCGTTTCATTTATTACGTCTTACTGCAAAATGTTAACTCGCGTGGTTTTTTTTTCCGTGTCGGCTAACGTTTCCTTTTATGCATCCACAACTCATTCACCAATTCCCCATTAAAAATTTTGTTGTGTGCTAATAATCTCCTTATTTCTTTGTAGGCATATGTTTTTGGGCGTTTACTTGATGATTCTCTATGGCATATTAATTCTAGAGTGCAAGTGAAACTGTGCAAGTATCACATTAAGGCAATGCAAACGTAAGACTTGTCAGGCATATTTTTCTCTATTTTCTTCTGAATGCTGGTTGATACGTTTAACATAAGCCTAATATTTAGTTAGTTAAGAAAATTAAATTAGTTAATACAAACATTAAAATAAATGGGGATTATAATATCCCCATTACTAATTTGACACAAATCTTCATATGTAGATGTACACCTGGCCACGTTGATGTGATACTCGAAGCTCCTATGGAATGCCCTTGGAACCATGCTAATGCCACACCCAAAATAATTAACTGTTTTGGATCCTGAACCCCATTTACTCGCCATGCTTTAGGAAATACGATTATTAGATAAACAAGACTTATCAAAAGTTGATCTTGAACTAAGAAGACCCAACCCATTCTTTAAAGGAACCCATGGTTGAGAAAATTGGTCGGTTTCATTGCTTCTATGTTAAGATACGTAAGTAATCGTACGAATAGAGGAGATCAACAACAATAAAAACTAAAGTTGCATGCCTCTTTTGTTACACCGTGCAAATGAACACACGAGAATCCTTAGATGATTAGAACCTTAGAAAGCATGAGAAGACTTTGCCAACAAACATATATAGCTACAAGAGTTGTTACATTCCAAATATTTAACTTCCTTTCCTTTTTCATAGTGTGTATTCCGCACATAGTCTTGGCTCGGTAAAATTGAGATAATAATTTCAAGATGGGACTTTTAGGAAGTCATTTGTTTTGATCCTTTTCTATTGCAATGATTAGAAACAAATTCTCCATATTAAGCTATATTTAGTTATAGTTGGATTTGAAATTAAGTTTATTTTATGTAACAACTACAATGAGGAGTTTCATTTTTACTCCTCTTAAATAGGGATACGTTTTTCTCCATTTGTTCTAATGTTGCTTAAGTCTTGAACATACTATAAATATGTGTCATGGGAAAGGTTCATTTCATCATCCACTTGTTCGAATTACCACTTCAGTTTGCAAAGTAGACACCACAACTTAAGCAAATTCTATTACAATAGAAAAGAAAACCACATTCATTGGAATTGACGGATTCAAAACATATCCTAGCCATGAAGTTATCCATCATCTTTATGACCCTTAATACATTTTTCATTGCAACCACCCACGCAGCACCTGTGCCAAGCATAGCTCCCATAATTGGTTGCGCGGACAAGATAAGCAGCTCTTGTGGGCCTAAAGTTTATGCGTTTATATTTGAGAAAAGTGGCGTCCTGTCCCAGGATTGTTGTGGGTTATTATTGAAAGAAGGGAAAGAGTGTCATGACAACCTGACAAATTCAATCCTGAGCAAAGGAGGATTTTCTGCTGAAGAAACGGAGGAAATATTGGAAAGGAACTCTGAAGTTTGGAACCTTTGCAAGAGGAGCGGTCACATTGGAGGCCCTCAAGCCGCACCAGCAACAATCATACAACCCCTAAAAGGTTGTGCAGGCAAGGTCACCAGTGCTTGTGGGCCCAAAATATATGAGATTGTGTTCGACAACAGCGGCATCCTATCTGAAAAATGTTGTGAGCAGTTGTTGAATGCAGGAAGAGAGTGTCATGATAGCGATACTAATTCAATCCTAAGTGAATGAGAATTCTCCAAGGAAGAAAGGGAGGAAGTATTGGCAAGGCACAGTGAAGTTTGGAACCTTTGTAAGAGGAGCGGTCATATTGGAGGCACTCAACCAGTACCTGCACCAACCGTACAACCCCTAACAGGTTGTGCAGGCAAGGTCACCAGTGCTTGTGGGCCTAAAGTGTAATAGTCCAACCCTATATTATATTTATTCTTTTCATTAATCTATGTGATTAATTTCGTCGCATTTAAATCATTGTTTCCTTTGTTATTTCAAGTGGGAAATCTAATGGGCCTCACCTTGCAATTCGAGTTTTGTTTTGTAAAATCATCGAAATTAGACCTTGATATTTATGAATTAAATGATTTAATTATCTTTAGGTCAATCGCAAACTTTTAAAAAAAAAAAAAAAAAATTTCACAAACGCACTCGGTTTCAGTTCTTTCTCAAAACCAAGCCCATTTAGGGCCGTTTGCGATGCAACAAGTCTTGAACCTCATTGGTTTAGCTAATCTCACTTAATTAAGCCTTAATCAAGCATGCTTTTCTTGACTTTTCTCTTTCAATTTTCAGCCAAGTAAATTGAAATATAAATTGTAAAATTTTTTCATTTTGGTTCATTTTTAACCAAGCCTTTTTGTGAGCTTCTCTCTCTTCCCTCTCCTCCTCTCTCTACACGGCAACAACAGAGAAACCATCACCATTTCAGCCACCTTCAACCACCAAAAAACCCACCAAACATCCCTACTCACCACGCCCAAACATCCCTTTCACTTTCATAGACATCAAGCATCATTTCTAGCAACTTTCTCAAGCACAAAGTAAGTGTTCTTTTGACCCCTATGTTGATTTGTGTTTTGATTCTTGATCTTGTTGATTTTTTGGTTCTTATTATGGTTGTTTTAGTGATGGATCATGCTGTTTTTGAGGTTTTAAGAACCTCCTTGTTGATGGATTAAGGTAGAGATGAAGTTAGGGTTAGGGGTTCATCTTGTTCATGCAAGTCACTTGTTCAAGTGAGGTTTATTGCTTGTTTTATCCTTGTTTTGGCTTATGTTTTAATATATTGAAGTTTCTTGTGGTGTTTATGGTGTTTGGGAAAAGATGGAAGTGAGTTCAAGTTAACCCAAAGCTAGGGTTTTGCTCAAAATGCATGATTTGGACCAACTAAGGCTAAATGTGTGGTGAGTATATGTGACTAAAAAGGGAGCTTTATTTGATATGAATATGAAAAGAAATTATGTATGGTGTTTTTGTATGAGGTTGGGATGTACCAAAGTGTATTTACACACTCTTAAAAAGGAGTTTGAGTTGGGGATTGGTGAAAAACATGAAGGAAAACACTAAAGCAGTGCTGCTGGAATTTTCAGAGACACAGGGCAGGCTTTGAAAGGAAACTGGTAATGATCGGCCAATCCAAAAATTCTGATTTTTGGTGGGCAGATAGGTCAGTGTGTTAGCTTCAAAATGACTCTTGAATCGCATCAATCCGAGGTCTGTGGAAAAAGTTATGGTCATTTTACCGAACCTGTGCAGGATGGGTTTAAAACTGACATGTTAGTGTTCTAACCCCTTTTTAGGAAACCTAGCATGGACTCATGTTTTGAGTCCTTGGTGAAAGTTTTAGAGGCCTTCCTAAGCTATTTATATTGGGGTCTTACATCCTATTTGGAGGTCGGGACAATAAGTTATGGGTTATTCTTCCCATACCCTCCTTTGAAGACCAAATGTTCTAAATTAGCTACCATGTCTCACTTCTCATTTTTTTTAGTTTACATCAATGTCTTTTTGGTTACTCATGAACCGTTGTGTAACAGCTCTTCATAAGCCAGTTTGATTTAAAATTATCAGTTATGAAAACATGATCGTTTCTAACCTCATGTTCCTGTAATGGACTTTTGAGCAGAATCAAGGCCTAAGCTTCCATTTTCTTCACTTTTGTATATCTCTTTCCTCTGTGCATTAACATTTAAAACTTCCAGGTACGTTTATTGCCTGTATCTTTAGTACTCAGCATGCATTTATCAAAATCATAATGTTTTGATAAGCACATCAATGAATCATTTTAATCAGTGTTTCATCACATAATTGGTGACCCCGTCAGTTATCAGTTACAGGGCATTGCCCTCAGTTACCCGCGCGGCTACAGGCCAGGTCCCTCGGTCGGCTTGGCAGGTGTACACCTATTCACATATCGTAACAGTTACTAAAGGGGTGCACTAGCAGATAATAATCCGCAATACAGTTTTATATACATCTCATTCCCTATTTTCACTTAAAATGAATTGCAAGTGGGCCCTAAATTACTTTTCAATGAACCTTTAACAGTATAGGGATATATGTACTGAGCTTTGGCTCACAGTTCGAAATATTTTTATGTTTTGTTTTAGGCAAATGTTCAGTGAACCGCCCTGAGGCGGGCAGGGAGGCCGGGGGTGATAAATGAGACAGAACCCTTCATGTAGTGGACGGTGTGGGAGAGCCAAGATGCTATCGTGGCATATTGTGATGTATTTTGGAGTGCCTAATGTATTTTAAGTTAACTTATGTATTTTGATGCTGCGACTGTATTTCCAAACCGAGTTATGTAAGGTTGTGTTATGATGGTGTATACCCTATTATGGGGTAACCTTTGGATTAAGATAAATCTTCATGTTTAATGCAAGCCTTGTCCTTCATGGGCGGCGGTAACGCTCCGTTCATTGAGTCATTGTATCTTATTGGTATTCTTAAGCAGATGGAAACAGGAAATGGATCATGTATACTTGGGGTGTTACAGATTTGGTATCAGAGACCAGGTTTACATTTTCTTGAGGAAAGTAGAGTGAGAACCTCTAGGGTGAGTATTCGAATGGTGTAGTGATGGGGAGGCTATCTATAGTCTATTGCTAGAATGATGTTGATATTAAGAGCGTAATATCGATATTAGACTGTCAGTTGCTTTCATTTGTAAGCTTTTTGTTTATGGATGTGCATACCTCTTACATATGTGTTTTTCTTTTGTTAGATGGACCCTTATGGGGTTAATATGCTACCGGGGGGCTCTATGATAGCTCATATTGCCTTGCTACACATGAGTATGGAAGGACATGCACAGGACCCTTATTCTGAGTTTCACAGTATTACCGTCCGTGCTCAGAGACTGCTTGAGTCCTTACCTCTGGTTGGCCCGTGGGTGGAATTTAGGCAGCGTTACCAGAACTTTATGATGACAGGGAACCCAGGCTTGGACGGGCCTAGGTTTCAGGCCCAGGGAGCGTGGATGACTCTCACTACGGAACTGTTATTAAGAGAGGAGTTCGAATTGAGGGGACTGACTATGGAAACCCTTCAACATGTTTTCCCCCTATATCAGGTCCACCCTCCACCTGTAGCCCCGGTACCAGCACAGGGGCCACCCTCCCCGCCAGTACCAGCACAGGGGCCACCCTCCCCGCCAGCACCAGCACAGGGGCCACCCATTCCACCCGCACCAGCCACCCCACTGATGCCCGATAGCCCTGGGGAGGCTTACGTGGTAATAGATATCCCTAGCACCCCAGAAGTGGTGGTGATTAGCTCTGAGGATGAGAACCACCAGGGCGATGAGGACGATCCAGAGGAGGAGGATCCCGAGGAGGATCAAGATAGTGATGAGATGGGGATAGACCCGCAAGGGGAACAAGAGGCGGATGAGTTGATGATGGGACTAGGGGAGGAGCCTGAGCCACAGATTCAACAGGAGGTCGATGGTGCCGAATCAGAGGCATCTATGAGTAGTTTTGATTCAGGTGAAGAACCTGATGATGAGTCTGACCCCGATTACGATCCATCCAGGGATCGTTAGGTGGTTCTATAGGCTAGCCTAGTGGTTTTATTTTGAGTCCTATATGTAGTAATGGTTTGGCTGGATTGGATCATTACATTTTGTGGGGCATCTGGCATTGTATATAGTTAGTCCAATCCTCGCCAACCAGGATGATATAGTCCGTACCTTGTTTTTGGGTTATGTCACGGACTTAGTGCATAGGGGCTATTTAGTTTTAATGATACGGAAAGAGTTAGAGTTAGTCTTGCGTACTTAGCTTGATGTACTGTACTTTTGTTGCTCATATATATAAATCAATGATGTTTGTAAGTAAGCAGTGTTGAAATGATAATGCTTTAAGTTATGATATAATCTGATATGTCTGGAGGTTCTAGTGTTTGAATTGCTTTATTTACTATATGTTCAGAATGTCCCAGTCAGTACATAACAAAATGGAGGTTCAGGTAGAGGACGATATGGGGCACGGCCAGGGATCGGGTGATCAAGCCTCCTGCCAAGAACCACAACACGGGGACACGCCACCATTGCCCTCTGTATTAGCTAGCAACTTAGGAGACCCAAGTTATTGGCCAACCTTAGTTGCTGAATTAATGAAGCGAATTCCCCAAGTACCTGTTGAAACCCCTCCTAAAGAGGATAAATTGGCAGACAGGGTAGCACGGCGCAACCCTAAAGTTTATAATGGATCTTATGATCCAGTAGTGTTAGAAGAATGGATAAGGGAAATGGAGAAAGTTTTCGCCGTAGTTGGGGTACCAGAAGAAAAGAAAATGAACATTGGGACGTATTATCTGTCAGGTGAAGCTGACATTTGGTGGAGTACTGTGAAGGATAAACTCCTAGGGCCTGAATTCACTTGGAATAAATTTTTAGTGGAGTTGAGGGCGAAATTTTACCCAGCTGTGGTGCAAAGGCAAAAGGAGAAGGAATTTATGGAGTTGAAAATGAGTGGCAACATGTCTGTGATGCAATATGCTAGTAAGTTCACAGAACTATCTAGATTTGTCCCTGAATTTGTATCCTCTGAAAGGTTAAAGATGAGAAGGTTCGAGGAAGGTTTGGCCTTCTACATTCGGAATCAGTTAGCGGGGCAACCAATTTTGACTTGTCAAGAATTATATGAGCGAGCAGCTGAAGTGGAACGAGTGAAGACGGAATTGAGAGCTCTGAACCCAATTAACCATAAGAGAAAGGGGTTTGAACGGGGGACTTCTAGTGAAAGTGTGAATCAGAACCAGAAAAAGCCTACTCCACTTCCCTCTAAGAGCCGTCCTATGGGCTCGTCAGTACCCGTAACCTGTGCGAAGTGTGGAAGAACAAATCACACCACTCCTGAATGCCGAGTTGGCAGCAACAAATGTATGTGGTGTGGAAGTCCTGAACACCTCATCACTGCATGCCCCCGCCGACTGAAAGCTGTAGATAGAGGCGCAGCAAAACCTTTGGCTCCGCCCCGCCAGGGACCCCCACCTACAAGGCCTGCAGTTGCAGGAAGGGCATTCGTGATGAACAAAAAGGAAGCTGCTACCTCTGGTACGGTAGTCACTGGAACTCTCTTTTTAAATTCAAAGCCATTTTGTGTATTATTTGATTCGGGCGCCACTCATTCATTCATATCTCCCCGAGCTGCTATACAATTGAGTCTGGAGAACAAAAAGATGGAAACCAATTATAGAATTAAACTACCCAACAATTCTGTGATTGAGTGCCCCTTCTCTTATGAACTTGTCCCCATCATCATTGATGAAGCTACCTTCCCTATGGATTTGATTCAATTTGACCTGACTGATTTTGATATCATTTTGGGAATGAATTGGTTACATACTTATGGAGCCAAAATTGACTGTGAAGATCTTAAGGTTATTTTGAAGGATGGGAAAGGGAGAAAAGTGTGTTTTTATGGGCAGAAAGAGACAAAATCTTGCTCTTTGATTTCCGCTATGAAAGCAAGCAAGCTGTTATATCGGGGGTGTATTGGGTATTGGTGTTATGCTATTGACTCCCAGACGAAAGAAGAGAAAGCGGAGGATATACCTGTAGTTTGTGAATTTGAAGATGTTTTTCCGGAAGAGTTACCAGGACTACTCCCACAAAGGGAAATTGATTTTGGAATTGAATTAATTCATGGGGCCCAACCTATTTCGAAAACTCCATATCGTATGGCCCCAACTGAGCTTAAGGAATTAAAGATTCAACTAGATGAACTGTTACAGAAAGGCTTCATCAGGCCAAGTGTGTAACCATGGGGTGCTCCAGTGTTGTTTGTTAAGAAAAAGGATGGAACCTTAAGACTCTGTATTGATTACAGGGAGTTGAACAAGATTACCATCAAAAACAAATATCCTCTGCCACGAATAGATGATCTGTTTGATCAACTCCAAGGAGCAGGAGTATTCTCTAAGATTGATTTGAGATCAGGGTACCATCAACTTAGGATTAAGCCTGAGGACATTCCTAAGACAGCGTTCAGGACCAGGTATGGTCACTATGAGTTCACAGTGATGCCTTTTGGCCTCACTAATGCTCCTGCAGCCTTTATGGATCTTATGAACAGGGTTTTCAGGCCTTATTTAGACAAGTTTGTCGTGGTATTCATAGATGATATCCTTATCTATTCTAAGGATGAAAAGGAACATGCTGATCAATTGCGGATAGTATTGCAAACTCTGAGGGAACATCAACTCTACGGCAAATTAAAGAAATGTGAATTTTGGTTGGAGGAAGTAGTATTTTTGGGGCATGTGATTACCAAAGAAGGAATTAAGGTTGACCCCCAAAAGGTGAGAGCAATCACAGAATGGCCAAGGCCTACCAACGTCACAGAGATTAGAAGCTTTCTGGGTTTAGCAGGCTATTATCGAAGATTCGTTAAAGATTTTTCAAAAATAGCATCACCCCTCACCAATCTACTGAAGAAGGTAAATAAGTTTGAGTGGACTGAAAGGTGTGAGGAAGCTTTCCAAGAGCTAAGGCAGCGTCTCACTACCGCCCCAATCCTAACTTTACCAATGGAAGGAAAAGAGTATACTGTATATAGTGATGCTTCGAAGAATGGTTTGGGGTGCGTACTAATGCAGGAGGACAAAGTAGTAGCTTATGCCTCTCGACAACTCAAGCCATATGAGAAGAACTACCCTACCCATGACCTGGAGTTAGCAGCTGTGGTCTTTGCATTGAAAATTTGGAGACATTATTTATATGGGGTATCGTGCAAGATCTATACTGATCATCAAAGTTTAAAGTATATCTTCACCCAGAAGGAGCTCAATTTGAGACAAAGGCGTTGGCTTGAGTTGCTTAAGGACTACGATTTGCAAATTCAATATCATCCTGGTAAAGCAAATGTGGTGGCAGATGCTCTAAGTAGGAAAGCGCAACATAGCTCGAACATTGTGATGATCACTCAATTGAATCTCTTAAGAGAACTGGAGTCCTTTGGGATTCAATTGGTGTCCTATGGGCAAACGAAGGCTCGTTTATCAGTACTCACTTTACAGCCTTCCTTAGAGGAGGAAATACGACTGAATCAGGAAAGTGATCCCGAACTTCAAAGGATAAAACAAAATTTAGAGAAAGGGAAATCTCCAGGATTTGTAGTACATGAGGATGGGACTCTGAGGTTCCAGAATCGTCTATGTGTGCCCAAACATGGGGAGTTAAGAAAGCAGATCCTAGAAGAGGCTCACAATACTCGTTATTCAGTGCATCCAGGAGGCACCAAGATGTACAGAGATCTGAGACAATATTTTTAGTGGAATAATATGAAGAAGGACGTTGCAGAATATGTGGATAGGTGTCTAATTTGTCAGAAAGTTAAAGCCGAGCATCAACGTCCTGTGGGTGAACTACGACCCTTAGAAATTCCAACATGGAAGTAGGATTCGATTTCGATGGACTTTGTTATGGGTTTACCGCTTTCTGCCACGAAAAAGAATGCTATCTGGGTCATAGTTGATCGACTCACAAAGTCAGCTCATTTCCTACCCATCAAGGATACTTGGGGAGTTGAAAAACTAGCTCAACTGTATGTTAAGGAGATAGTCCGTCTACATGGGATTCCTTTAGACATAGTCTCAGATAGGGACCAAAGGTTCCAAGCACGTTTCTGGCAAGCGCTTCAAAAAGTCTTTGGAACCAAACTAAACTTCAGTAGCTCCTACCACCCAGAAACAGATGGACAAACTGAAAGGGTAAACCAAATTGTGGAAGACATGCTAAGAGCTTGTGTATTGGAGTTTCAAGGGAAGTGGGAAGATGACTTGCCTCTGGTAGAATTCTCTTATAACAACAGCTATCAATCCACCATCAAGATGGCCCCATTTGAGGCTCTGTATGGAAGAAAATGTAGAACCCCATTGTGCTGGAGTGATTTGGATGAGGCACTGATTATAGGTCCTGAAATGATTCAAGAGACCACTGAAACTATAAGAAAGATCCAGGAACATATCAGAATTGCCCAAAGTCGACAGAAAAGTTATGCAGACAAAAGAAGAAGACCTCTAGAGTTTCAAGTAGGTGATAAAGTTTTTCTGAAGGTTTCACCAACTAGAGGTGTTAAGAGGTTCGGAATACGGGGAAAATTGAGTCCAAGGTATATTGGACCTTACGAAATCATTGAACAGTTAAATCCTGTAGCTTATCGGCTTGATCTGCCTATAGAGCTTGAGCATGTACATAACGTGTTCCATGTCTCTCAGCTTAAGAAATACATTCCAGATCCAGATCATACCATTGTATCTGAACCGATTGATATCGCTGAAGATCTAGTATATGAAGAACGTCCTGTTCAAATACTAGATCACAGGATTAAACAATTGCGCAACAAGCAGGTCCCATTGGTCAAAGTGCTATGGTCAAACCACACCTCCCAGGAAGCCACTTGGGAGACCGAAGAGGCTATGAGAACTGCATATCCATATTTATTTGAGGTAATTCCTACATGATGAAATTCGTCAGTTTCGAGGACGAAACTTTTTAAGGGGGGGAGACTGTAATAGTCCAACCCTATATTATATTTATTCTTTTCATTAATCTATGTGATTAATTTCGTCGCATTTAAATCATTGTTTCCTTTGTTATTTCAAGTGGGAAATCCAATGGGCCTCACCTTGCAATTCGAGTTTTGTTTTGTAAAATCATCGAAATTAGACCTTGATATTTATGAATTAAGTGATTTAATTATCTTTAGGTCAATCGCAAACTTTTAAAAAAAAAAAAAAAAAATTTCACAAACGCACTCGGTTTCAGTTCTTTCTCAAAACCAAGCCCATTTAGGGCCGTTTGCGATGCAACAAGTCTTGAACCTCATTGGTTTAGCTAATCTCACTTAATTAAGCCTTAATCAAGCATGCTTTTCTTGACTTTTCTCTTTCAATTTTCAGCCAAGTAAATTGAAATATAAATTGTAAACTTTTTCATTTTGGTTCATTTTTAACCAAGCCTTTTTGTGAGCTTCTCTCTCTTCCCTCTCCTCCTTCTCTCTACACGGCCACAGCAGAAAACCAGCACCATTTCAGCCACCTTCAACCACCAAAAAACCCACCAAACATCCCTACTCACCACCCCCAAACATCCCTTTCACTTTCATAGACATCAAGCATCATTTCTAGCAACTTTCTCAAGCACAAAGTAAGTGTTTTTTTTGACCCCTATGTTGATTTGTGTTTTGATTCTTGATCTTGTTGATTTTTGGTTCTTCTTATGGTTGTTTTAGTGATGGATCATGCTGTTTTTGAGGTCTTAAGAACCTTCTTGTTGATGGATTAAGGTAGAGATGAAGTTAGGGTTAGGGTTTCATCTTGTTCATGCAAGTTACTTGCTCAAGTGAGGTTTATTGCTTGTTTTATCCTTGTTTTGGCTTATGTTTTAATATATTGAAGTTTGTTGTGGTGTTTATGGTGTTTGGGAAAGATGGAAGTGAGTTCAAGTTAACCCAAAGCTAGGGTTTTGTTCAAAATGCATGATTTGGACCAACTAATGCTAAAGGTGTGGTGTGTGAGCATATGTGACTAAAAAGAGAGCTTTGTTTGATATGAATATGAAAAGAAATTAGGTATGGTGTTTTTGTATGAGGTTTGGATGTACCAAAGTATATTTACACACTCTTAAAAAGGAGTTTGAGTTGAGGATTGGTGAAAAACATGAAGGAAAACACTAAAGCAGTGCTGCTGGAATTTTCAGAAAAACAGGGCAGGCTTTGAAAGGAAACTGGTAATGATCGGCCAATCCAAAAATTCTGATTTTTGGTGGGGGGATAGGTCAGTGTGTTAGCTTCAAAATGACTCTTGAATCGCATCAATCCGAGGTCTGTGGAAAAAGTTATGGTCATTTTACCGAACCTGTGCAGGATGGGTTTAAAACTGACATGTTAGGGTTCTAACCCCTTTTTAGGAAACCTAGCATGGGAGTCATGTTTTGAGTCCTTGGTGAAAGTTTTAGAGGCCTTCCTAAGCTATTTATATTGGGGTCTTACGTCCTATTCGGAGGTCGGGACAATAAGTTATGGGTTATTCTTCCCATACCCTCCTTTGAAAACCAAATGTTCTAAATTAGCTACCATGTCTCCCTTCTCATTTTTTTAGTTTACATCAACGTCTTTTTGGTTACTCATGAACCGTTGTGTAAAAGCTCTTCATAAGCCAGTTTTATTTAAAATTATTAGTTATGAAAACATGATCGTTTCTAACCTTATGTTCCTGTAATGGACTTTTGAGCAGAATCAAGGCCTAAGCTTCCATTTTCTTCCCTTTTGTATATCTCATTCCTCTGTGCATTAACATTTAAAACTTCCAGGTACGTTTATTGCCTGTA
The DNA here is from genome assembly GCA_029747015.1 of Carnegiea gigantea. Classification (NCBI taxonomy): domain Eukaryota; kingdom Viridiplantae; phylum Streptophyta; class Magnoliopsida; order Caryophyllales; family Cactaceae; genus Carnegiea; species Carnegiea gigantea. The sequence goes on from JAKOGI010000456.1 coordinate 16,104, forward strand.
TCTTTAGTACTCAACATGCATTTATCAAAATCATAATATTTTGATAAGCAGCATCAATGAATCATTTTAATCAGTGTTTCATCACATAATTGGTGACCCCGTCAGTTATCAGTTACAGGGCATTGCCCTCAGTTTCCCGCGCGGCTTCAGGCCAGGTCCCTCGGTCGGCTTGGCAGGTGTACCCCTATTCACAGATCGTAACAGTTACTAAAGGGGTGCACTAGCAGATAATAATCCGCAATACAGTTTTATATACATCTCATTCCCTGTTTTCACTTAAAATGAATTGCAAGTGGGCCCTAAATTACTTTTCAATGAACCTTTAACAGTACAGGGATATATGTACTGAGCTTTGGCTCACAGTTCGAAATATTTTTATGTTTTGTTTTAGGCAAATGTTCAGTGAACCGCCCTGAGGCGGGCAGGGAGGCCGGAGGTGATAAATGAGACAGAACCCTTCATGTAGTGGACGGTGTGGGAGAGCCAAGATGCTATCGTGGCATATTGTGATGGATTTTGGAGTGCCTAATGTATTTTAAGTTAACTTATGTATTTTGATGCTGCGACTGTATTTCCAAACCGAGTTATGTAAGGTTGTGTTATGATGGTGTATACCCTATTATTGGGGGTAAACCTTTGGATTAAGAAATCCTTATGTTTAATGCAAGCTTGCCTTCATGGGCGGCGGTGGTAAGCTCCGTCATTGAGTATTGTATCTTATGGTATCTTAAGCAGATGGAAACAGGAAATGGATCATGATACTTGGGGTGGACATAAAGTATATGCATTTGTGTTTGACAAAAGTGGCGTTCTGTCCGAAAAATGTTGTAAGCTGTTGTTGAATGCAGGAAGACAGTGTCATAACAGCGAAACCAATTCAATCCTAAGTGAAGGAGAATTTTCTGCGGAAGAAAAGAAGGAAATTATGAAAAGACACAATCAAGTCTGGAACATTTGCAAGAAGAATGGTCACATTGATAAAGAAAACACTGTCTTCTAGAAATATGCCATAAAAAGGCTTGAATTGTATTGTTTAAAAATGATTCCGCAAAGGTCTTAAAACACATGGTACCTGATCGCGTACCCATTTTATCTCGTTCTCATCTTTCGTAACACTAGTTGTGCCATTTCTTTTTCTTTTATTACTTTTACGATTTTTCGCATTTTCGAAAAATGTTAAAGAAACTCATAAACAATTGTGGGTGATAACCACAGGTCGCATCAAATTTTGAAGGGATCACTATGATGAATGAAAATTCTAAGGAAGTGAGCATTATCTCACCCATCATAATTTATTTTAATCCCCACCCTGCATTATTGATGGACTATTTTCTGTCCCTTATGACATAATGAATTGCCTTCCACAACTTGTAGCCATTACCTCATTATGCGTCTCCCTTTTTCCCCTCCATTTTTTAATGTTTGTGCTTATTTTAAAAGTAAAACTCAAGTCATGCAATGGCAGAACGTAACCTTTAACTTGAAGCGATTATACTACTTATTAAACGTGACACCCATATCTTGCGTTTGCGGTATTTCTCTATGTTCTTATTTAGACGGATTAATTTATCTCTGTCCTTGCTCTGAAACGCTATGGATTTCCCTATTGGATGATCAATCAAATCACGAGGATGTTGTGGCGAATGTTATGCTAATGGGAGGTAAGGTTTTCCAACCTTTATGAGGTAAAGAAATTCAAAAATGCATCTTTGATGGTGAGTCCGACTATCAAATGGTAGTTATGCAATTGTTTTGCATATAGGAAGAATTCGCTCCAAAGTTGTACCAAAAAGGAACATTGACGTGGGGTTTATTTTGTTCACCCTCTCTTAGACTTTGGCTGGGATAATTTTAATTGAAATTTTTCGAAAACCCATCAACTGAGAAAAGGAGAAGAGGAAAGGAGTTTGGTGATATCCCATCTCATGGAAGGCGAACGAAGAATTGAAATAAAGGGAGGAAGAAGTTCATGGGGCTTGAAGAAATTTACAGAAGTCGACCCCAATTGCAAAAAATGAATATGAATACGTAACATGCAAGAATTGCGCCCCTCACCATACGCAGCACGTATGTTCTCAGTTGATCAGATATTGCTCACCGTATTGTCGCTGCGGGTTTTATCCATCAATAATACATGGACAGACAACTTGGGTAAAATAAAAAAATTGTTTAATTTTACCTGTTAAACTGTTTGGGGACACTGCACTCAACGGTTTAGATTTATTGCATTTGGGCAAAACGCCAGATTCATCAACATATTGGAGTCGGAAAAAAATTATGATTACCAAAGAATATAGCAATTCAGTAAATTCTAATTTTTTAGAAAATGAATATTACCTAAAACGCTCAACAGACCATCAAGTACGTAAAGATTACGTCTTACACCCTACCACATTCTTATTCGACGAATTAACAAATATTTACTGGAAATTATTGCCTATGCATTTGCTATGATGCATCCGTGGGTTTCTCCTTAATAATACCGATGAATCCAATTTGTTCCATGCCGTGATCATTGTATGTAGAGAACTCTTCTTTATTTTAGGACTTTTCAAGGTGTTAAGTTAAATCAATGAATGTAATACGCGGTATTCCAGACTTCGTTTCATTTATTACGTCTTACTACAAAATGTTAACTCGCGTGGTTTTTTGTCCGTGTCGGCTAACGTTTCCTTTTATGCATCCACAACTCATTCACCAATTCCCATTAAAAATTTTGTTGTGTGCTAATAATCTCCTTACTTCTTTGTAGGCATATGTTTTTGGGCGTTTACTTGATGATTCTCTATGGCATACCAATTCTAGAGTGCAAGTGAAACTGTGTAAGTATCACATTAAGGCAATGCAACGTAAGACTTGTCAGGCATATTTTTCTCTATTTTCTTCTGAATGCCGGTTGATACGTTTAACATAAGCCTAATATTTAGTTAGTTAAGAAAATTAAATTAGTTAATACAAATGTTAAAATAAATGGGGATTGTAATATCCCCATTACTAATTTGACACAAATCTTCATATGTAGATGTACACCTGGCCACGTTGATGTGATTCTCGAAGCTCCTATGCAATGCCCTTGGAACCATGCTAATGCCACACCCAAAATAGTTAACTGTTTTGGATACTGAACCCCATTTACTCACCATGCTTTAGGAAATACAATTATTAGATAAACAAGACTTATCAAAAGTTGAGCTTGAACTAAGAAGACCCAACCCATTCTCTAAAGGAACCCATGGTTGAGAAAATTGGTCGGTTTCATTGCTTCTATGTTAAGATACATAATTGTACGAATAGAGGAGATCAACAACAATTAAAACTAAAGTTGCATGCCCCTTTTGTTACACTGTGCAAATGAACACACAAGAATCCTTAGATGATTAGAACCTTAGAAAGCATGAGAAGACTTTGCCAACAAACATATATAGCTACAATAGTTGTTGCATTCCAAATATTTAACTTCCTTTCCTTTTTCATAGTGTGTATTCCGCACATAGTCTTGGCTCGGTAAAATTGAGATACTAATTTCAAGATGGGACTTTTAGGAAGTTATTTATTTTGATCCTTTTTCTATTGCAACGATTAGAAACAAATTCTCCATATTAAGTTATATTTAGTTATAGTAGCATTTGAAATTAAGTTTATTTTATGTAACAACTACAATGAGGAGTTTCATTTCTACTCCTCTTAAATAGGGATATGTTTTTCTCCATTTGTTCTAATGTTGCTTAAGTCTTGAATATACTATAAATATGTGTCATGGGAAAGGTTCATTTCGTCATCCACTTGTTCGGATTACCACTTCAGTTTGCAAAGTAGACACCACAACTTAAGCAAATTCCATTACAATAGAAAACAAGAACACATTCATTGGAATTGACGAATTCAAAACATATCCTAGCCATGAAGTTATCCATCATCTTTATGACCCTTAATACATTTTTCATTGCAACCACGCACGCAGCACCTGTGCCAAGCATAGATCCCATAATTGGTTGCGCGGACAAGATAAGCAGCTCTTGTGGGCCTAAAGTTTATGCGTTTATATTTGAGAAAAGTGGCGTCTTGTCCCAGGATTGTTGTGGGTTATTATTGAAAGAAGGGAAAGAGTGTCATGACAACCTGACAAATTCAATCCTGAGCAAAGGAGGATTTTCTATTCAAGAAACAGAGGAAATATTGGAAAGGAACTCTGAAGTTTGGAACCTTTGCAAGAGGAGCGGTCACATTGGAGGCCCTCAAGCCGCACCAGCAACAATCATACAACCCCTAAAAGGTTGTGCAGGCAAGGTCACCAGTGCTTGTGGTCCCAAAATATATGAGTTTGTGTTCGACAACAGCGGCATCCTATCTGAAAAATGTTGTGAGCAGTTGTTGAATGCAGGAAGAGAGTGTCATGATAGCGATACCGATTCAATCCTAAGTGAAGGAGAATTCTCCAAGGAAGAAAGGGAGGAAATATTGGCAAGGCACAGTGAAGTTTGGAACCTTTGTAAGAGGAGCGGTCACATTGGAGGCCCTCAACCAGTACCTGCACCAACCGTACACCCCCTAACAGGTTGTGCAGGCAAGGTCACCAGTGCTTGTGGGCCTAAAGTATATGCATTTGTGTTTGACAAAAGTGGCGTTCTGTCCGAAAAATGTTGTAAGCTGTTGTTAAATGCAGGCAGACAGTGTCATGACAGCGAAACCAATTCAATCCTAAGTGAAGGAGAATTTTCTGCGGAAGAAAAGAAGGAAATTATGAAAAGACACAATCAAGTCTGGAACCTTTGCAAGAAGAATGGTCACATTGATATAGAAAACACTGTCTTCTAGAAATATGCCACAAAAGGGCTTGAATTGTATGGTTGAAAAATGATTCCGCAAAGGTCTTAAAACACATGGTACCCGATCGCGTGCACATTTTATTTCGTTCTCATCTTTCGCAGCACTAGTTGTGCCATTTCTTTTTCTTTTATTTCTTTTACGATTTTTCGCATTTTCGAAAAATGTTAAAAAAGCTCATAAACAATTGTGGGTGATAACCACAGGTCGCATCAAATTTTGAAGGGATCACTATGATGAATGAAAATTCTAAGGAAGTGAGCATTATCTCACCCATCATAATTTATTTTAATCCCCACCCTGTATTATTGATGGACTATTTTCAGTCCCTTATGACATAATGAATTGCCTTCCACAACTTGTAGCCATTACCTCATTATGCGTCTCCCTTCCCCCCCCTTCATTTTTTAATGTTTGTGCTTATTTTAAAAGTAAAACTCAAGTCATGCAATGGCAGAACGAAACCTTTAACTTGAAGAGATTATACTACTTATTAAACGTGACACCCATATCTTGCGTCTGCGGTATTTCTCTATGTTCTTATTTGGACGGATTAATTTATCTCTGTCCTTGCTCTGAAACGCTATGGATTTCCCTATTGGATGATCAATCCAATCACGAGGATGCTGTGGCGAATGTTATGCTAATGGGAGGTAAGGTTTTCCATACATTTGTGAGTGCATCTTTGATGGTGAGTCCGACTATCACATGGTAGTTATGCAATTGTTTTGCATATAGGAAGAATTGGCTCCAAAGTTGTACCAAAAAGGAACATTGGTGTGGGTGTTATTTTTGTTCACCCTCTCTTAGACTTTGCTGGGATAATTTTAATTGAAATTTTTCGAAAACCCATCAACTGAGAAAAGGAGAAGAGGAAAGGTGTTTGGTGACATCCCATCTCATGGAAGGCGAACGAAGAATTGAAATTAAAGGAGGAAGAAGTTCATGGGGCTTGAAGAAATTTACAGAAGTCGACTCCAATTGCAAAAAATGAATATGAATATGTAACACGCAAGAATTGCGCCCCTCACCATACGCAGCACGTATGTTCTCAGTTGATCAGATATTGCTCACCGTATTGTCGCTGCGGGTTTTATCCATCAATAATTCATGGACAGACAACTTGGGTAAAATAAGAAAATTGGTTAATTCCACCTGTTAACTTGTTTGGGGACACTGCACTCAACGGTTTAGATTTATTGCATTTGGGCAAAACGCCAGATTCATTAACATATTGGAGTCGGAAAAAAATAATGATTACCAAAGAATATAGCAATTCAGTAAATTCTAATTTTCTAGAAAATGAATATTAGCTAAAACACTCAACAGACCATCAAGTACGTAAAGATTACGTATTACACCCTACCACATTCTTGTTCGACGAATTAACAAATATCTACTGGAAATTATTGCCTATGCGTTTGCTATGTTGCATTCATGGGTTTCTCCTTAATAACACCGATGAATCCAATTTGTTCCATGCCGTGATCATTATATGTAGAGAACTCTTCTTTATTTTAGGACTTCTCAGGATGTTAAGTTAAATCAATGAATGTAATACACGGTATTTCAGACTTCGTTTCATTTATTACGTCTTACTACAAAATGTTAACTCGCGTGGTTTTTTTTTCCGTGTCGGCTAACGTTTCCTTTTATGCATCCACAACTCATTCACCAATTCCCCATTAAAAATTTTGTTGTGTACTAATAATCTCCTTACTTCTTTGTAGGCATATGTTTCTGGGCGTTTACTTGATGATTCTCTATGGCATATCAATTCCAGAGTGCAAGTGAAACTGTGCAAGTATCACATTAAGGCAATGCAACGTAAGACTTGTCAGGCATATTTTTCTCTATTTTCTTCTGAATGCTGGTTGATACGTTTAACATAAGCCTAATGTTTAGTTAGTTAAGAAAATTAAATTAGTTAATACAAACGTTAAAATAAATGGGGATTGTAATATCCCCATTACTAATTTGACACAAATCTTCATATGTAGATGTACACCTGGCAACATTGATGTGATACTCGAAGCTCCTATGCAATGCCCTTGGAACCATGCTAATGCCACACCCAAAATAATTAACTGTTTTGAATCCTGAACCCCATTTACTCGCCATGCTTTAGGAAATACGATTATTAGATAAACAAGACTTATCAAAAGTTGAGCTTGAACTAAGAAGACCCAACCCATTCTTTAAAGGAACCCATGGCTGAGAAAATTGGTGGGTTTCATTGCTTCTATGTTAAGATACGTAAGTAATCGTACGAATAGAGGAGATCAACAACAATTAAAACTAAAGTTGCATGCCTCTTTTGTTGCGCCGTGCAAATGAACACACGAGAATCCTTAGATAATTATAACCCTAGAAAGCATGAGACGACTTTGCCAACAAACATATATAGCTACAACAGTTGTTACATTCCAAATATTTAACTTCCTTTCCTTTTTCATAGTGTGTATTCCGCACATAGACTTGGCTCGGTAAAATTGAGATAATAATTTCAAGATGGGACTTTTAGGAAGTTATTTGTTTTGATCTTTTTCTATTGCAACGATTAGAAACAAATTCTCCATATTAAGTTATATTTAGTTATAGTAGGATTTGAAATTAAGTTTATTTTATGTGAGAACTACAATGAGGAGTTTCATTTCTACTCCTCTTAAATAGGGATACGTTTTTCTCCATTTGTTCTAATGTTGCTTAAGTCTTGAATATACTATAAATATGTGTCGTGGGAAAGGTTCATTTCATCATCCACTTGTTCGGATTACCACTTGAGTTTGCAAAGTAGACACCACAACTTAAGCAAATTCTATTACAATAGAAAAGAAAAACACATTCATTGGAATTGACGAATTCAAAACATATCCTAGCCATGAAGTTATCCATCATCTTTATGACCCTTAATACATTTTTCATTGTAACCACCCACGCAGCACCTGTGCCAAGCAGAGATCCCATAATTGGTTGCGCGGACAAGATAAGCAGCTCTTGTGGGCCTAAAGTTTATGCGTTCATATTTGAGGAAAGTGGCGTCCTGTCCCAGGATTGTTGTGGGTTATTATTGAAAGAAGGGAAAGAGTGTCATGACAACCTGACAAATTCAATCCTGAGCAAAGGAGGATTTTCTACTGAAGAAACGGAGGAAATATTGGAAAGGAACTTTGAAGTTTGGAACCTTTGCAAGAGGAGCGGTCACATTGGAGGCACTCAAGCCGCACCAGCAACAATCATACAACCCCTAAAAGGTTGTGCAGGCAAGGTCACCAGTGCTTGTGGGCCAAAAATATATGAGTTTGTGTTCGACAACAGCGGCATCCTATCTGAAAAATGTTGTGAGCAGTTGTTGAATGCAGGAAGAGAGGGTCATGATAGCGATACCAATTCAATCCTAAGTGAAGGAGAATTCTCCAAGGAAGAAAGGGAGGAAGTATTGGCAAGGCACAGTGAAGTTTGGAACCTTTGTAGGAGGAGCGGTCATATTGGAGGCACTCAACCAGTACCTGCACCAACCGTACAACCCCTAACAGGTTGTGAAGGCAAGGTCACCAGTGCTTGTGGGCCTAAAGTATATGCATTTGTGTTTGACAAAAGTGGCGTTCTGTCCGAAAAATGTTGTAAGCTGTTGTTGAATGCAGGAAGACAGTGTCATGACAGCGAAACCAATTCAATCCTAAGTGAAGGAGAATTTTCTGCGGAAGAAAAGAAGGAAATTATGAAAAGACACAATCAAGTCTGGAACATTTGCAAGAAGAATGGTCACATTGATAAAGAAAACACTGTCTTCTAGAAATATGCCACAAAAAGGCTTGAATTGTATTGTTTAAAAATGATTCCGCAAAGGTCTTAAAACACATGGTACCCGATCGCGTACACATTTTACCTCGTTCTCATCTTTCGTAACACTAGTTGTGCCATTTCTTTTTCTTTTATTACTTTTACGATTTTTCGCATTTTCGAAAAATGTTAAAAAAACTCATAAACAATTGTGGGTGATAACCACAGGTCGCATCAAATTTTGAAGGGGTCACTATGATGAATGAAATTCTAAGGAAGTGAGCATTATCTCACCCATCATAATTTATTTTAATCCCCACCCTGCATTATTGATGGACTATTTTCAGTCCCTTATGACATAATGAATTGCCTTCCACAACTTGTAGCCATTAGCTCATTATGCATCTCCCTTCCTCCCCCCCCCCATTTTTTAATGTTTGTGCTTATTTTAAAAGTAAAACTCAAGTCATGCAATGGCAGAACGTAACCTTTAACTTGAAGAGATTATACTGCTTATTAAACGTGACACCCATATCTTGCGTTTGCGGTATTTCTCTATGTTCTTATTTGGACAGATTAATTTATCTCTGTCCTTACTCTGAAATGCTATGGATTTCCCTATTGGATGATCAATCAAATCACGAGGATGCTGTGGCGAATGTTATGCTAATGGGAGGTAAGGTTTTCCATACATTTATAAGGTAAAGAAATTCAAAAATGCATCTTTGATGGTGAGTCCGACTATCAAATGGTAGTTATGCAATTGTTTTGCATATAGGAAGAATGGGCTCCAAAGTTGTACCAAAAAGGAACATTGACGTGGGGGTTATTTTTGTTCACCCTCTCTTAGACTTTGGCTGGGATAATTTTAATTGAAATTTTTCGAAAACCCATCAACTGAGAAAAGGAGAAGGGGAAAGGTGTTTGGTGACATCCCATCTCATGGAAGGCGAACGAAGAATTGAAATTAAGGGAGGAAGAAGTTCATGGGGCTTGAATAAATTTACAGAAGTCGACTCCAATTGCAAAAAATGAATATGAATACATAACACGCAAGAATTGCGCCCCTCACCAAACGCAGCACGCATGTTCTCAGTTGATCAGATATTGCTCACCGTATTGTCGCTGCGGGTTCCATCCATCAATAATACATGGACAGACAACTTGGGTAAAATAAAAAAATTGGTTAATTCTACCTGTTAGACTATTTGGGGACACTGCACTCAACGGTTTAGATTTATTGCATTTGGGCAAAACGCCAGATTCATCAACATATTGGAGTCGGAAAAAAATTGTGATTACCAAAGAATATATCAATTCTGTAAATTCTAATTGTCTAGAAAATGAATATTAGGTAAAACGCTCAACAGACCATCAAGTACGTAAAGATTATGTATTACACCCTACCACATTCTTGTTCGGCGAATTAACAAATATTTGCTGGAAATTATTGCCTATGCGTTTGCTATGTTGCATCCATGGGTTTCTCCTTAATAATACCGATGAATCCAATTTGTTCCATGCCGTGATCATTATATGTAGAGAAGTCTTCTTTATTTTAGGACTTTTAAGGGTGTTAAGTTAAATCAATGAATGTAATACGCAGTATTCCAGACTTCGTTTCATTTATTACGTCTTACTACAAAATGTTAACTCGCGTGGTTTTTTTTCCGTGTCGGCTAACGTTTCCTTTTATGCATCAACAACTCATTCACTAATTCCCCATCAAAAATTTTGTTGTGTGCTAATAATCTCCTTACTTCTTTGTAGGCATATGTTTTTGGGCGTTTACTTGATGATTCTCTATGGCATATCAATTCTAGAGTGCAAGTGAAACTGTGTAAGTATCACATTAAGGCAATGCAACGTAAGACCTGTCAAGCATATTTTTCTCTATTTTCTTCTGAATGCTGGTTGATACGTTTAACATAAGCCTAATATTTAGTTGGCTAAGAAAATTAAATTAGTTAATACAAACGTTAAAATAAATAGGGATTGTAATATCCCCATTACTAATTTGACACAAATCTTCATATGTAGATGTACACCTGGCCACGTTGATGTGATTCTCGAAGCTCCTATGCAATGCCCTTGGAACCATGCTAATGCCACACCCAAAATAGTTAACTGTTTTGGATCCTGAACCCCATTTACTCGCCATGCTTTAGGAAATACGATTATTAGATAAACAAGACTTATCAAAAGTTGAGCTTGAACTAAGAAGACCCAACCCATTCTTTGAAGGAACCCATGGTTGAGAAAATTGGTCGGTTTCATTGCTTCTATGTTAAGATACGTAAGTAATCGTGCGAATAGAGGAGATCAACAACAATTAAAACTAAAGTTGCATGCCTCTTTTGTTACACCGTGCAAATGAACACACGAGAGCCCTTAGATATTAGAATCTTAGAAAGCATGAGAAGACTTTGCCAACAAACATATATAGCCACAACAGTTGTTACATGCTAAATATTTAACTTCCTTTCCTTTTTCATAGTGTGTATTCCGCACATAGTCTTGGCCCGGAAAAATTGAGATAATAATTTCAAGATGGGACTTTTAGGAAGTTATTTGTTTTGATCCTTTTTCTATGGCAACGATTAGAAACAAATTCTCCATATTAAGTTATATTTAGTTACAGTAGGATTTGAAATTAAGTTTATTTTATGTAACAACTACAATGAGGAGTTTCATTTCTACTCCTCTTAAATAGGGATACGTTTTTCTCCATTTGTTCTAATGTTGCTTAAGTCTTGAATATCCTATAAATATGTGTCATGGGAAAGGTTCATTTCATCATCCGCTTGTTCGGATTACCACTTTAGTTTGCAAAGTAGACGCCACAACTTAAGCAAATTCTATTACAATAGAAAAGAAAAACACATTCATTGGAATTGACGGATTCAAAACATATCCTAGCCCTGAAGTTATCCATCATCTTTATGACCCTTGATACATTTTTCATTACAACCACCAATGCAGCACCTGTGCCAAGCATAGATCCCATAATTGGTTGTGCGGGCAAGATAAGTAGCTCTTGTGGGCCTAAAGTTTATGCGTTTATATTTGAGGAAAGTGGCATCTTGTCCCAGGATTGTTGTGGGTTATTATTGAAAGAAGGGAAAGAGTGTCATGACAACCTGACAAATTCAATCCTAAGCAAAGGAGGATTTTCTACTGAAGAAATGGAGGAAATATTAGAAAGGAACTCTGAAGTTTGGAACCTTTGCAAGAGGAGCGGTCACATTGGAGGCACTTAAGCCGCCCCAGCAACAATCATACAACCCCTGAAAGGTTGTGAAGGCAAGGTCACCAGTGCTTGTGGGCCCAAAATATATGAGTTTGTGTTCGACAACAGCGGCATCCTATCTGAAAAATGTTGTGAGCAGTTGTTGAATGCAGGAAGAGAGTGTCATGATAGCGTTATCAATTCAATCCTACGTGAAGGAGAATTCTCCAAGGAAGAAAGGGAGGAAATATTGGCAAGGCACAGTGAAGTTTGGAACCTTTGTAAGAGGAGCGGTCACATTGGAGGCACTCAACCAGTCCCTGCACCAACCGTACAATCCCTAACAGGTTGTGCAGGCCAGGTCACCAGTGCTTGTGGGCCTAAAGTATATGCATTTGTGTTTGACAAAAGTGGCGTTCTGTTCGAAAAATGTTGTGAACTATTGTTGAATGCAGGAAGACAGTGTCACGACGGCGAAACCAATTCAATCCTAAGTGATGGAGAATTTTCTGCGGAAGAAAAGAAGGAAATTATGGAAAGACACAATCAAGTCTGGGACCTTTGCAAGAAGAATGGTCACATTGATATAGAAAACACTGTCTTCTAGAAATATGCCACAAAAGGGCTTGAATTGTATGGTTTAAAAATGATTCCGCAAAGGTCTTAAAATACATGGTACCCGATCGCGTACACATTTTGTTTCGTTCTCATCTTTCCTAACACTAGTTGTGCCATTTCTTTTTCTTTTATTTCTTTTACAATTTTTCGCATTTTCGGAAAATGTTAAAAAAACTCATAAACAATTGTGGGTGATAACCACAGATTGCATCAAATTTTGAAGGGATCACTATGATGAATGAAAATTCTAAGGAAGTGAGCATTATCTCACCCATCATAATTTATTTTAATTCCCACCCTGCATTATTGATGGACTATTTTCAGTCCCTTATGACATAATGAATTGCCTTCCACAACTTGTAGCCATTACCTCATTATGCGTCTCCCTTCCCCCCCTCCATTTTTTAATGTTTGTGCTCATTTTAAAAGTAAAACTCAAGTCATGCAATGGCAGAACGTAACCTTTAACTTGGAGAGATTATACTAGTTATTAAACGTGACACCCATATCTTGCGTTTGCGGTATTTCTCTATGTTCTTATTTGGACGGATTGATTTATCTCTGTCCTTACTCTGAAATGCTATGGATTTCCCTATTGGATGATCAATCAAATCACGAGGATGCTGTGGCGAAAGTTATGCTAGTAGGAGGTAAGGTTTTCCATACATTTATGAGGTAAAGAAATTCAAAAATGCATCTTTGATGGTGAGTCCGACTATCAAATGCTAGTTATGCAATTGTTTTGCATATAGGAAGTATTGGCTCCAAAGTTGTACCAAAAAGGAACATTAACGTGGGGGTTCTTAGACTTTGGCTGGGATAATTTTAATTGAAATTTTTCGAAAACCCATCAACTGAGAAAAGGAGAAGAGGAAAGGTGTTTGGTGACATCCCACCTCATGGAAGGCGAACGAAGAATTGAAATTAAGGGAGGAAGAAGTTCATGGGGCTTGAAGAAATTTACAGAAGTCGACTCCAATTACAAAAAATGAATATGAATACGTAACACGCAAGAATTGCGCCCCTTACCATACGCAGCACGTATGTTCTCAGTTGATCAGATATTGCTCACCGTATTGTCGCTGCGGGTTTTATCCATCAATAATACATGGACAGACAACTTGGGTAAAATAAAAAAATTGGTTAATTCTACCTGTTAACTGTTTGGGGACACTGCACTCAACGGTTGAGATTTATTGCATTTGGGCAAAACGCTAGATTTATCAACATAATGGAGTCGAAAAAAATTGTGAATACCAAAGAATATAGCGATTCAGTAAATTCTAATTTTCTAGAAAATGAATATTAGCTAAAACGCTCAACAGACCATCAAGTACGTAAAGATTACGTATTACACCCTACCACATTCTTGTTCGATGAATTAACAAATATCTACTGAAAATTATTGCCTATGCGTTTGCTATGTTGCATTCATGGGTTTCTCCTTAATAATACTGATGAATCCAATTTGTTCCACGCCGTGATCATTATATGTAGAGAACTCTTCTTTATTTTAGGACTTTTCAGGGTGTTAACTTAAATCAATGAATGTTATATGCGGTATTCCAGACTTCGTTTCATTTATTACGTCTTACGACAAAATGTTAACTCGTGTGGTTTTTTTTCCTTGTCGGCTAACGTTTCCTTTTATGTATCCACAGCTCATTCACCAGTTCCCCATTAAAAATTTTGTTGTGGGCTAATAATCTCCTTACTTCTTTGTAGGCATATGTTTTTGGGCATTTACTTGATGATTCTCTATGGCATATCAATTCTAGAGTGCAAGTGAAACTGTGCAAGTATTATATTAAGGCAATGCAACGTAAGACTTGTCAGGCATATTTTTCTCTATTTTCTTCTGAATGCTGGTTGCTACATTTAACATAAGCCTAAGATTTAGTTAGCTAAGAAAATTAAATTAGTTAATACAAACGTTAAAATAAATGGGGATTGTAATATCCCCATTGCTAATTTGACACAAATCTTCATATGTAGATGTACACCTGGCCACGTTGATGTGATACTCAAAGCTCCTATACAATGCCCTTGGAACCATGCTAATGCCACACCCAAAATAGTTAACTGTTTTGGATCCTGAACCCCATTTACTCGCCATGCTTTAGGAAATACGATTATTAGATAAGCAAGACTTATCAAAAGTTGATCTTGAACTAAGAAGACCCAACCCATTCTTTAAAGGAACCCATGGTTGAGAAAATTGGTCGGTTTCATTACTTCTATGTTAAGATACGTAAGTAATCGTACGAATAGAGGAGATCAACAACAATTAAAACTAAAGTTGCATGCCTCTTTTGTTACACCGTGCAAATGAACACACGAGAATCCTTAGATGATTAAAACCTTAGAAAGCATGAGAAGACTTTGCCAACAAACATATATAGCTACAACAGTTGTTACATTCCAAATATTTAACTTCCTTTCCTTTTTTATAGTGTGTATTCCGCACATAGTCTTAGCTCGGTAAAATTGAGATAATAATTTCAAGATGGGACTTTTAGGAAGTTATTTGTTTTGATCCTTTTTCTATTACAACGATTAGAAACAAATTCTCCATATTAAGTTATATTTAGTTATAGTAGGATTTGAAATTAAGTTTATTTTATGTAACAACTACAATGAGGAGTTCATTTCTACTCCTCTTAAATAGGGATACATTTTTATCCATTTGTTCTAATGTTACTTAAGTCTTGAATATACTATAAATATGTGTCATGGGAAAGGTTCATTTCATCATCCACTTGTTCGGATTACCACTTCAGTTTGCAAAGTAGACACCACAGCTTAAGCAAATTCTATTACAATAGAAAAGAAAAACACATTCATTGGAATTGACGGATTCAAAACATATCCTAGCCATGAAGTTATCCATCATCTTTATGACCCTTAATACCTTTTTCATTGCAACCACCCATGCAGCACCTGTGCCAACCATAGATCCCATAATTGGTTGTGCGGACAAGATAAGTAGCTCTTGTGGGCCTAAAGTTTATGCGTTTATATTTGAGGAAAGAGGCATCTTGTCCCAGGATTGTTGTGGGTTATTATTGAAAGAAGGGAAAGAGTGTCATGACAACCTGACAAATTCAATCCTGAACAAAGGAGGATTTTCTACTGAAGAAACGGAGGAAATATTGGAAAGGAACTCTGAAGTTTGGAACCTTTGCAAGAGGAGCGGTCACATTGGAGGCACTCAAGCCGCACCAGCAACAATCGTACAACCCCTCAAAGGTTGTGCAGGCAAGGTCACCAGTGCTTGTGGGCCCAAAATATATGAGTTTGTGTTCGACAACAGCGGCATCGTATCTGAAAAATGTTGTGAGCAGTTGTTGAATGCAGGAAGAGAGTGTCATGACAGCGACACCAATTCAATCCTAAGTGAAGGAGAATTCTCCAAGGAAGAAAGGGAGGAAATATTGGCAAGGCACAGTGAAGTTTGGAACCTTTGTAAGAGGAGCGGTCACATTGGAGGCACTCAACCAATACCTGCACCAACTGTACAACCCCTAACAGGTTGTGCAGGCGAGGTCACCAGTGCTTGTAGGCCTAAAGTATATGCATTTGTGTTTGACAAAAGTGGCGTTCTGTCCGAAAAATGTTGTGAGCTGTTGTTGAATGCAGGAAGACAGTGTCATGACAGCGAAGCCAATTCAATCCTAAGTGAAGGAGAATTTTCTGCGGAAGAAAAGAAGGAAATTATGAAAAGACACAATCAAGTCTGGAACCTTTGCAAGAAGAATGGTCACATTCATATAGAAGACACTGTCTTCTAGGAATATGCCACAAAAGGGCTTGAATTGCATGGTTCAAAAATGACTCCGCAAAGGTCTTAAAATACATGGTACCCGATTGCGTACACATTTTGTTTCGTTCTCATCTTTCGTAACACTAGTTGTGCCATTTCTTTTTCTTTTATTTCTTTTATGATTTTTCGCATTTTCGAAAAATGTTAAAAAACTCATAAACAATTGTGGGTGATAACCATAGGTCGCATCAAATTTTGAAGGGATCACTATGATGAATGAAAATTCTAAGGAAGTGAGCATTATCTCACCCATCATAATTTATTTTAATCCCTACCTTTCATTATTGATGGACTATTTTCAGTCCCTTATGACATGATGAATTGCCTTCCACAACTTGTAGCCATTACCTCATTATGCGTCTCCCTTTCTGTTGAATTCCAAGAGTACACAACCACAAGAGGGGGGTGAATTGTGGTGGCTGATTTTCGCCAAACAACTGACAAACAGGCGTAGCACTTGATTGCAGAGGCTGTTCGAAAATTACAAACAACCTTAAGCCTTGTTTGCAGCGGTTGTTCCCAATTGGTTCAGTAACGAAATTCAAAGTAATAAATGCGGAAATAAAGCACACACAATTTTTACGTGGAAAACACCTCTAGCCCAACTGAGGTGTGGAAAACCACGACCTACCTCGTGTAGGATTTAACCACTTCACTAACGGGCTGAACACGTTACAAAAGTAACACTCCTTGTTACAACTTGTAACCCACGTAACCTTCTTCCCTAAGACAGGGTACACCACGTCCAATCACACTATATTGGACACGTCCAAAGTCCACTCGACTATGGACACACTCACTCGCTTTCTGATCTGAGAACAGGGGTACAAAACACCTTACTGGGGGTGCTTATGACTTAAGCAGATGTAAGGTACAATGAAGTCCTATTATGCTAATATATTGAAAGCTCAGTTAAGCACAAGCCTGTCACGGTTTTTCTCTTTGAAATGCAGCTTTTGGAAATCTCTTACTTCTTGTGTAAAAACCGGATGTGTAAATGGGAGAGAAGATTTCATTATTTAAACACACAAACCCAACGGCTAATACTTTCAAAAAGGATAGCAAAATCTTCTAATATTAGCAGCTTAGGGAGTTTCTTCAAATAAGATTCCCAACGGCTAGAGAAGATAAGATTTTACTAAAATAAGGGAATTTGATTTTTTCAAGGAATAAAAACTAATTACCCACTAAATATAGCTGTGCAGATTTTGCCCAAAAAAGGATAAAGATTTCGGTTCCAAATTTAAAATCAAACACGGCCTAAAAATAAGGGATAAGAATTTTGAAAAGAGATCCTTAGCAAAAAGGGTTTTGCAAGCTTTTTCAAATCAAAAATAATCCTTTTTAGAACTTAATTAGTTAGCCTAAGATTTCATAAAAAGATCCTTTAGAGCTGGCACCCAACCAAAGGAGATTTACTGGTAAAACAGACAGTCGAGGCTGCTGCAGTTTCAGAACACCTTAGGCACCCTATTTTCAGGGTTGTTTGGAAATTGGTGTTCCAAAGCAAATGTCAAAAACTGTTTTAAGAAGTGTTAAATTGAGACTTTCAAGATTGGCATATTAACAAGAGTCTAAAAGATAAAACTAAACCAAACCAAGACTTCTTGTTGTAAGAATCAGTCATCTTGTCAAGAATAAAGATGCTGCTCCAAACACCTTGGTCACCTTGATTCCTCGGGTGATCTTGTATAGCTGAATGTAAGAACTTGTTCCCAAGACTTAGCCAACTGTTTGGCGAGATTTGTTGTTTGCTGATCAAGTATCACTGAAGCTTAGAACCTATTCCAAAGACTTGTGCTCAACATTTGGCATCCAGGTTAATAGGAATATTACAAACAACAGTGTAGGCCCTATTTGGAGAGCTTGTTTGGAACAACATTACTTAGACAAATATGTTACACTTGGATTTGTTATCATCAAAACTAAATATAATTATGCAACAAATCCCCCCTTTTTGATGATGACAAACCAAGTGACCATATTGACAAAAATTAAAAAAAACTTTAAAACTTTAAAGAATGCTGATAGGGATCCACACTAGGTGCTAGGTCATAGAGTAGCAAGTCATATGGTCTAGGTCATAGAGCAAGTCATATGGTCAGACATCTTCCCCCTTTTGGCATCATTAAAAAGCATAAACAACTGGCAATCATATGGTGTTGGCAACAACAAGAAATTTCATTAACAGCCCAGAGATATACAATACCAAACAAAAACATAAAGAGAGAGGGAAGAAAACATGAGGAAACATTAGGGAGCAGTGGGTGATGGTGACTGTGGAGAGGGGATTTTGGGAGCAAGAGAAGAGAGAAGGGCCAGGAGGTCTTCATGGCGTTTGGCAGAGAGGGCCTTCTCTTCATCTAAGGCAGCTTTGACAGCAGAGAGCTCTTCCTTGAGCCGAGAATTATCTTGAAGAACATCCTCAAGTTTCCCTGAGGAACGGCTAGGAACAGGGCGAGGTGGTCTGGTGCCCTGTTTGGAGGCAGAGCCCTCGGCCAAAGCATACCCACACCCCATAAGGGTGTCAGTCCCTATCTCATCAATGATTTGGGCAGCCACCTTCTTTTTGAGCTCTATCCCAAAATGCTCAAAGACCTTCGTCAGCAGAAAGCCATATCCAAGATCATGTGCCCGAGTAGTGTTTGCAATACGCACAATATGGCGAATCATAAGGGCAGGAAGGTTAATGGGTTCCTCCCTGTCCAATAGATCCACCAGGCACTGATCTAGGGCATCAGCCTGATTGCGACCCTGACCCCTTGGAATTATGTTCCTAATAACGAACATGAAGAGCGATTGATGCAGGGGGGTCATGTCACCCTTCTTCACAGAGGTGGGTGTTTGCAGACCCTAGTTTTGACTTAACCGCTGTGAAAGCTCGAGCAACCTGGCTGTCCCTAAGACAGACTTATCCTCCCTCACATACACATCAAAACAATGTGAGGGGACACCCAAAATGTCACCCAGAGAGCGGGCATCAAATTGTACTTCTTTATCACCAATGGTGCTTGTCACCGCTCCTTCGGTGACAGCACAGTTGGCATAGAATTCAGCCAACTCTGGTCCAGAACACCCCAACTCGGTGTTTGCAAAGAGATCCAACCACTGCTGGGCTCTCAGTTTCTGCAGGAACACCTCTAACCCATGTTCCTGGAAAAAAGGAACTTTCACTATCTTCCCCCTCACTATGTTGCGCTTGAGCAGATGCGCTACCTTGGTAGAAGAAGGGGAGGTAGTGGTTTTTTTCGCTCTTTTAGAGAGGAGAAGAGGTGAAGGTCTTTCTCTTGGGAGGGGCTGTTGGAGGAGAAGACTTAATGGCAGGGAGAGTGGTTTTCTTAGGAGGAGCTTGTTCTTCGGAGGACTCGGAGAACACCGGGGTCCCCTGTTTAAAGGGGGTGTTCTCAGAATCAGAATCTGAGAATCCCGCTGAAGAAGAAGAGGAAAAAATTTCCTCAATGACTGGAGTGGAAGATTTTGTGGTTCTAGGAGAGGAGTAGAAGGTAATTCTTGCAGATTTGCACGTGGGCTTAGCAGATTTTAGAGGAGAGGGGGCTGAGGCTTTTGAGGGTTGAGGCCTTTGTTTGTGGCCTTGATCTAGGCATTCTACTACGCCTAGCCACCATCTTAACCCTTTTTCTTTTCTCTCCGGTTCGGAAGACCGGAGTCACTGATTTGGTTGCTGCAGGGGGGATGTTAATGCCTCTACTTCCCCCTGCCTCAAGAGACTGCTCAGCCGAGTCTCCTTGAAGACCAACTCCCAAATCGTCCTTAAACACCTCCTCATAGGACTCAGACCCTGTTTTGGGTACTGTTTCTTTTTCAGGAAACAGCCCGAAAGAACAGGGCTCAGAAAAATCAAAGAAACCAACATGGGACTCAAAGGATTCATCTTGGGACCCAGGATTGCCACCAATTTCCCCAGTTGAAGCAAAGTTCTTTTCAGTGAGGGGACAAACAGTCGATCCCTCAAACACCACCAATTCCCAACCAAAATGGTAGGGAATATCTTTCAAACCCAAGCCCACTGATTTCAGGTCGACACTCTTCAAAAATCCAAAAGGTTTGAAGCTGATTGGGCGAGGAGGAGTGGAAGGTTTACCTTCTAGAATCGCCATTAAAAACGGCGAGAAGGCAACAGGGGCAGGACCTGTTCGTGAGGCTGGTGCGGGTGCCCTGCTACCCTGAGATTTTGAACCAGAACTTCCAGAGCCGTTGAAGGAAGCCATTTGAGCAAGAATTGGAGAGAGATTAGGGTTTGAGTGAAAGGAAATCGCCGGGTATTCGAGAGAGAGAGAGAGAGAGAGGTAAAGATTTGGAGATTTAAAGAGAGATAGCATGCTAAATCTTTAAAGATTTACCCGTTACAACGGGTAGATCATTACTAGCCGCCCGCGCATGCCTCGGGAAGGAGGAAAATTTAAAGGCTAGACACAACTTGTTTCATATACTAACAATCAAGGAGCGTACCTGTTCTTGCTGCTTGTTCTTGAATACGAATCATCGGTAATAAGAGTAACAAGCCCAATCATGTTGGCTTTTAACACGCATCCGCATTCTGCAATCTATATATATATATTCAAATAGCACAAAGATTCGACTGCAAACATTGCTATGGACAAATTGCATCCGCAGTATATAAGAGTCGCGAACAGGGGGAGAGAACAGGTTTCTTAGGTTGTTTTCACCAAACCTAGTTCAAGTCTATTTCTCTCAAATTGATCTCTACCTAGTGCCTTAGTGAATATATCAACAATTTGATTTTCTGTGGTACAAAAATTCATTGAAGTCAAACCCTTTTCAACATTATCTCCCAAGAAATGATGTCGAATGTCAATATGTTTTGTTCTTTTATGTTGACACGGATTTTTGGCAATATTAATTGCACTAGTGTTATCACAAAAGATAGGAATGCATCCAATGTCAACACAAAAGTCCGTGAGTTGTTGTCTTATCCACAGGAATTGAGAACATGAAGCAGCTGCAACATATTTAGCTTATGCTGTGGACATGGCAACTGAATGTTGTTTCTTGGCTGCCCAAGATACCAAACAAGGTTCAAGGAAATGAGCCATACCTGAGGTGCTTTTCCTATCAACCAAGAATCCTGCATAGTCAGCATCAGCATATCCAACAAGATCAAAATTGCAACATCTGGAATACCATAGAGCTAAATCAGGTGTATGCTTTAAATATCTTAGTATCCGTTTAACAGCCTTAAGATGAGTCTCTTTAGGGCAAGAATGAAAACGGGCACATAAACCAACACTGAAAACAATGTCGGGCCTACTAGCGGTAAGGTATAAGAGTGACCCTATCATGCCCCTATAGAGTTTCTCCTCAACTGAGGGACTCCCATCATCCATTACCAACCTGGTAGAAGGAGAAATGGGAGTATCAATGGGCTTGGCCGACTCCATCCCAAAACGCTTAAGTAGTTCCTTAATATACTTTTGTTGATGGATCATGGTGCCGTTTGAAGTTTGCCTGATCTGTAAGCCTAAGAAGAAATTAAGCTCACCCATCATGCTTATTTCAAACTCACTCCTCATCATCTTTGAAAATTCATTGCATAAATCATGATGAGTTGCCCCAAATATGATGTCATCAACATATACTTGCACAATCAACAGATGTTCCCCCTTAGTTTTTAGAAACAAGGTATTATCTACCTTGCCTCTTCTAAAATCATTTTCAAGAAAAAAGCTTGACAATCATTCATACCAAGCTCTAGGAGCTTGTTTTAGACCATAAAGAGCTTTGTCAAGTTAAAAAACATGATCAGAAAATTCATTGTTTTGGAAACCATGGGGTTGTTTAACATACACCTCTTCCTTAAGGTATCCATTTAGAAATGCACTTTTCACGTCCATTTGATATAGATTGATCTCCATATGGGCTGCAAAGGCTATTAGGATGCGAATAGCCTCAATTCTAGTAACTGGTGCAAAGGTTTCTTCGTAATCAATCCCTTCTTCCTGATTGTACCCTTGAACCACCAGCCGTGCCTTGTTCCTGGTGACTGTTCCTGACTCATCAAGTTTGTTTTGGAACACCCACTTGGTTCCAATGATTGTTTTATCTGTAGGTCGAGGTACAAGGTGCCATACTTTGTTCCTTTCAAATTGATGAAGTTCTTCTTGCATTGCTGTGACCCAATCTGAATCTGCAAGAGCTTCATTCACATTCTTTGGCTCAATGTTAGAGAGAAATGCATAGAATGCACAAAAATTCTTAAGCTTTGACCTAGTTTGCACTCCAGTATTAATATCAGACAAAATTTGCTCAAGAGGGTGCGAACGTTGGTGCTTCCATGGCCGTGGAGTAAGTGGATCCACAGACACATGCTCTACTCTAACTGGAACACTTGGAGACCCAGGCTCACAATCAGTGCCCGAGCCTGTTCCTGAGGAACCTGACTGGTGTTGTCCCGAACAGGGTTTAGCGGTGTTTCCCCCTGTTTGGTTCTCCCCTTGCCTGTCGTTCCGAGGAACACCTTTAGGAGTTGTTTTCTCCAAGGTGTTCTTACCTTGTCTATCTTGGAGAAACACTTCTTTTCGAACAAGACCTAATTCAAATTCTTCCTCCTGTGCATCATTCTCACTCAATGAGTTAGATTCATCAAAAAGCACATGCACACTTTCCTCAACACATAAGGTTCTTTTGTTAAACACTTTGTAAGCCTTACTGTGAGAGGAGTAACCAAGAAATATTGCCTCATCACTCCTAGGATCAAACTTTCCTAAGGCATCCTTCCCATTATTATACACAAAACACCTGCAACCAAATGTTCTCAGGTACGTAATGTTGGGTTTTCTGCCTTTGAAAAGTTCATAAGGAGTTTTGTTCAAAATAGGTCTGATCATGCATCTATTTATAATGTAACATGAAGTGTTCAATGCTTCTGCCCAGAAATTCCAAGGAAGACCACTAGCAATAAGCATTGTTCTAGTCATGTCTTCTAGGGTGCGATTTTTGCGCTCAACCAACCCATTTTGTTGGGGTGTTCTTGGAGCTGAAAAGTTATGATCAACACCATGTTCATTACAATAGTTAATAAAACTTGCGTTTTCAAATTCAGTACCATGATCAGATCTCAAGCTAACTAAAGAGTGTCCTACTCTCTTTTCAACCTTTTTGAGAAAGGCAATAAAATTCTCAAAGGTTTCATCCTTGGATGCCAAAACAAGGTCCAAGTAAATCGAGAGTAATCATCCACTACAACAAGCACATACCTCTTCCCACCTCTACTTGCTATCCTCATAGGACCACACAGATCAATGTGTAATAATTCTAGAGGTCGGGTAGTGCTTACACACTTTTTCGATTTAAAAGAGGATCTGACTTGTTTGCCTTTTGCACATGCTTCACATACCTTGTCATCATTAAATTTGATGGAAGGTAGTCCAACAACTAGGTCTTTAGAAACAAGTTTGTTCAGAAGAGATAGACTTGCATGACCTAGTCTCTTATGCCAGAGCATTACATCATCATTCAAGGCACTCAAACAAGTCAGATTGTTTTGGGGAAGTGTGGAAATACATACTTTGTAAATATTTTTGTGTCGCTTTCCCCTTAATACGACATCTCCTGTGTTTGAGTTTACAACCAAGCAACGTGTTGATGAGAACACTACTAGGTTGTTTTTATCACACAGTTGGGACACACTAAGTAAATTATGCTTCAAACCATCAACTAAGTATACATTTTCAATCGAGTGGGAGTGGGACTCACCAATCTTACCTATACCGACAATTGTCCCAGACTTGCCGTTTCCAAATGCCACACTCCCACCATCCAAAGCTGTAAGTGAGAGAAAGTTGGATTTTTCACCGGTCATATGCCTCGAACACCCACTATCAACATACCACAGCTGCTTGTTTTCAAGGTTGTTCCCTAGGCTGTTTGCTGGGTTGTTTGCTGGGTTGTTCTCTCTCACTTCAGCCTGCAAAACAAATCAAGGGTTAGTTTTGGGAACCCAGATCCACTTGGGTCCCATTCTTTTAGACAGATAAATCTCATCTTTCCTAATCCAGATTTGGTTTACATAGCCTTCATTTTTTTTAATGGCATACCTTCTTGAAGGATAAGTGTATCGATAGTGACCCGTTTTACCGTAGTGAAAGCAAACAATGTTTTCAGGTAATCCAACATACTTTCTGTTTGCAGGGTAAACGGTTTGTTTGGGCTTAAATCCTAGTCCTCTTTTGTTTTGGCTGTGATGAGTGTTTAGCCACTCCAATGCTCTTGAGGACTTGTTCCAACGCTTGGTTGTGACAAGCTTGGTTTCCAGTTTTTCTATATTAGCATGCAAGCTCTTGTTCTCTTCGAGCAAAGACTCAACCATTCCTTCCACCTCAAGGAGTTTTTCCTCCACTCGAGAATAATCTCCCTATTTTATAAAGAGGTTTTCCTTGAGCATGTTAATATTTTCATATAAGCCCAGTTTTTCATTTTTAAGGGCCTCATTTTCAAGTTCTAGGTCTCGGACATCTCTTTTCAATTCTGCACAGGTATCCATCAATGAATACAACAATTCTTCAAGTGTTGCCTTATTGAGACCACGTACCTTGTTCTTGAGATCAGTAAGGCTGTTTGTTGACTCATCATCTGAATCCGTGTCACTTTGTGCCATGAGAGCTACAGCACCTTCATCAGTTTCAGACTCTTCTTCATCTTCAGAGGAGTCACCCCAGGCAGCCAGCATTGCTTTCGAGAATCGTTTCCCAGAACTGTTTGCAGCTTGTTTTCTACCTTGTTTCCTGGGGTGTTCGTGCTCTTGCTCTTCTCGAAGTAAGGGACAGTTTTTCACTATGTGGTCTGTTTTGCCACATTTGAAACACCCAGAAAACTGTTCTCGGGGGGTGTTTCTGGTTTTGTTGAAATCCTTCCTTTTGTTGTTTTCTTTAACTTTCTTGAAGAATTTCTTGAACTTTCGAGTCATCATAGCCATCTCTTCTTCCTCAAGATCAGAATCATCATCTTCTTGTGCTTTTAAGGCAAGTCCTCGATCTTTCTTCATCTCCTCTTTCTGTTGAGAATTTTTTCTCAGTTCGTATGTTTGGAGATTACCAATCAACTCGTCTAGGGTGATCTTGTTCATGTCTTTGGCTTCTTGGATGGCTGTTACCTTGGCTTCCCATGATCGAGGCAAAATCCTTAGAATTTGCCTTACCAACTCTTCAGTGGTGAAGGATTTTCCCAGGGATTTTAACTCGTTTGTTATGTGAGTGAAGCGGGTATACATATCCATCACATTCTCACGATCACCCATATCAAACAACTCGTATTGTCTCATGAGTAACTCAATGCGTGATTGTTTGACTTGACTTGTTCCTTCATGAGCTACTTGTAAAGCATTCCATATTTCTTGAGCTGACTCACATTCTGAGATGCGAGTATATTCATCGGGTCCTAGGCCAAAATAGAGAAGTTTCTTGGCCTTGGCATTCTTTTCCATCTTCTTGTAATTCTCGGCATCAAACTCTACGGGTTCCTTGGAAACCTTCTTTCCATCTTCAAGCACTTTCGTGGGAACAAGGGGCCCGTTCTTGATGAGCATCCATAACTCGTAATCCTCTGCTTGTATGTAGTTCTCCATCCTGTTTTTTCACCAACTATAGTGTTGGCCATTGAAGTAAGGAGGTCGAGTAATGGATTGACCCTCAAGTATCCCTTGTGGTGCACTCATCTTCACGGATCTCTCAAGGTGTTAGCCTTTTGAAAGAGAACCTGCTCTGATACCACTTGTTGAATTCTAAGAGTACACAACCACAAGAGGGGGGTGAATTGTGGTGGCCGATTTTCGCCAAATAACTGATAAACAGCCGTAGCACTTGATTGCAGAGGCTGTTCGAAAATTACAAACAACCTTAAGCCTTGTTTGCAGCGGTTGTTCCCAATTGGTTCAGTAGCGAAATTCAAAGTAATAAATGCGGAAATAAAGCACACACAATTTTTACGTGGAAAACACCTCTAGCCCAACTGAGGTGTGAAAAACCACGACCTACCTCGTGTAGGATTTAACCACTTCACTAACGGGCTGAACACGTTATAAAAGTAACACTCCTTGTTACAACTTGTAACCCACGTAACCTTCTTCCCTAAGACAGGTTACACCACGTCCAATTACACTATATTGGACACGTCCAAAGTCCACTCGACTATGGACACACTCACTCACTTTCTGATATGAGAACAGGAGTACAAAACACCTTACTGGGGGTGCTTCTGACTTAAGCAGATGTAAGGTACAATGAAGTCCTATTATGCTAATATATTGAAAGCTCAGTTAAGCACAAGCCTGTCACGGTTTTTCTCTTTGAAATGCAGCTTTTGGAAATCTCTTACTTCTTGTATAAAAACCGGATGTGTACATGGGAGAGAAGATTTCATTATTTAAACACACAAACCCAACGGCTAATACTTTCAAAAAGGATAGCAAAATCTTCTAATATTAGCAGCTTAGGGAGTTTCTTCAAATAAGATTCCCAACGGCTAGAGAAGATAAGATTTTACTAAAATAAGGGAATTTGATTTTTTCAAGGAATAAAAACTAATTACCCACTAAATATAGCTGTGCAGATTTTGCCCAAAAAAGGATAAAGATTTCGGTTCCAAATTTGAAATCAAACACGGCCTAAAAATAAGGGATAAGAATTTTGAAAAGAGATCCTTAGCAAAAACGGTTTTGCAAGCTTTTTCAAATCAAAAATAATCCTTTTTAGAACTTAATTAGTTAGCCTAGGATTTCATAAAAAGATCCTTTAGAGCTGGCACCCAACCAAAGGAGATTTACTGGTAAAACAGACAGTCGAGGCTGCTGCAGTTTCAGGAACACCTTAGGCACCCTATTTTCAGGGTTGTTTGGAAATTGGTGTTCCAAAGCAAATGTCAAAAACCGTTTTAAGAAGTGTTAAATTGAGACTTTCAAGATTGGCATATTAACAAGAGTCTAAAAGATAAAAACTAAACCAAACCAAGACTTCTTGTTGTAAGAATCAGTCATCTTGTCAATAATAAATATGCTGCTCCAAACACCTTGGTCACCTTGATTCCTCAGGTGATCTTGTATAGCTGAATGTAAGAACTTGTTCCTCAAGACTTAGCCAACTGTTTGGCGAGATTTGTTGTTCGCTGATCTTGTATCACTGAAGCATGGAACCTGTTCCTAAGACTTGTTCTCAACATTTAGCATCCAGGTTAATACGAATATTACAAACAACAGTGTAGGCCCTGTTTGGAAGCTTGTTTGGAACAACATTACTTAGACAAATATGTTACACTTGGATTTGTTATCATCAAAACTAAATATAATTATGCAACAAATTCCCCCTTTTTGATGATGACAAACCAAGTGACCATATTGACAAAAATTATAAAAAACTTTAAAACTTTAAAGAATGCTGATAGGAATCCACACTAGGTGCTAGGTCATAGAGCAAGTCATATGGTCAGACATCTTCCCCCTTTTGGCATCATTAAAAAGCATAAACAACTGGCAATCATATGGTGTTGGCAACAACAAGAAATTTCATTAACAGCCCAGAGATATACAATACCAAACAAAAACATAAAGGGAGAGGGAAGAAAACATGAGGAAACATTAGGGAGCAGTGGGTGATGGTGACTGTGGAGAAGGGATTTTGGGAGCAAGAGAAGAGAGAAGGGCCAGGAGGTCTTCATGGCGTTTGGCAGAGAGGGCCTTCTCTTCATCTAAGGCAGCTTTGACAGCAGAGAGCTCTTCCTTGAGCCGAGAATTATCTTGAAGAACATCCTCAAGTTTCCCTGAGGAACGGCCAGGAACAGGGCGAGGTGGTCTGGTGCCCTGTTTGGAGGCAGAGCCCTCGGCCAAAGCATACCCACACCCCATAAGGGTGTCAGTCCCTATCTCATCAATGATTTGGGCAGCCACCTTCTTTTTGAGCTCTATCCCAAAATGCTCAAAGACCTTCGTCAGCAGAAAGCCATATCCAAGATCATGTGCCCGAGTAGTGTTTGCAATACGCGCAATATAGCGAATCATAAGGGCAAGAAGGTTAATGGGTTCCTCCCTGTCCAATAGATCCACCAGGCACTGATCTAGGGCATCATCCTGATTGCGACCCTGACCCCTTGAAATTATGTTCCTAATAACGAACATGAAGAGCGATTGATGCAGGGGGGTCATGTCACCCTTCTTCACAGAGGTGGGTGTTTGCAGACCCTGGTTTTGACTTAACCGCTGTGAAAGCTCGAGCAGCCTGGCTGTCCCTAACACAGACTTATCCTCCCTCACATACACATCAAAACCATGTGACGGGACACCCAAAATGTCACCCAGAGAGCGGGCATCAAATTGTACTTCTTTATCACCAATGGTGCTTGTCACCGCTCCTTCGGTGACAGCACAGTTGGCATAGAATTCAGCCAACTCTGGTCCAGAACACTCCAACTCGGTGTTTGCAAAGAGATCCAACCACTGCTGGGCTCTCAGTTTCTGCAGGAACACCTCTAACCCATGTTCCTGGAAAAAAGGAACTTTCACTATCTTCCCCCTCACTATGTTGCGCTTGAGCAGATGCGCTACCTTGGTAGAAGAAGGGGAGGTAGTGGTTTTTTTCGCTCTTTTGGAGAGAGAAGAGGTGAAGGTCTTTCTCTTGGGAGGGGCTGTTGGAGGAGAAGACTTAATGGCAGGGAGAGTGGTTTTCTTAGGAGGAGCTTGTTCTTCGGAGGACTTGGAGAACACCGGGGTCCCCTGTTTAAAGGGAGTGTTCTCAGAATCAGATTCCGAGAATCCCGCAGAAGAAGAAGAGGAAGAAATTTCCTCAATGACTGGAGTGAAAGATTTTGTGGTTCTAGGAGAGGAGTCGAAGGCAATTCTTGCAGATTTGTGCGTGGGCTTAGCAGATTTTGGAGGAGAGGGGGCTGAGGCTTTTGAGGGTTGAGGCCTTTGTTTGTGGCCTTGATCTAGGCATTCTGCTACGCCTAGCCACCATCTTAACCCTTTTTCTTTTCTCTCCGGTTTGGAAGACCTGAGTCACTAATTTGGTTGCTGCAGGGGGGATGTTCATGCCACTACTTCCCCCTACCTCAAGAGACTGCTCAGCCGAGTCTCCTTAAAGACCAACTCCCAAATCGTCCTTAAACACCTCCTCATAGGACTCAGACCCTGTTTTGGGTACTGTTTCTTTTTCAGGAAACAGCCCGAAAGAACAGGGCTCAGAAAAATCAAAGAAACCAACATGGGACTCAAAGGCTTCATCTTGGGACCCAGGATTGCCACCAATTTCCCCAGTTGAAGCAAAGTTCTTTTCAGTGAGGGGACAAACAGTCGATCCCTCAAACACCACCAATTCCCAACCAAAATGGCAGGGAATATCTTTCAAACCCAAGCCCACTGATTTCAGGTCGACACTCTTCAAAAATCCAAAAGGTTTGAAGCTGATTGGGCGAGGAGGAGTGGAAGGTTTACCTTCTAGAATCGCCATTAAAAACGGCGAGAAGGCAACAGGGGCAGGACCTGTTCGTGAGGCTGGTGCGGGTGCCCTGCTACCCTGAGATTTTGAACCAGAACTTCTAGCGCCGTTGAAGGAAGCCATTTGAGCAAGAATTGGAGAGAGATTAGGGTTTGAGTGAAAGGAAATTGCCGGGTATTTGAGAGAGAGAGAGAGAGATGTAAAGATTTGGAGATTTAAAGAGAGATAGCATGCCAAATCTTTAAAGATTTACCCGTTACAATGGGTAGATCATTACTAGCCGCCCGCGCATGCCTCGGGAAGGAGGAAAATTTAAAGGCTAGACACAACTTGTTTCATATACTAACAATCAAGGAGCGTACCTGTTCTTGCTGCTTGTTCTTGAATACGAATCATCGGTAATAAGAGTAACAAGCCCAATCATGTTGGCTTTTAACACCCATCCGCATTCTGCAATATATATATATATATATATATTCAAATAGCACAAAGATTCGACTGCAAACATTGCTATGGACAAATTGCATCCGCAGCATATAAGAGTTGCGAACAGGGGGAGAGAACAGGTTTCTTAGGTTGTTTTCACCAAACCTAGTTCAAGTCTATTTCTCTCAAATTGATCTCTACCTAGTGCCTTAGTGAATACATCAGCAATTTGATTTTCTGTGGTACAAAAATTCATTGAAGTCAAACCCTTTTCAACATTATCTCTCAAAAAATGATGTCGAATGTCAACATGTTTTGTTCTTTTATGTTGACACGGATTTTTGGCAATATTAATTGCACTAGTGTTATCACAAAAGATAGGAATGCATCCAGTGTCAACACAAAAGTCCTTGAGTTATTGTCTTATCCACAGCAATTGAGCACAACATGAAGCAGCTGCAACATATTCAGCTTCTGCTGTGGACATGGCAACTGAATGTTATTTCTTGGTTGCCCAAGATACCAAACAAGGTCCAAGGAAATGAGCCATACTTGAGGTGCTTTTCCTATCAACCAAGAATCCTGCATAGTCAGCATCAGCATATCCAACAAGATCAAAATTGCAACCTCTAGGATACCATAGAGCTAAATCAGGTGTATGCTTTAAATATCTTAGTATCCGTTTAACAGCCTTAAGATGAGTCTCTTTAGGGCAAGACTGAAAACGGGCACATAAACCAACACTGAAAACAATGTCGGGCCTACTAGCGGTAAGGTATAAGAGTGACCCTATCATGCCCCTATAGAGTTTCTCCTCAACTGAGGGACTCCCATCATCCATTACCAACCTGGTAGAAGGAGAAATGGGAGTATCAATGGGCTTGGCCGACTCCATCCCAAAACGCTTAAGTAGTTCCTTAATATACTTTTGTTGATGGATCATGGTGCCGTTTGAAGTTTGCTTGATCTGTAAGCCTAAGAAGAAATTAAGCTCACCCATCATGCTCATTTCAAACTCACTCCTCATCATCTTTGAAAATTCATTGCATAAATCATGATGAGTTGCCCCAAATATGATGTCATCAACATATACTTGGACAATCAACAGATGTTCCCCCTTAGTTTTTAGAAACAAGGTATTATCTACCTTGCCTCTTCTAAAATCATCTTCAAGTAAAAAGCTTGACAATCGTTCATACCAAGCTCTAGGAGCTTGTTTTAGACCATAAAGAGCTTTGTCAAGTTAAAAAACATGATCAGGAAATTCATTGTTTTCGAAACCAGGGGGCTGTTTGACATACACCTCTTCCTTAAGGTATCCATTTAGAAATGCACTTTTCACGTCCATTTGATATAGCTTGATCTCCATATGGGCTGCAAAGGCTATTAGGATACGAATAGCCTCAATTCTAGCAACTGGTGCAAAGGTTTCTTCGTAATCAATCCCTTCTTCCTGATTGTACCCTTGAACCACCAGCCGTGCCTTGTTCCTGGTGACTGTTCCTGACTCATCAAGTTTGTTTCGGAACACCCACTTGGTTCCAATGATTGTTCTATCTGCAGGTCGAGGTACAAGGTGCCATACTTTGTTCCTTTCGAATTGATGAAGTTCTTCTTGCATTGCTGTGACCCAATCTGAATCTGCAAGAGCTTCATTCACATTCTTTGGCTCAATGTTAGAGAGAAACGCATAGAATGCACAAAAATTCTTAAGCTTTGACCTGGTTTGCACTCCAGTATTAATATCAGACAAAATTTGCTCAAGAGGGTGTGAACGTTGGTGCTTCCATGGTCGTGGAGTAAGTGGATCCACAGACACATGCTCTACTCTAACTGGAACACTTGGAGACTCAGGCTCACAATCAGTGCCCGAGCCTGTTCCTGAGGAACGTGACTGGTTTTGTCCCGAACGGGGTTCAACGGTGTTTCCCCCTGTTTGGTTCTCACCTTGCCTGTCGTTCTGAGGAACACCTTCAGGAGTTGTTTTCTCCAAGGTGTTCTTACCTTATCTATCTTGGAGCAACACTTCTTTTCGAACAAGACCTAATTCAAATTCTTCCTCCTGTGCATCATTCTCACTCAATGAGTTAGATTCATCAAAAAGCACATGCACACTTTCCTCAACACATGAGGTTCTTTTGTTAAACACTTTGTAAGCCTTACTGTGAGAGGAGTAACCAAGAAATATTGCCTCATCACTCCTAGGATCAAACTTTCCTAAGGCATCCTTCCCATTATTATGCACAAAACACCTGCAACCAAATGTTCTCAGGTACGTAATGTTGGGTTTTCTGCCTTTGAAAAGTTCATAAGGAGTTTTGTTCAAAATAGGTCTGATCATGCATCTATTTATAATGTAACATGAGGTGTTCAATGCTTCTGCCCAGAAATTCCAAGGAAGACCACTAGCAATAAGCATTGTTCTAGTCATGTCTTCTAGGGTGCGATTTTTGCGCTCAACCACCCCATTTTGTTGGGGTGTTCTTGGAGCTGAGAAGTTATGATCAACACCATGTTCATTACAATAGTTAATAAAACTTGCGTTTTCAAATTCAGTACCATGATCAGATCTCAAGCTAACTAAAGAGTGTCCTACTCTCTTTTCAACCTTTTTGAGAAAGGCAATAAAATTCTCAAAGGTTTCATCCTTGGATGCCAAAAACAAGGTCCAAGTAAATCGAGAGTAATCATCCACTACAACAAGCACATACCTCTTCCCACCTCTACTTGCTATCCTCATAGGACCACACAGATCAATGTGTAATAATTCTAGAGGTCGGGTAGTGCTTACACACTTTTTCAATTTAAAAGAGGATCTGACTTGTTTGCCTTTTGCACATGCTTCACGTACCTTGTCATCATTAAATTTGATGGAAGGTAGTCCAACAACTAGGTCTTTAGAAACAAGTTTGTTCAGAAGAGATAGACTTGCATGACCTAGTCTCTTGTGCCAGAGCATTACATCATCATTCAAGGCACTCAAACAAGTCAGATTGTTTTGGGGAAGTGTGGAAATACATACTTTATAAATATTTTTGTGTCGCTTTCCCCTTAATACGACATCTCCTGTGTTTGAGTTTACAACCAAGCAACGTGTTGATGAGAACACTACTAGGTTGTTTTTATCACACAGTTGGGACACACTAAGTAAATTATGCTTCAAACCATCAACTAAGTATACATTTTCAATCGAGTGGGAGTGGGACTCACCAATCTTACCTATACCGACAATTGTCCCAGACTTGCCGTTTCCAAATGCCACACTCCCACCATCCGAAGCTGTAAGTGAGAGAAAGTTGGATTTTTCACCGGTCATATGCCTCGAACACCCACTATCAACATACCACAGCTGCTTGTTTTCAAGGTTGTTCCCTAGGCTGTTTGCTGGGTTGTTTGCTGGGTTGTTCTCTCTCACTTCAGCCTGCAAAACAAATCAAGGGTTAGTTTTGGGAACCCAGATCCACTTGGGTCCCATTCTTTTAGACAGATAAATCTCATCTTTCCTAATCCAGATTTGTTTTATGTTGTGTTAAAAATGTACCGCAAGTGCACGGTGCCAGTTGTAGCTAGCAAAGGCAAGTACGGGTCGTGTCCACAGAGAACTTAGTTTCAACCACCGAATCGATTTCTAACACTTAATCTAGGCGAATGTCGAGTGAAGTTGGTTTAGCTGATTCTAACTCTATTTGGTCTAAGTCAATTATGAGAAGGGAATCCTGGATTGGGGTTCACCGCACTGTGACGTTCATTGGAAAATAAACTAGGTCGTGTGAATCTGCCTGCAAGATAATTGAAATGGAATTATTACCGGTTTAAAGCATCTACGCCTACTTTCGAAGGTCATTAGACTGATCAAGCTAACCTAGTTGTCTACTTTCGTGAAACTAGAATAACAAAACCACAAGATCATGTAATTTCAATTCCCAATTGCACCCCCAACTACTTTCGTGTCAAGTAATTCAATTGCTCACAAAGCTACTCTAAGTAAAGGACCTAACTTTCGTTAGTCTCCTAAACCCTAATTAAGAACATGAATAAAACCCTCTCAGGCAATTCATCGAACACCTGGCATGCTAAGTGAGAATTCAATTATACTCTGGCGTAATTCACAAAAACCTAGAATTAACAATCCAATTTACATCACAGGGGCTACACCCAATCCAAGATTAAGGAATTTAGCCGCTAAACATTATTCTAAACAACATCTCAATCAAGAACATACACATACCAAGAATACGAATACTTGAATTAAGACGTAGAAGAAAAAGAAGAAGAATATACTCTGTATATAATCTGCAGCAGTAATCTACCAAAAGCGTAACCAAATTCAATCCAAAGCTTCGAATTAAAATTGCAATAAAACTAGACCTAGGAACCCTCAAATCGCCCTTTTCGAGAGAGAGGAAAAAGGTAGAATCAAAAACTCCCCAATTACAATGCCAAAACAGCGATAAAACAGCGACAACTAAAGTGGCACGGTCGTGCCACTCGGCACGGGGGCCCCGTGCCACTTCTCTGTCTTTAGCTTCTTCCCTTCTTTGAGTGGCACGCTCGTGCCACCTCGCCTGGAGTGACCGTGCCTCTTATTTTAACTCAATATTGATCCTTTTTGCTTCAATTTGGCGCGACATTAGCTTGTTTTCCTCATTTATTCAAGTCAGGCTCCTGTAAACACAAAAACACGACTTTTAGGCAGATTTGAGATAAACAATGAATAATCGACCTCTAAACTCACAAAATTATACCAGAAACTGCCGAGTTAATAGGTAAAAATCATGCCTAAAAGTGTGTAAAAAATAGGTTTATCAACTCCCCCATGCCTATCTCTTGCTTGTCCCCAAGCAAGACTAGAACCAAAAGAGGGAGTCAAGAACCTCAAGCTACTCGCCTCCTCAGGCAAGGCTAACAGTGGATCAGTCGAATCGAACACAGTTGCGCACAGCCAATGGGATAATTTGAGGCATAAATACAATTTGCAAGATTCAGTTCAAATCATTGGAGGACCACAAGTTCAAGTCAACACACCGTCGAACCATATTACCCCCTCCCCAATCATGACGCATCCAAGCAAGTAGTGGGTTAGTTGGCTTGGTAGTGACTCTCATAAGGGGGGGCAATGTAAATGCTCTCCCTCACATGTGTTTAAGATGTAAAGAGGTTCACTCGATTCGCTTCCACTAAAACAATCTACCATAGGCTTGGGAGAATTCTCAACTCTCCACCGCTAAAGTGCAAAATACACGACAACAATCAAGAGGACTTCGCAGGGTTGAAATGGGGCTAAGGGTATAGGTAAGAGAGGGACAAACAGTTTGGGAAATGTGGAGCTAAAAGCCATAGCTAGTGAGCAACCAACAATTAAACAGATCACATCGCACTCTCAATGAAATCAAACATACCTAAACCCAATGGACCATCGGGAACGCACTATGCTTAACACGCCAAACACTTTTATTACTTTTTTTTTCCCTTTTTTTTTTTTGGTTGGCGAGGGATAAGATAAATAAGTGCTTGGCATGCGCAATAACAGTAAGAAAGTTTCCCGAATAATCATCATGATGTATCCCCATTAAATGCCAAAATAACCACAACGATACCCAAAAGTTACCCACAAACGTGAAGCGTTGCTCTACTGGCTTTGGCTTGAAGGTAGGAAATATGTTAAGGCCAAATGCTAGCAGTGAGAGGTTCACAACAAAACAGATAAGGCTCAAGGGGGTAAGCAAAGGGTAAACATTACATCACAGGTGGCAATTTGGCTATGTAGCTCAAAAAGAAATGAATGCCTCTATCATTTTGATTGCTGTATACGTGCTAAAAGCGATTTCAAAGAGAATCCAACCAAGTTCTAGAGATGCTATCATGGAAGAGACACACATGGAAAAGAAATGAGACTAAATTGATGAATTAGTCTATAAGCTCAAAGTCTCACGGGTCACACTACCAAATAACACAACCAACCCCAAAGATCCTACTGGATAGGAGTAATCATTCACGAAAAGGGGGTTTCAAGGGCGATCAGGAATGCGAACTAAACAGTGTGGTCACAACAATTTCAATATCATCAAGCAAACACATTTTTGCCACAAGGGACCCACAGGTATACACAACCAAGTCAGCCAACTGATCCACAAGGCCTTGGTAATCGTCATAGGAGGGGTTTTCAAAAACTTTTTTTCTCTTTTTTTTTTGGGGGGGGAAATGAAAACAATAAAGCACCTTAAGCAAGAGTGGATAGATGAAGAGAAGAGTTGAAAGAATTACCTCGCAGTCTTGTAATGCTCCACTCAACAGACGTCCACTTGAAGCCAAGGGTTAGAAAATAAAATAAAATATATACAATGCACTACCTATCTATATGCTCTATCCTACATGCAAAAAGAAATAGAAGAAATAAAATAAAAATAAAAATAAAAACTAATGAAAACTAATGCATGCAAGGATGCAATAAACAGATGGATATGTACAAACCACCACAAACTACAAGCAGTCACCTAGCAGTTGGTGAGCTAACCCCCTATGCCGAAGCTCTTCATTGTCCCCAATGAAAAAGATAGGAAGAGATACAGAACAAGTGGGGAAGGGGGGGACAGAAAGCAGTCATTGGGCCCCATCGGGCCCAGGGGGAGGCCAAAAGGACGGGGGAAAGGGATAGAAATGGGTGGAGCTACCCTGGTCAAAGGGTAGAGTGGATGAAGAACCTGCCGGGGCGCCAGGGAAAGAGCGAAAACGCTCCTCCATCCGCCGCATCGTCTCGGACTGACGCCAAAGCAGTTCGTTCATCCGACGCCTTTCCGCAGACTCACGGGCCTCGCGAATGGCCCGCTCCTCCTCACGCTGAAGCCGCCGCAACTCCCTCTGCTCCTGGCGGTCAATATAACCGCGAAAATGGCTCACCCCCTCCTCTATGGAATCCATGCGCCCAGAAATGCGCTGGATATCACGGCTCATGCCACTAAAACCCTCTCTAAGACCCGATACCTCCAGTTGGAGGTTTGAGAAAGACTGAAGGAACGTGGGGTCAAGCGGCATAGAAGATGCGGAGGAGGAGGACCCACCCATGGAATGAGGGAATGGTGGGTGAAGGGGTGGTGGTGGTGGAATAGGCTCATGGGAGGTAGGAGCTCCACTATCCTCGGCTGTAGCCTCGGGAGCCTCAGCGCCCTCGTCACTCTCCTCCGCACTCTCCTCGCCTTCCTCTCCCTCATCTAAACCCAGATCAGCGGCCAACTGCTCCTCGCTGGGAAGAACAGTGGCCCTAATGATGCGCCCGTCGCAATTCCAGTTTCTTTTGTTTGCTACTGCGGTGCGCTGAGGATTGGGAAGGTTGAAAAGGATGGTCTTATGATGGGGGTACCGAATAGTGTCACCTCTGGTATCTATGATATGCATATGATGCAGGGTACCAAGGTCGAGGTGACCACCTAAAAAGTGAGACTCGAGAGAAGAGAGTCTCGAGCTGTAGCCTAAAGCAATAGCAATGGCGGTAACGGTACCGCCAACGCTAAGGACGTTTCGGTTGCTAGGTTTGGCCACTTCCGCCAGGTGGCGGATAATGAAGGCCCCCGTATCAATAGGGGTACTGGACAGGGCGCACCAAATAATAAATAATTCAGCCTTACGACACCCATTCTGGGTATCGTTGCGGCTGAAAATAATGTTAGCGGTAAGGCGCTGAAGGTACCGTAAGTTGACATTACAAATGTCGGTAGCCTTCGCCTGTCGAGGGTCATAGACCCTGGGTCTCCCCCACCTATCGTGGTAGTCCTTCCGTTTGGAGCATGTAATGCTCAACCAAACGGGGTCAGGGCGCCATAAAGAGGGCACATCACGATATGCCCCATCGGCCACCGGGAGTCGTAGAAGGTCGTTAAACATACGCAGACTCATCCGGTGGTCAATGCTGAACATCCTAAAATAGATGGCAACCTCTTGACCATTGTAACGACCATCCCAATCAACAGCAAATGAACTCAAAAACTCAATCATCAATCGGTCGTACGAGGCATATTGCATGTTAATATATTCAGACCAACCCAAACGACCAAACAGAGTTAACATGTCATCTAGCATTCCTAAAGTCCGTAATGAGTCAGCATGAAAGAATTTCTGCTCACTAGCATGCCTAGTGGCTAAAAGCTCATAACGTGACTTTTGCTCATCAGAAATAAAGTGCAAGCCCCTAGTACTAGCAGGTAATACAAGAGGGAAAGCATCTTTGGTACCTTGTGCCGCAGCAGGCGCAGTTGAGGACGATGTTGCTCTTGACGATTTCGTGGGGAGGGATGGACCCTTGGAAGGCTCCCCGATTCGCTTTCTTCCCATTGTTGAAATAATTGCAGATCAGGACTCAGAAGGAGATGAAAAGAGCAAGAGTAGGGTCAATTTCGGTCCCTACAACCTTGAACCTCAACAATGGAGGTTTTGGATTTTAGAGAGAGAAAGGGAGATGAGGTTTGAAGGACCTTGAGAGGAAAAGGGGAAGAATTGGTGGGGTAGAGTGAATGGGGGTCGAAAGATTGAAGAATTTGGTGAGAAATTGAGAGAGATTGAGAGGTGAGAGTGGAAGATGGAGTGGGGAGAGAGAGAGGGGGGACGCGCAGTAGAGAGAGAAAACGGGTGGGGGTCGAATGGAAGGAGGAGGAGGGAGGAGGAGGAGGAAGAAGAAGGAGTCGGGAATCCGGCAGGTTTTTAATGCGGCACGGTCGTGCCTAATGGCACGGTCACACCGTGCCAAATTGCTGTCGGCCCGTTCGTTTTTTCCTCTTTTTTTTTTGGGTGGAAGAAAGGGGACACGGGATGTCCCGAGGCACGCTGCCCCCGTGCTGCCCTTTTCCTTTTTTTTTTTTGAGGTTTTTTTTTTTGGGGGGGTTGTGGGGTTGAAAGAGAATCGTGGCACGGTCGTGCCGTGGAGCACGGTCACACCGTGCCGTATCCCTGCTTCTGCGTTCCTGCCCCTTTTTTTTTCTTTTTTTTCTTTTTTTTTTTTTGAAAAGCAGTAAAGCTCGGGTTGCCTCCCAAGAAGCGCTTGTTTTAGGTCGTTAGCTTGACCCTTACCTCCAAATGGTAAGTAGGGGTGATGCGGGAGGTGTAGATACGGGGGTGTAGAATGATGGAGCAAGCTCGACTAACGCCCCAACATCAGCGGAGGTGGCCTCCGAAGTGGGTGAGATCAACAGCGGATCCCTACATGCTACGGGCCATATGTGGGGCCATCCATCCCCATCAAAAACCTCGACCTTCAAGGCAGTAATAGAAGGAGGGGTTGGATTGGGTGCGACAGGAGAGGCAGAGGTGACGGGTGCTGTGGGGAAGCAGAAGTCCAACGTCTTCCCACATATCTCAAACGATATCGAGCCAGCCCTTACGTCTATCTTTGCCCCAGCGGTAGCCAGAAATGGCCGTCCCAAGATAATGGGAACGACAGAGTTGTCACCCATGTCCAATACCATGAAGTCACAGGGGATGACAAACTTACCAACCTGAACTGGAATGTCCTCTAACACGCCCACAGGTCGTCTGACAGTACTGTCAGCGAGCTGTATGGTCATGGGCGTGGGGAGTAGATCTGTCAGTTGAAGCTTCTTGCAGAGGGAGAGAGGCATTAAGCTTACGCTGGCGCCCAAATCACAAAGGGCTCTTTCAATTCGCAAATCCCCTATGCAGCAGGGGATGGAGAAGCTACCAGGGTCATTCCGCTTCGATGGTGAGTCATTTTGCAAGATCGCGCTGTAGGCCTCTCCTATGGAGGGTACTGAAACTTCCTTGAGCTCTCTTTTCTTGGAGAGGAGCTCTCTCAAGAAGCTCAAGTAAATGGGCGCTTCCTTAAGAGCCTCCAAAAACGGAATACTGACGTGGATCCGTTTTAGCATGTCCAAGAATCTTGCGAACCGGGGCTCGAGCGGCAGTAGCTGGGAACACGTCAACCTCTGGGGATAAGGTGCAGGCACTCGATGAGGCCGGATCGGAAGTGAAGGACTAGGCGTGCCAGTGGAGCTCAAACTCTCATCCCCCTTCCTTTCTTCACCCTCCCTTGCAGAATTAGGATCGGAAACGACCTCCTGAAGAACCATCACTGGGCTCTCCTTAAACCCCTCACCTACCGAAGTGATGGCATTAACATGGCTCTTGGGGTTTGTCTCGGGCTGGCTAGGTAGGTGCCCGTGTGGCCTAGACAGGTGGCTCACCTGCTGAGCTATCTGGGCGATCTGATTATCCATCGCCTTTTGATGTGCGGCCATAGCGTCGAACTTAGTGTTTAGTTGGTTGATCGACTCACTAAGAATTTCATTGGTCTTAGTTTGTGTTGCAATAAAACGCTCCATGATGCTTTCTAAGTTCGACTTAGATTGAGGAGGTGGAGGGGGTGGATTGTACGGGGCTCTATAGGGAGGATTGGGTGGTTGAGGCTGAGAGGCATTAGCCAGCGGGGGGTTATTGTTGCGGTAGGAGAGGTTTGGATGGTTTCTCCAACCGGGGTTGTATGTGTTTGAGTATGGGTTATTTTGTGGCCGTGGGCTGTAATTTTGGAAAGCATTAACTTGCTCTACTCCCTGAAGATGGGCTTGACAATCAGTAGCTTCATGCCCTTGAATACCGCATACTTCACAAAAGACCCCAACCGCATACATGGCACTAGATGGGTTTCCTGGGTGAGGAGTACCGATCCTATCGAATCTCTGGGCAAGGGCGTCAACCTTGCTTGCCAACATATCCACTGCATCGATCCCATAAACCCCGCTTGCCTTCTTCGGGGATGCTCTCTTATTAGACCAGTGGTAGTTATTAGCAGCCATGTCTTCAAGCAGGGCTTTAGCAACCTCAATGGACTTTCCCATAAGTGCCCCACCAGCAGCAGCATCAATGGACATCTTCAGAGACTGATCGAGTCCATTGTAGAAAGTTTGAATGAGGAGCCAATCTGGGACTCCATGGTGAGGGCACTGGCGTTGCAGATCTTTGAATCGTTCCCACGCCTCATATAGAGATTCGCCATGCAGCTGGGCGAATGAAGTGATGTCAGCCCTTAGTTTGGCCGTCTTCCCTGGGG
The DNA here is from genome assembly GCA_029747015.1 of Carnegiea gigantea. Classification (NCBI taxonomy): domain Eukaryota; kingdom Viridiplantae; phylum Streptophyta; class Magnoliopsida; order Caryophyllales; family Cactaceae; genus Carnegiea; species Carnegiea gigantea. The sequence goes on from JAKOGI010000456.1 coordinate 57,314, forward strand.
GGAAATATTTGCTCAAAATGCCTTGGAGAGGGCATCCCAAGTGGCAAAAGCATTGGGCTCCTCATTTTGGAGCCAGTCTCTGGCTCTATCCCGCAGAGAGAAAGGGAAGAGCCTCAATCGAATGGCGTCGGTGGGGACCCCATTGAGCTTAATAGTATCACACTTCGCAAGGAAATTGCGAAGGTGCATGTTAGGATTCTCAGAAGGGTGCCCACCGAACTGGTCTCGCTCCACTAGCGAGATAAGGGCCGGGCGCAGCTCGAAATTGTTCACCTCAACTGCGGGGTTCACTATAGAAGAGGTGATACCCGACGACTGAGGCATTGCATAGTCCCTTAGGACGCGGTTGTCTTGCGCCGCCATGGTAGATTCTGCTTGTTGCTTCTTTCATGCGCCGCTTCGCTTGCGAGCAGTAGCTTCGATTTCAGGATTCAGGGGAAGTAAGTGGTGACTCCCCTGACTGCGCCTGTGCATACAAAGCCAAAACTATACCAAGCGTAAGCAGGCTCAAGCAAGAGTAAAAACAAGCTAGAAGGAGGAAAAGGGGAAAGGGAAAGAGGAAAAGAAAAAGGAAAAAGCCTAATCTCAAGCGTTTAAAATCGCTTTCGATGTTGAAAACAAACAAGTTCCCCGGCAACGGCGCCAAAAACTTGTTGTGTTAAAAATGTACCGCAAGTGCACGGTGCCAGTTGTAGCTAGCAAAGGCAAGTACGGGTCGTGTCCACAGAGAACTTAGTTTCAACCACCGAATCGATTTCTAACACTTAATCTAGGCGAATGTCGAGTGAAGTTGGTTTAACTGATTCTAACTCTATTTGGTCTAAGTCAATAATGTGAAGGGAATCCTGGATTGGGGTTCACCACACTGTGACGTTCATTGAAAATAAACTAGGTCGTGTGAATCTGCCTAAGATAATTGAAATGGAATTATTACCGGTTTAAAGCATCTACGCCTACTTTCGAAGGTCATTAGACTGATCAAGCTAACCTAGTTGTCTACTTTCGTGAAACTAGAATAACAAAACCACAAGATCATGTAATTTCAATTCCCAATTGCACCCCCAACTACTTTCGTGTCAAGTAATTCAATTGCTCACAAAGATACTCTAAGTAAAGGACCTAACTTTCGTTAGTCTCCTAAACCCTAATTAAGAACATGAATAAAACCCTCTCAGGCAATTCATCGAACACCTGGCATGCTAAGTGAGAATTCAATTATACTCTGGCGTAATTCACAAAAACCTAGAATTAACAATCCAATTTACATCACAGGGGCTACACCCAATCCAAGATTAAGGAATTTAGCCGCTAAACATTATTCTAAACAACATCTCAATCAAGAACATACACATACCAAGAATACGAATACTTGAATTAAGACGTAGAAGAAAAAGAAGAAGAATATACTCTGTATATAATCTGCAGCAGTAATCTACCAAAAGTGTAACCAAATTCAATCCAAAGCTTCGAATTAAAATTGCAATAAAACTAGACCTAGGAACCCTCAAATCGCCCTTTTCGAGAGAGAGGAAAAAGGTAGAATCCAAAAACTCCCCAATTACAATGCCAAAACAGCGATAAAACAGCGACAACTAAAGTGGCACGGTCGTGCCACTCGGCACGGGGGCCCCGTGCCACTTCTCTGTCTTTAGCTTCTTCCCTTCTTTGGGTGGCACGCTCGTGCCACGCCTGGAGTGACCGTGCCTCTTATTTTAACTCAATATTGATCCTTTTTGCTTCAATTTGGCGCGGCATTAGCTTGTTTTCCTCATTTATTCAAGTCAGACTCCTGTAAACACAAAAACACGACTTTTAGGCAGATTTGAGATAAACAATGAATAATCGACCTCTAAACTCACAAAATTATACCAGAAACTGCCGAGTTAATAGGTAAAAATCATGCCTAAAAGTGTGTAAAAAATAGGTTTATCATTTTACATAACCTTCATTTCTTTTAATGGCATACCTTCTTGAAAGACAAGTGTATTGATAGTGACCCATTTTACCGCAGTGAAAGCAAACAATGTTTTCAGGTAATCCAACACACTTTTTGTTTGCAGGGTAAACGGTTTGTTTGGGCTTAAATCCTAGTCCTCTTTTGTTTTGGCTGTGATGAGTGTTTAGCCACTCCAATGCTCTTGAGGACTTGTTCCAACGCTTGGTTGTGACAAGCTTGGCTTCCAGTTTTTCTATATTAGCATGCAAGCTCTTGTTCTCTTCGAGCAAAGACTCAACCATTCCTTCCACCTCAAGGAGTTTTTCCTCCACTCGAGAATAATCTCCCTCTTTTATAAAGAGGTTTTCCTTGAGCATGTTAATATTTTCATATAAGCCTAGTTTTTCATTTTTAAGGGTCTCATTTTCAAGTTCTAGGTCTCGTACATCTCTTTTCAATTCTACACAGGTATCCATCAATGAATACAACAATTCTTCAAGAGTTGCCTTATTGAGACCACGTACCTTGTTCTTGAGATCAGTAAGGCTGTTTATTGACTCATCATCTGAATCCGTGTCACTTTGTGTCATGAGAGCTACAGCACCTTCATCAGTTTCAGACTCTTCTTCATCTTCAGAGGAGTCACCCCAGGCAGCCAGCATTGCTTTCGAGAATCGTTTCCCAGAACAGTTTACAGCTTGTTTTCTACCTTGTTTCCTGGGGTGTCCGTGCTCTTGCTCTTCTCGAAGTAAGGGACAGTTTTTCACTATGTGGTCTGTTTTGCCACATTTGAAACACCCAGAAAACTGTTCTCGGGGGGTGTTTCTGGTTTCGTTGAAGTCCTTCCTTTTGCTGTTTTCTTTAACTTTCTTGAAGAATTTCTTGAACTTTTGAGTCATCATGGCCATCTCTTCTTCCTCAAGATCAGAATCATCATCTTCTTGTGCTTTTAAGGCAAGTCCTCGATCTTTCTTCATCTCCTCTTTCTGTTGAGAATTTTTTCTCAGTTCGTATGTTTGGAGATTACCAATCAACTCGTCTAGGGTGATCTTGTTCATGTCTTTGGCTTCTTGGATGGCTGTTACCTTGGCTTCCCATGATCGAGGCAAAATCCTTAGAATTTTCCTTACCAACTCTTCAGTGGTGAAGGATTTTCCCAGGATTTTAACTCGTTTGTTATGTGAGTGAAGCGGGTATACATATCCATCACATTCTCACGATCACCCATATCAAACAACTCGTATTGTCTCATGAGTAACTCAATGTGTGATTGTTTGACTTGACTTGTTCCTTCATGAGCTACTTGTAAAGCATTCCATATTTCTTGAGCTGACTCACATTCTGAGATGCGAGTATATTCATCGGGTCCTAGGCCAAAATAGAGAAGTTTCTTAGCCTTGGCATTCTTTTCCATCTTCTTGTAATCCTCAGCATCAAACTCTACGGGTTCCTTGGAAACCTTCTTTCCATCTTCAAGCACTTTCGTGGGAACAAGGGGCCCGTTCTTGATGAGCATCCATAACTCATAATCCTCTGCTTGTATGTAGTTCTCCATCCTGTTTTTCTACCAACTATAGTGTTGGCCATTGAAGTAACGAGGTCTAGTAATGGATTGACCCTCAAGTATCCCTTGTGGTGCACTCATCTTCACGGATCTCTCAAGGTGTTAGCCTTTGAAAGAGAACCTGCTCTGATACCACTTGTTGAATTCCAAGAGTACACAACCACAAGAGGGGGTGAATTGTGGTGGCCGATTTTCGCCAAATAACTGACAAATAGCCGTAGCACTTGATTGCAGAGACTGTTCGAAAATTACAAACAACCTTAAGCCTTGTTCGCAGCGGTTGTTCCCAATTGGTTCAGTAGCAAACTTCAAAGTAATAAATGCGGAAATAAAGCACACACAATTTTTATGTGGAAAACACCTCTAGCCCAACTGAGGTGTGAAAAACCACGACCTACCTCGTGTAGGATTTAACCACTTCACTAACAGGCTGCACACGTTACAAAAGTAACACTCCTTATTATAACTTGTAACCCACGTAGCCTTCTTCCCTAAGACAGGTTACACCACGTCCAATCACACTATATTGGACACGTCCAAAGTTCACTCGACTATGGACCCACTCACTCACTTTCTGATCTGAGAACAGGGGTACAAAACACCTTACTGGGGGTGCTTCTGACTTAAGCAGATGTAAGGTACAATGAAGACCTATTATGCCAATATATTGAAAGCTCAGTTAAGCACAAGCCTGTCACGGTTTTTCTCTTTGAAATGTAGCTTTTGGAAATCTCTTACTTCTTGTGTAAAAACCGGATGTGTAAATGGGAGAGAAGATTTCATTATTTAAACACACAAACCCAACGGCTAATACTTTCAAAAAGGATAGCAAAATCTTCTAATATTAGCAGCGTAGGGAGTTTCTTCAAATAAGATTCCCAACGGCTAGAGAAGATAAGATTTTACTAAAATAAGGGAATTTGATTTTTTAAAGGAATAAAAACTAATTACCCACTAAATATAGCTGTGCAGATTTTGCCCAAAAAAAAAGGATAAAGATTTCAGTTCCAAATTTGAAATCAATCACGGCCTGAAAATAAGGGATAAGAATTTTGAAAAGAGATCCTTAGCAAAAACGGTTTTGCAATCTTTTTCAAATCAAAAAATAATCCTTTTTAGAACTTAATTAGTTAGCCTAGGATTTCATAAAAAGATCCTTTAGAGCTAGCACCCAACCAAAGGAGATTTTCTGGTAAAACAGACAGTCGAGGCTGCTGCAGTTTCAGAAACACCTTAGGCACCCTGTTTTCAGGGTTGTTTGGAAATTGGTGTTCCAAAGCAAATGTCAAAAACCGTTTTAAGAAGTGTTAAATTGAGACTTTCAAGATTGGCACATTAACAAGAGTCTAAAAGATAAAACTAAACCAAACCAAGACTTCTTGTTGTAAGAATCAGTCATCTTGTCAAGAATAAATATGCTGCTCCAAACACCTTGGTCACCTTGATTCCTCGTGTGATCTTGTATAGCTGAATGTAAGAACTTGTTCCTTAAGACTTAGCCAACTGTTTGGCGAGATTTGTTGTTTGCTGATCTTGTATCACTGAAGCTTGGAACCTGTTCCTAAGGCTTGTTCTCAACATTTAGCATCCAGGTTAATACGAATATTATAAATAACAGTGTAGGCCCTGTTTGGAGAGCTTGTTTGGAACAACATTACTTAGACAAATATGTTACACTTGGATTTGTTATCATCAAAACTAAATGTAATTATGCAACACTTCCCCCCCCCCATTTTTTACTGTTTGTGCTTATTTTGAAAGTAAAACTCAAGTCATGCAATGGCAGAACGTAACCTTTGACTTGAAGAGATTATACTACTTATTAAATGTGACACCCATATCTTGCGTTTGCGGTATTTCTCTATGTTCTTATTTGGACGGATTAATTTATCTCGGCGCTTACTCTGAAATGCTATGGATTTCCCTATTGGATGATCAATCAAATCACGAGGATGCTGTGGCAAATGTTATGCTAAAGGGAGGTAAGGTTTTCCATACATTTATGAGGTAAAGAAATTCAAAAATGCATCTTTGATAGTGAGTCCGACTATCAAATGGTAGTTATGCAATTGTTTTGCATATAGGAAGAATTGGCTCCAACGTTGTACCAAAAAGGAACATTGACATCCTAGACTTTGGGTGGGATAATTTTAATTGAAATTTTTCGAAAACCCATCAACTGAGAAAAGGGGAAGATGAAAGGTGTTTGGTGACATCCCATCTCATGGAAGGCGAACGAAGAATTGAAATTAAGGGAGGAAGAAGTTCATGGGGCTTGAAGAAATTTACAGAAGTTGACTCCTATTGTAAAAAATGAATATGAATACATAACATGCAAGAATTGCGCCCCTCACCATACGCAGCACGCATGTTCTCAATTGATCAGATATTGCTCACCGTATTGTCGCTGCGGGTTTTATCCATCAATAATACATGGACAGACAACTTGGGTAAAATAAAAAAATTAGTTGATTCTACCTGTTAACTGTTTGGGGACACTGCACTCAACGACTTAGATTTATTGCATTTGGGCAAAACGCCAGATTCATCAACATATTGGAGTCGGAAAAAATTGTGATTACCAAAGAATATAGCAATTCAGTAAATTCTAATTTTCTAGAAAATGAATATTAGCTAAAATGCTCAACAGACAATCTAGTATGTAAAGATTATGTATTACACCCTACCACATTCTTGTTCGACGAATTAACAAATATTTACTGGAAATTATTGCCTATGCGTTTGCTATGTTGCATTAATGGGTTTCTCCTTAATAATACTGATGAATCCAATTTGTTCCATGTCGTGATCATTATATGTAGAGAACTCTTCTTTATTTTAGGACTTTTCAGGGTGTTAAGTTAAATCAATGAATGTAATACGCGGTATTCCAGGCTTCGTTTCATTTATTACGTCTTACTACAAAATGTTAACTCGCGTGGTTTTTTTCCGTGTCGGCTAACGTTGCCTTTTATGCATCCACAACTCATTCACCAATTCCCCGTTAAAAATTTTGTTGTGTGCTAATAATCTCCTTACTTCTTTGTAGGCATATGTTTTTGGGCGTTTACTTGATGATTCTCTATGGCATATCAATTCTAGAGTGCAAGTGAAACTGTGCAAGTATCGTATTAAGGCAATGCAACGTAAGACTTGTCAGGCATATTTTTCTCTATTTTCTTCTGAATGCTGGTTGATACGTTTAACATAAGCCTAATATTTAGTTAGTTAAGAAAATTAAATTAGTTAATACAAACGTTAAAATAAATAGGGATTGTAATATCCCCATTACTAATTTGACACAAATCTTCATCTGTAGATGTACAACTGGCCACGTTGATGTGATACTCGAAGCTCCTATGCAATGCCCTTGGAACCATGCTAATGCCACACCCAAAATAGTTAACTGTTTCGGATCCTGAACCTCATTTAGTCGCCATGCTTTAGGAAATACGATTATTAGATAAACAAGACTTATGAAAAGTTGAGCTTGAACTAAGAAGACCCAACCCATTCTTTAAAGGAACCCATGGTTGAGAAAATTGGTCGGTTTCATTGCTTCTATGTTAAGATACGTAAGTAATCATACGAATAGAGGAGATCAACAACAATTAAAAATAAAGTTGCACGCCTCTTTTGTTACACCGTGCAAATGAACACACGAGAGCCCTTAGATATTAGAATCTTAGAAAGCATGAGAAGACTTTGCCAACAAACATATATAGCTACAACAGTTGTTACATGCTAAATATTTAACTTCCTTTCCTTTTTCATAGTGCGTATTCCGCACATAGTCTTGGCTCGGAAAAATTGAGATAATAATTTCAAGATGGGATTTTTAGGAAGTTATTTGTTTTGATCCTTTTTCTATTGTAACGATTAGAAACAAATTCTCCATATTAAGCTATATTTAGTTATAGTAGGATTTGAAATTAAGTTTATTTTATGTAACAACTACAATGAGGAGTTTCATTTCTACTCCTCTTAAATAGGGATACGTTTTTCTCAATTTGTTCTAATGTTGCTTAAGTCTTGAACGTACTATAAATATGTGTCATGGGAAAGGTTCATTTCATCATCCACTTGTTCGGATTACCACTTCAGTTTGCAAAGTAGACACCACAACTTAAGCAAATTCTATTACAATAGAAAAGAAAAACACAATCATTGGAATTGACGGATTCAAAACATATCCTAGCCATGAAGTTATCCATCATCTTTATGACCCTTAATACATTTTTCATTGCAACCACCCACGCAGCACCTGTGCCAAGCATAGCTCCCATAATTGGTTGCGCGGACAAGATAAGCAGCTCTTGTGGGCCTAAAGTTTATGCGTTTATATTTGAGAAAAGTGGCGTCCTGTCCCAGGATTGTTGTGGGTTATTATTGAAAGAAGGGAAAGAGTGTCATGACAACCTGACAAATTCAATCCTGAGCAAAGGGGGATTTTCTACTGAAGAAACGGAGGAAATATTGGAAAGGAACTCTGAAGTTTGGAACCTTTGCAAGAGGAGCGGTCACATTGGAGGCACTCAAGCCGCACCAGCAACAATCATACAGCCCCTAAAAGGTTGTGCAGACAAGGTCACCAGTGCTTGTGGGCCCAAAATATATGAGTTTGTGTTCGACAACAGCGGCATCCTATCTGAAAAATGTTGTGAGCAGTTGTTGAATGCAGGATGAGAGTGTCATAACAGCGATACCAATTCAATCCTAAGTGAAGGAGAATTCTCCAAGGAAGAAAGGGAGGAAATATTGGCAAGGCACAGTGAAGTTTGGAGCCTTTGTAAGAGGAGCGGTCACATTGGAGGCACTCAACCAGTACCTGCACCAACCGTACAACCCCTAACAGGTTGTGCAGGCAAGGTCACCAGTGCTTGTGGGCCTAAAGTATATGCATTTGTGTTTGACAAAAGTGGCGTTCTGTCCGAAAAAAGTTGTGAGCTGTTGTTGAATGCAGGGAGATAGTGTCATGACAGCGAAACCAATTCAATCCTAAGTGAAGGAGAATTTTCTGCGGAAGAAAGAAGGAAATTATGAAAAGACACAATCAAGTCTGGAACCTTTGCAAGAAGAATGGTCACATTAATATAGAAAACACTGTCTTCTAGAAATATGCCACAAAAGGGCTTGAATTGTATGGTTTAAAAATGATTCCGTAAAGGTCTTAAAATACATGGTACCCGATCGCGTACACATTTTGTTTCGTTCTCATCTTTCGTAACACTAGTTGTGCCATTTCTTTTTCTTTTATTTCTTTTACCATTTTTCGCATTTTCGGAAAATGTAAAAAAACTCATAAACAATTGCGGGTGATAGCCACACGTCGCATCAAATTTTGAAGGGATCATTATGATGAATGAAAATTCTAAGGAAGCGAGCATTATCTCACCCATCATAATTTATTTTAAACCCCACCCTGCATTATTGATGGACTATTTTCAGTCCCTTATGACATAATGAATTGCCTTCCACAACTTGTAGCCATTTCCTCATTATGCGTCTCCCTTCCCCCCCTTCATTTTTTAATGTTTGTGCTTATTTTAAAAGTAAAACTCAAGTTACGCAATGGCAGAACGTAACCTTTAACTTGAAGAGATTATACTACTTGTTAAACGTGACACCCATATCTTGCGTTTGCGGTATTTCTCTATGTTCTTATTTGGACGGATTAATTTATCTCTGTCCTTGCTCTGAAACGCTATGGATTTCCCTATTGGATGATCAATCAAATCACGAGGATGCTGTGGCGAATGTTATGCTAATGGGAGGTAAGGTTTTCCATACATTTATGAGGTAAAGAAATTCAAAAATGCATCTTTGGTGGTGAGTCCGACTATCACATGGTAGTTATGCAATTGTTTTGCATATAGGAAGAATTGGCTCCAAAGTTGTACCAAAAAGGAACATTGACGTGGGGGTTATTTTGTTCACCCTCTCTTAGACTTTGGTTGGGATAATTTTAATTGAAATTTTTCGAAAACCCATCAACTGAGAAAAGGAGAAGAGGAAAGGTGTTTGGTGACATCCCATCTCATGGAATCCGAACGAAGAATTGAAATTAAGGGAGGAAGAAGTTCATGGGGCTTGAAGAAATTTACAGAAGTCGACTCCAATTGCAAAAAATGAATATGAATACGTAAAACGCAAGAATTGCGCCCCTCACCATACGCAGCACGTATGTTCTCAGTTGATCAGATATTGCTCACTGTATTGTCACTGCGGGTTTTATCCATCAATAATACATGGACAGACAACTTGGGTAAAATAAAAAAATTGGTTAATTCCACCTGTTAAACTGTTTGGGGACACTGCACCCAACGGTTTAGATTTATTGCATTTGGGTAAAACACCAGATTCATCAACATATTGGAGTCGGAAAAAAATTATGATTACCAAAGAATATAGCAATTCAGTAAATTCTAATTTTCTAGAAAATGAATATTAGCTAAAACGCTCAACAGACCATCAAGTACGTAAAGATTACGTCTTACACCCTACCACATTCTTGTTCGACGAATTAACAAATATTTACTGGAAATTATTGCCTATGCGTTTGCTATGTTGCATCCATGGGTTTCTCCTTAATAATACCGATGAATCCAATTTGCTCCATGCCGTGATCATTGTATATAGAGAACTCTTCTTTATTTTAGGACTTTTCAAGGTGTTAAGTTAAATCAATGAATGTAATACACGGTATTCCAGACTTCGTTTCATTTATTACGTCTTACTACAAAATGTTAACTCGCGTGGTTTTTTTTCGGTGTTGGCTAACGTTTCCTTTTATGCATCAACAACTCATTCACCAATTCCCCATTAAAAATTTTGTTGTGTGCTAATAATCTCCTTACTTCTTTGTAGGCATATGTTTTTGGGCGTTTACTTGATGATTCTCTATGGCATATTAATTCGAGAGTGCAAGTGAAACTGTGCAAGTATCACATTAAGGCAATGCAACGTAAGACTTGTCAGGCATATTTTTCTCTATTTTCTTCTGAATGCTGGTTGATACGTTTAACATAAGCCTAATATTTATTTAGTTAAGAAAATTAAATTAGTTAATACAAACGTTAAAATAAATGGGGATTGTGATATCCCCATTACTAATTTGACACAAATCTTCATATGTAGATGTACACCTAGCCACGTTGATGTGATACTCGAAGCTCCTATGCAATGCCCTTGGAACCATGCTAATGCCACACCCAAAATAATTAACTGTTTTGGATCCTGAACCCCATTTACTCGCCATGCTTTAGGAAATACGATTATTAGATAAACAAGACTTATCAAAAGTTGAGCTTGAACTAAGAAGACCCAACCCATTCTTTGAAGGAACCCATGGTTGAGAAAATTGGTCGGTTTCATTGCTTCTATGTTAAGATACGTAAGTAATCGTACGAATAGAGATCAACAACAATTAAAACTAAAGTTGCATGCCTCTTTTGTTACACCGTGCAAATGAACACACGAGAATCCTTAGATGATTAGAACCTTAGAAAGCATGAGAAGACTTTGCCAACAAACATATATAGCTACAACAGTGGTTACATTCCAAATATTTAACTTCCTTTCCTTTTTCATAGTGTGCATCCCGCACATAGTCTTGGCTCGGTAAAATTGAGATAATAATTTCAAGATGGGACTTTTAGGAAGTTATTTGTCTTGATTTTTTTTCTATGGCAACGATTAGAAACAAATTCTCCATGTTAAGTCATATTTAATTACAGTAGGATTTGAAATTAAGTTTATTTTATGTAACAACTACAATGAGGAGTTTCATTTCTACTCCTCCTAAATAGGGATACGTTTTTCTCCACTTGTTCTAATGTTGCTTAAGTCTTGAACATACTATAAATATGTGTCATGGGAAAGGTTCATTTCATCATCCACTTATTCGGATTACCACTTCAGTTTGCAAAGTAGACACCACAACTTAAGCAAATTCTATTACAGTAGAAAAGAAAAACACATTCATTGGAATTGACGGATTCAAAACATATCCTAGCCATGAAGTTATCCATCATCTTTATGACCCTTAATACATTTTTCATTACAACCACCCACGCAGCACCTGTGCCAAGCATAGATCCCATAATTGGTTGCGCGGATAAGATAAGCAGCTCTTGTGGGCCTAAAGTTTATGCGTTTATATTTGAGAAAAGTGGCGTCTTGTCCCAGGATTGTTGTGGGTTATTATTGAAAGAAGGGAAGGAGTGTCATGACAACCTGAAAAATTCAATCCTGAGCAAAGGAGGATTTTCTACTGAAGAAACGGAGGAAATATTGGAAAGGAACTCTGAAGTTTGGAACCTTTGCAAGAGGAGCGGTCACATTGGAGGCACTAAAGCCGCACCAGCAACAATCATACAACCCCTAAAAGGTTGTGCAGGCAAGGTCACCAGTGCTTGTGGGCCCAAAATATATGAGGTTGTGTTCGACAACAGCGGCATCCTATCTGAAAAATGTTGTGAGCAGTTGTTGAATGCAGGAAGAGAGTGTCATGATAGCGATACCAATTCAATCCTAAGTGAAGGAGAATTCTCCAAGGAAGAAAGGGGGGAAGTATTGGCAAGGCACAGTGAAGTTTGGAACCTTTGTAAGAGGAGCGGTCATATTGGAGGCACTCAACCAGTACCTGCACCAACCGTACAACCCCTAACAGGTTGTGCAGGCAAGGTGACCAGTGCTTGTGGGCCTAAAGTATATGCATTTGTGTTTGACAAAAGTGGCGTTCTGTCCGAAAAATGTTGTAAGCTGTTGTTGAATGCAGGAAGACAGTGTCATGACAGCGAAACCAATTCAATCCTAAGTGAAGGAGAATTTTCGGCGGAAGAAAAGAAGGAAATTATGAAAAGACACAATCAAGTCTGGAACCTTTGCAAGAAGAATGGTCACATTGATAAAGAAAACACTGTCTTCTAGAAATATGCCACAAAAAGGCTTGAATTGTATTGTTTAAAAATGATTCCGCAAAGGTCTTAAAACACATGGTACCTGATCGCGTACACATTTTATCTCGTTCTCATCTTTCGTAACACTAGTTGTGCCATTTCTTTTTCTTTTATTACTTTTACGATTTTTCGCATTTTCGAAAAATGTTAAAAAAACTCATAAACAATTGTGGGTGATAACCACAGGTCGCATCAAATTTTGAAGGGATCACTATGATGAATGAAAATTCTAACGAAGTGAGCATTATCTCACCCATCATAATTTATTTTAATCCCCACCCTGCATTATTGATGAACTATTTTCAGTCCCTTATGACATAATGAATTGCCTTCCACAACTTGTAGCCATTACCTCATTATGCGTCTCCCTTCCCCCCTTCATTTTTTAATGTTTGTGCTTATTTTAAAAGTAAAACTCAAGTCATGCAATGGCAGAACGAAACCTTTAACTTGAAGAGATTATACTACTTATTAAACGTGACACCCATATCTTGCGTCTGCGGTATTTCTCTATGTTCTTATTTGGACGGATTAATTTATCTCTGTCCTTGCTTTGAAATGCTATGGATTTCCCTATTGGATGATCAATCAAATCACGAGGATGCTGTGGCGAATGTTATGCTAATGGGAGGTAAGGTTTTCCATACATTTATGAGGTAAAGAAATTCAAAAATGCATCTCTGATGGTGAGTCCGACTATCAAATGGTAGTTATGCAATTGTTTTGCATATAGGAAGAATTCGCTCCAAAGTTGTACCAAAAAGGAACATTGACGTGGGGGTTATTTTTGTTCACCCTCTCTTAGACTTTGGCTGGGATAATTTTAATTGAAATTTTTCGAAAACCCATCAACTGAGAAAAGGAGAAGAGGAAAGGTGTTTGGTGACATCCCATCTCATGGAAGGCGAACGAAGAATTGAAATTAAGGGAGGAAGAAGTTCATGGGGCTTGAAGAAATTTACAGAAGTCGACTCCAATTGCAAAAAATGAATATGAATACGTAACACGCAAGAATTGCGCCCCTCACCATACGCAGCACGTATGTTCTCAGTTGATCAGATATTGCTCACCGTATTGTCGCTGCGGGTTTTATCCATCAATAATACATGGACAGACAACTTGGGTAAAATAAAAAAATTGGTTAATTCTACCTGTTAAACTGTTTGGGGACACTGCACTCAACGGTTTAGATTTATTGCATTTGGGCAAAACGCCAGATTCATCAACATATTGGAGTCGGAAAAAAATTATGATTACCAAAGAATATAGCAATTCAGTAAATTCTAATTTTCTAGAAAATGAATATTAGCTAAAACGCTCAACAGACCATCAAGTACGTAAAGATTACGTCTTACACCCTACCACATTCTTGTTCGACGAATTAACAAATATTTACTGGAAATTATTGCCTATGCGTTTGCTATGTGCATCCATGGGTTTCTCCTTAATAATACCGATGAATCCAATTTGTTCCATGCCGTGATCATTGTATGTAGAGAACTCTTCTTTATTTTAGGACTTTTCAGGGTGTTAAGTTAAATCAATGAATGTAATACGCGGTATTCCAGACTTCGTTTCATTTATTACGTCTTACTACAAAATGTTAACTCGCGTGGTTTTTTTTCCGCGTCGGCTAACGTTTCCTTGTATACATCCACAACTCATTCACCAATTCCCCATTAAAAATTTTGTTGTGTGCTAATAATCTCCTTACTTCTTTGTAGGCATATGTTTTTGGGCGTTTACTTGATGATTCTCTATGGCATATCAATTCTAGAGTGCAAGTGAAACTGTGCAAGTATCACATTAAGGCAATGCAACGTAAGACTTGTCAGGCATATTTTTCTCTATTTTCTTCTGAATGCTGGTTGATACGTTTAACATAAGCCTAATATTTAGTTAGTTAAGAAAATTAAATTAGTTAATACAAACGTTAAAATAAATAGGGATTGTAATATCCCCATTACTAATTTGACACAAATCTTCATATGTAGATGTACACCTGGCCACGTTGATGTGATACTCGAAGCTCCTATGCAATGCCCTTGGAACCATGCTAATGCCACACCCAAAATAGTTAACTGTTTTGGATCCTGAACCCCATTTACTCGCCATGCTTTAGGAAATACGATTATTAGATAAACAAGACTTATCAAAAGTTGAGCTTGAACTAAGAAGACCCAACCCATTCTTTAAAGGAACCCATGGTTGAGAAAATTGGTCGGTTTCATTGCTTCTATGTTAAGATACGTAAGTAATCGTACGAATAGAGGAGATCAACAACAATTAAAACTAAAGTTGCATGCCTCTTTTGTTACACCGTGCAAATGAACACACGAGAATCCTTAGATGATTAGAACCTTAGAAAGCATGAGAAGACTTTGCCAACAAACATATATAGCTACAACAGTTGTTGCATTCCAAATATTTAACTTCCTTTCCTTTTTCATAGTGTGTATTCCGCACATAGTCTTGGCTCGGTAAAATTGAGATAATAATTTCAAGATGGGACTTTTAGGAAGTCATTTGTTTTGATCCTTTTCTATTGCAACGATAAGAAACAAATTCTCCATATTAAGCTATATTTAGTTATAGTTGGATTTGAAATTAAGTTTATTTTATGTAACAACTACAATGAGGAGTTTCATTTCTACTCCTCTTAAATAGGGATACGTTTTTCTCATTTGTTCTAATGTTGCTTAAGTCTTGAACATACTATAAATATGTGTCATGGGAAAGGTTCATTTCATCATCCACTTGTTCGGATTACCACTTCAGTTTGCAAAGTAGACACCACAACTTAAGCAAATTCTATTACAATAGAAAAGAAAAACACATTCATTGGAATTGACGGATTCAAAACATATCCTAGCCATGAAGTTATCCATCATCTTTATGATCCTTAATACATTTTTCATTGCAACCACCCATGCAGCACCTGTGCCAAGCATAGATCCCATAATTGGTTGTGCGGACAAGATAAGTAGCTCTTGTGGGCCTAAAGTTTATGCGTTTATATTTGAGGAAAGTGGCATCTTGTCCCAGGATTGTTGTGGGTTATTATTGAAAGAAGGGAAAGAGTGTCATGACAACCTGACAAATTCAATCCTGAGCAAAGGAGGATTTTCTACTGAAGAAACGGAGGAAATATTGGAAAGGAACTCTGAAGTTTGGAACCTTTGCAAGAGGAGCGGTCACATTGGAGGCACTCAAGCCGCACCAGCAACAATCGTACAACCCCTAAAAGGTTGTGCAGGCAAGGTCACCAGTGCTTGTGGGCCCAAAATATATGAGTTTGTGTTCGACAACAGCGGCATCCTATCCGAAAAATGTTGTGAGCAGTTGTTGAATGCAGGAAGAGAGTGTCATGATAGCGATACCAATTCAATCCTAAGTGAAGGAGAATTCTCCAAGGAAGAAAGGAAGGAAATATTGGCAAGGCACAGTGAAGTTTGGAACCTTTGTAAGAGGAGCGGTCACATTGGAGGCACTCAACCAGTACCTGCACCAACCGTACAACCCCTAACAGGTTGTGCAGGCAAGGTCACCAGTGCTTGTGGGCCTAAAGTATATGCATTTGTGTTTGACAAAAGTGGCGTTCTGTCCGAAAAATGTTGTGAGCTGTTGTTGAATGCAGGAAGACAGTGTCATGACAGCGAAACCAATTCAATCCTAAGTGAAGGAGAATTTTCTGCGGAAGAAAAGAAGGAAATTATGAAAAGACACAATCAAGTCTGGAACCTTTGCAAGAAGAATGGTCACATTGATATAGAAAACACTGTCTTCTAGAAATATGCCACAAAAGGGCTTGAATTGTATGGTTTAAAAATGATTCCGCAAAGGTCTTAAAACACATGGTACCTGATCGCGTACACATTTTATCTCGTTCTCATCTTTCGTAACACTAGTTGTGCCATTTCTTTTTCTTTTATTTCTTTTACGATTTTTCGCATTTTCGAAAAATGTTAAAAAAACTCATAAACAATTGTGGGTGATAACCACAGGTCGCATCAAATTTTGAAGGGATCACTATGATGAATGAAAATTCTAAGGAAGTGAGCATTATCTCACCCATCATAATTTATTTTAATCCCCACCCTGCATTATTGATGGACTATTTTCAGTCCCTTATGACATAATGAATTGCCTTCCACAACTTGTAGCCATTACCTCATTATGCGTCTCCCTTCCCCCCCTTCATTTTTTAATGTTTGTGCTTATTTTAAAAGTAAAACTCAAGTCATGCAATGGCAGAACGTAACCTTTAACTTGAAGAGATTATACTACTTATTAAACGTGACACCCATATCTTGCGTTTGCGGTATTTCTCTATGTTCTTATTTGGACGGATTAATTTATCTCTGTCCTTGCTCTGAAATGCTATGGATTTCCCTATTGGATGATCAATCAAATCACGAGGATGCTGTGGCGAATGTTATGCTAATGGGAGGTAAGGTTTTCCATACATTTATGAGGTAAAGAAATTCAAAAATGCATCTTTGATGGTGAGTCCGACTATCAAATGGTAGTTATGCAATTGTTTTGCATATAGGAAGAATTGGCTCCAAAGTTGTACCAAAAAGGAACATTGACGTGGGGGTTATTTTTGTTCACCCTCTCTTAGACTTTGGCTGGGATAATTTTAATTGAAATTTTTCGAAAACCCATCAACTGAGGAAAGGAGAAGAGGAAAGGTGTTTGGTGACATCCCATCTCATGGAAGGCGAACGAAGAATTGAAATTAAGGGAGGAAGAAGTTCATGGGGCTTGAAGAAATTTACAGAAGTCGACCCCAATTGCAAAAAATGAATATGAATACGTAACACGCAAGAATTGCGCCCCTCACCATACGCAGCACGTATGTTCTCAGTTGATCAGATATTGCTCACCGTATTGTCGCTGCGGGCTTTATCCATCAATAATACATGGACAGACAACTTGGGTAAAATAAAAAAATTGGTTAATTCTACCTGTTAAACTGTTTGGGGACACTGCACTCAACGGTTTAGATTTATTGCATTTGGGCAAAACGCCAGATTCATCAACATATTGGAGTCGGAAAAAAATTATGATTACCAAAGAATATAGCAATTCAGTAAATTCTAATTTTCTAGAAAATGAATATTAGCTAAAACGCTCAACAGACCATCAAGTACGTAAAGATTACGTCTTACACCCTACCACATTCTTGTTCGACGAATTAACAAATATTTACTGGAAATTATTGCCTATGCGTTTGCTATGCTGCATCCGTGGGTTTCTCCTTAATAATACCGATGAATCCAATTTGTTCCATGCCGTGATCATTGTATGTAGAGAACTCTTCTTTATTTTAGGACTTTTCAGGGTGTTAAGTTAAATCAATGAATGTAATACGCGGTATTCCAGACTTCGTTTCATTTATTACGTCTTACTACAAAATGTTAACTCGCGTGGTTTTTTTTCCGCGTCGGCTAACGTTTCCTTTTATACATCCACAACTCATTCACCAATTCCCCATTAAAAATTTTGTTGTGTGCTAATAATCTCCTTACTTCTTTGTAGGCATATGTTTTTGGGCGTTTACTTGATGATTCTCTATGGCATATCAATTCTAGAGTGCAAGTGAAACTGTGCAAGTATTATATTAAGGCAATGCAACGTAAGACTTGTCAGGCATATTTTTCTCTATTTTCTTCTGAATGCTGGTTGGTACGTTTAACATAAGCCTAATATTTAGTTAGTTAAGAAAATTAAATTAGTTAATACAAACGTTAAAATAAATGGGGATTGTAATATCCCTATTACTAATTTGACACAAATCTTCATATGTAGATGTACACCTGGCCACGTTGATGTGATACTCGAAGCTCCTATGCAATGCCCTTGGAACCATGCTAATGCCACACCCAAAATAGTTAACTGTTTTGGATCCTGAACCCCATTTACTCGCCATGCTTTAGGAAATACGATTATTAGATAAACAAGACTTATCAAAAGTTGAGCTTGAACTAAGAAGACCCAACCCATTCTTTAAAGGAACCCATGGTTGAGAAAATTGGTCGGTTTCATTGCTTCTATGTTAAGATACGTAAGTAATCGTACGAATAGAGGAGATCAACAACAATTAAAACTAAAGTTGCATGCCTCTTTTGTTACACCGTGCAAATGAACACACGAGAATCCTTAGATGATTAGAAACTTAGAAAGCATGAGAAGACTTTGCCAACAAACATATATAGCTACAACAGTTGTTACATTCCAAATATTTAACTTCCTTTCCTTTTTTATAGTGTGTATTCCGCGCATAGTCGTGGCTCGGTAAAATTGATATAATAATTTCAAGATGGGACTTTTAGGAAGTTATTTGTTTTGATCCTTTTTCTATTGCAACGATTAGAAACAAATTCTCCATATTAAGTTATATTTAGTTATGGTAGGATTTGAAATTAAGTTTATTTTATGTAACAACTACAATGAGGAGTTTCATTTCTACTCCTCTTAAATAGGGATACGTTTTTCTCCATTTGTTCAAATGTTGCTTAAGTCTTGAATATACTATAAATATGTGTCATGGGAAAGGTTCATTTCATCATCCACTTGTTCGGATTACCACTTCAGTTTACAAAGTAGACACCACAACTTAAGCAAATTCTATCACAATAGAAAAGAAAAACACATTCATTGGAATTGACGGATTCAAAACATATCCTAGCCATGAAGTTATCCATCATCTTTATGACCCTTAATATATTTTTCATTGCAACCACCCACGCAGCACCTGTGCCAAGCATAGATCCCATAATTGGTTGCGCGGACAAGATAAGCAGCTCTTGTGGGCCAAAAGTTTATGCGTTTATGTTTGAGAAAAGTGGCGTCTTGTCCCAGGATTGTTGTGGGTTATTATTGAAAGAAGGGAAATAGTGTCATGACAACCTGACAAATTCAATCCTGAGCAAAGGAGGATTTTCTACTGAAGAAACGGAGGAAATAATGGAAAGGAACGTTGAAGTTTGGAACCTTTGCAAGAGGAGCGGTCACATTGGAGGCACTCAAGCCGCACCAACAACAATCATACAACCCCTAAAAGGTTGTGCAGGCAAGGTCACCAGTGCTTGTGGGCCCAAAATATATGAGTTTGTGTTCGACAACAACGGCATCCTATCTGAAAAATGTTGTGAGCAGTTGTTGAATGCAGGAAGAGAGTGTCATGATAGCGATACCAATTCAATCCTAAGGAAGGAGAATTCTCCAAGGAAGAAAGGGAGGAAATATTGGCAAGGCACAGTGAAGTTTGGAACCTTTGTAAGAGGAGCGGTCACATTGGAGGCACTCAACCAGTACCTGCACCAACCGTACAACCCCTAACAGGTTGTGCAGGCAAGGTCACCAGTGCTTGTGGGCCTAAAGTATATGCATTTGTGTTTGACAAAAGTGGCGTTCTGTCCGAAAAATGTTGTGAGCTATTGTTGAATGCAGGAAGACAGTGTCATGACAGTGAAACCAATTCAATCCTAAGTGAAGGAGAATTTTCTACGGAAGAAATGAAGGAAATTATGAAAAGACACAATCAAGTCTGGAACCTTTGCAAGAAGAATGGTCACATTGATATAGAAAACACTGTCTTCTAGAAATATGCCACAAAAGGGCTTGAATTGTATGGTTTAAAAATGATTCCGCAAAGGTCTTAAAACATGGTACCCGATCGCGTACACATTTTATTTCGTTCTCATCTTTCGCAACACTAGTTGTGCCATTTCTTTTTCTTTTATTTCTTTTGCGATTTTTCGCATTTTCGAAAAATGTTAAAAAAACTCATAAACAATTGTGGGTGATAACCACAGGTCGCATCAAATTTTGAAGGGATCACTATGATGAATGAAAATTCTAAGGAAGTGAGCATTATCTCACCCATCATAACTTATTTTAATCCCCACCTTGCATTATTGATGGACTATTTTCAGACCCTTATGACATAATGAATTGCCTTCCGCAACTTGTAGCCATTACCTCATTATGCGTCTCCCTTCCCCCCCTTCATTTTTTAATGTTTGTGCTTATTTTAAAAGTAAAACTTAAGTCATGCAATGGCAGAACGTAACCTTTAACTTGAAGAGATTATACTACTTATTAAACGTCACACCCATATCTTGCGTTTGCGGAATTTCTCTATGTTCTTATTTGGACGGATTAATTTATCTCTGTCCTTGCTCTGAAACGCTATGGATTTCCCTATTGGATGATCAATCAAATCACGAGGATGCTGTGGCGAATGTTATGCTAATGGGAGGTAAGGTTTTCCAACATTTATGAGGTAAAGAAATTCAAAAATGCATCTTTGATGGTGAGTCCGACTATCAAATGGTAGTTATGCAATTGTTTTGCATATAGGAAGAATTGGCTCCAAAGTTGTACCAAAAAGGAACATTGACGTGGGGGTTATTTTTGTTCACCCTCTCTTAGACTTTGGCTGGGATAATTTTAATTGAAATTTTTCGAAAACCCATCAACTGAGAAAAGGAGAAGAGGAAAGGTGTTTGGTGACATCCCATCTCATGGAAGGCGAACGAAGAATTGAAATTAAGGGAGGAAGAAGTTCATGGGGCTTGAAGAAATTTACAGAAGTCGACTCCAATTGCAAAAAATGAATATGAATACGTAACATGCAAGAATTGCGCCCCTCACCATACGCAGCACGTATGTTCTCAGTTGATCAGATATTGCTCACCGTATTGTCGCTGCGGGTTTTATCCATCGATAATACATGGACAGACAACTTGGGTAAAATAAAAAAATTGGTTAATTCTACATGTTAAACTGTTTGAGGACAATGCACTCAACGGTTTAGATTTATTGCATTTGGGCAAAACGCCAGATTCATCAACATATTGGAGTCGGAAAAAAATTATGATTACCAAAGAATATAGCAATTCAGTAAATTCTAATTTTCTAGAAAATGAATATTAGCTAAAACGCTCAACAGACCATCAAGTACGTAAAGATTACGTCTTACACCCTACCACATTCTTGTTCGACGAATTAACAAATATTTACTGGAAATTATTGCCTATGCATTTGCTATGTTGCATCCATGGGTTTCTCCTTAATAATACCGATGAATCCAATTTGTTCCATGCCGTGATCATTGTATGTAGAGAACTCTTCTTTATTTTAGGACTTTTCAGGGTGTTAAGTTAAATCAATGAATGTAATACCCGGTATTCCAGGCTTCGTTTCATTTATTACGTCTTACTACAAAATGTTAACTCGCGTGGTTTTTTTTCCGTGTCGGCTAACGTTTTTTTTTATGCATCCACAACTCATTCACCAATTCCCCATTAAAAATTTTGTTGTGTGCTAATAATCTCCTTACTTCTTTGTAGGCATATGTTTTTGGGCGTTTACTTGACGATTCTCTATGGCATATCGATTCTAGAGTGCAAGTGAAACTGTGTAAGTATCACATTAAGGCAATGCAACGTAAGACTTGTCAGGTATATTTTTCTCTATTTTCTTCTGAATGCCGGTTGATACGTTTAACATAAGCCTAATATTTAGTTAGTTAAGAAAATTAAGTTAGTTAATATAAAGGTTAAAATAAATGGCTATTGTAATATCCCCATTACTAATTTGACACAAATCTTCATATGTAGATGTACACCTGGCCACGTTGATGTGATACTCGAAGCTCCTATGCAATGCCCTTGGAACCATGCTAATGCCACACCCAAAATAGTTAACTGTTTTGGATCCTGAACCCCATTTACTCGCCATGCTTTAGGAAATACGATTATTAGATAAACAAGACTTATCAAAAGTTGAGCTTGAACTAAGAAGACCCAACCCATTCTTTAAAGGAACCCATGGTTGAGAAAATTGGTCGGTTTCATTGCTTCTATGTTAAGATACGTAAGTAATCGTACGAATAGAGGAGATCAACAACAATTAAAACTAAAGTTGCATGCCTCTTTTGTTACACCGTGCAAATGAACACACGAGAATCCTTAGATGATTAGAACCTTAGAAAGCATGAGAAGACTTTGCCAACAAACATATATAGCTACAACAGTTGTTACATTCCAAATATTTAACTTCCTTTCCTTTTTCATAGTGTGTATTCCGCACATAGTCTTGGCTTGGTAAAATTGAGATAATAATTTCAAGATGGGACTTTTAGGAAGTTATTTGTTTTGATCCTTTTTCTATTGCAACGATTAGAAACAAATTCTCCATATTAAGTTATATTTAGTTATAGTAGGCTTTGAAATTAAGTTTATTTTATGTAACAACTACAATGAGGAGTTTCATTTCTACTCCTCTTAAATAGGGATACGTTTTTCTCCATTTGTTCTAATGTTGCTTAAGTCTTGAATATACTATAAATATGTGTCATGGGAAAGGTTCATTTCATCATCCACTTGTTCGGATTACCACTTTAGTTTGCAAAGTAGACGCCACAACTTAAGCAAATTCTATTACAATAGAAAAGAAAAACACATTCATTGGAATTGACGGATTCAAAACATATCCTAGCCATGAAGTTATCCATCATCTTTATGACCCTTAATATATTTTTCATTGCAACCACCCACGCAGCACCTGTGCCAAGCATAGATCCCATAATTGGTTGCGCGGACAAGATAAGCAGCTCTTGTGGGCCAAAAGTTTATGCGTTTATATTTGAGGAAAGTGGCGTCTTGTCCCAGGATTGTTGTGGGTTATTATTGAAAGAAGGGAAAGAGTGTCATGACAACCTGACAAATTCAATCCTGAGCAAAGGAGGATTTTCTACTGAAGAAACAGAGGAAATATTGGAAAGGAACTCTGAAGTTTGGAACCTTTGCAAGAGGAGCGGTCACATTGGAGGCACTCAAGCCGCGCCAGCAACAATCATACAACCCCTAAAAGGTTGTGCAGGCAAGGTCACCAGTGCTTGTGGGCCCAAAATATATGAGTTTGTGTTCGACAACAGCGGCATCCTATCTGAAAAATGTTGTGAGCAGTTGTTGAATGCAGGAAGAGAGTGTCATGATAGCGATACCAATTCAATCCTAAGTGAAGGAGAATTCTCCAAGGAAGAAAGGGAGGAAATATTGGCAAGGCACAGTGAAGTTTGGAACCTTTGTAAGAGGAGCGGTCACATTGGAGGCACTCAACCAGTACCTGCACCAACCGTACAACCCCTAACAGGTTGTGCAGGCAAGGTCACCAGTGCTTGTGGGCCTAAAGTATATACATTTGTGTTTGACAAAAGTGGCGTTCTCTCCGAAAAATGTTGTGAGCTGTTGTTGAATGCAGGAAGACAGTGTCATGACAGCGAAACCAATTCAATCCTAAGTGAAGGAGAATTTTCTGCGGAAGAAAAGAAGGAAATTATGAAAAGACACAATCAAGTCTGGAACCTTTGCAAGAAGAATGGTCACATTGATATAGAAAACACTGTCTTCTAGAAATATGCCACAAAAGGGCTTGAATTGTATGGTTTAAAAATGATTCCGCAAAGGTCTTAAAATACATGGTACCCGATCGCGTACACATTTTATTTCGTTCTCATCTTTCGTAACACTAGTTGTGCCATTTCTTTTTCTTTTATTTCTTTTACGATTTTTCGCATTTTCGAAAAATGTTAAAAAAACTCATAAACAATTGTGGGTGATAACCACAGGTCGCATCAAATTTTGAAGGGATCACTATGATGAATGAAAATTCTAAGGAAGTGAGCATTATCTCACCCATCATAATTTATTTTAATCCCCACCCTGCATTATTGATGGACTATTTTCAGTCCCTTATGACATAATGAATTGCCTTCCACAACTTGTAGCCATTACCTCATTATGCGTCTCCCTTCCCCCCCTTCATTTTTTAATGTTTGTGCTTATTTTAAAAGTAAAACTCAAGTCATGCAATGGCAGAACGTAACCTTTAACTTGAAGAGATTATACTACTTATTAAACGTGACACCCATATCTTGCGTTTGCGGTATTTCTCTATGTTCTTATTTGGAGGATTAATTTATCTCTGTCCTTGCTCTGAAATGCTATGGATTTCCCTATTGGATGATCAATCAAATCACGAGGATGCTGTGGCGAATGTTATGCTAATGGGAGGTAAGGTTTTCCATGCATTTATGAGGTAAAGAAATTCAAAAATGCATCTTTGATGGTGAGTCCGACTATCAAATGGTAGTTATGCAATTGTTTTGCATATAGGAAGAATTGGCTCCAAAGTTGTACCAAAAAGGAACATTGGTGTGGGGGTTATTTTTGTTCACCCTCTCTTAGACTTTGGCTGGGATAATTTTAATTGAAATTTTTCGAAAACCCATCAACTGAGAAAAGGAGAAGAGGAAAGGTGTTTGGTGACATCCCATCTCATGGAAGGCGAACGAAGAATTGAAATTAAAGGAGGAAGAAGTTCATGGGGCTTGAAGAAATTTACAGAAGTCGACTCCAATTGCAAAAAATGAATATGAATACGTAACACGCAAGAATTGCGCCCCTCACCATACGCAGCACGCATGTTCTCAGTTGATCAGATATTGCTCACCGTATTGTCGCTGCGGGTTTTATCCATCAATAATACATGGACAGACAACTTGGGTAAAATAAAAAAATTGGTTAATTCTACCTGTTAAACTGTTTGGGGACACTGCACTCAACGGTTTAGATTTATTGCATTTGGGCAAAACGCCAGATTCATCAACATATTGGAGTCGGAAAAAAATTATGATTACCAAAGAATATAGCAATTCAGTAAATTCTAATTTTCTAGAAAATGAATATTAGCTAAAACGCTCAACAGACCATCAAGTACGTAAAGATTACGTCTTACACCCTACCACATTCTTGTTCGACGAATTAACAAATATTTACTGGAAATTATTGCCCATGCGTTTGCTATGTTGCACCCATGGGTTTCTCCTTAATAATACCGATGAATCGAATTTGTTCCATGCCGTGATCATTATATGTAGAGAACTCTTCTTTATTTTAGGACTTTTCAGGGTGTTAAGTTAAATCAATGAATTGAATACGCGGTATTCCAGACTTCGTTTCATTTATTACGTCTTACTACAAAATGTTAACTCACGTGGTTTTTTTTCCGTGTCGGCTAACGTTTCCTTTTATGCATCCACAACTCATTCACCAATTCTCCATTAAAAATTTTGTTGTGTGCTAATAATCTCCTTACTTCTTTGTAGGCATATGTTTTTGGGCGTTTACTTGATGATTCTCTATGGCATATCAATTCTAGAGTGCAAGTGAAACTGTGCAAGTATCATATCAAGGCAATGCAACGTAAGACTTGTCAGGCATATTTTTCTCTATTTTCTTCTGAATGCTAGTTGATACGTTTAGCGTAAGCCTAATATTTAGTTAGTTAAGAAAATTAAATTAGTTAATACAAACGTTAAAATAAATAGGGATTGTAATATCCCCATTACTAATTTGACATAAATCTTCATATGTAGATGTACACCTGGCCACGTTGATGTGATACTCGAAGCTCCTATGCAATGCCCTTGGAACCATGCTAATGCCACACCCAAAATAGTTAACTGTTTTGGATCCTGAAACCCATTTACTCGCCATGCTTTAGGAAATACGATTATTAGATAAACAAGACTTATCAAAAGTTGAGCATGAACTAGGAAGACCCAACCCATTCTTTAAAGGAACCCATGGTTGAGAAAATTGGTCGGTTTCATTGCTTCTATGTTAAGATACGTAAGTAATCGTACAAATAGAGGAGATCAACAACAATTAAAACTAAAGTTGCATGCCTCTTTTGTTGCGCCGTGCAAATGAACACACGAGAATCCTTAGATGATTAGAACCTTAGAAAGCATGAGAAGACTTTGCCAACAAACATATATAGCTACAATAGTTGTTACATTCCAAATGTTTAACTTCCTTTCCTTTTTCATAGTGTGCATCCCGCACATAGTCTTGGCTCGGTAAAATTGAGATAATAATTTCAAGATGGGACTTTTAGGAAGTCATTTGTTTTGATCCTTTTCTATTGCAACAATTAGAAATAAATTCTCCATATTAAGCTATATTTAGTTATAGTTGGATTTGAAATTAAGTTTATTTTATGTAACAACTACAATGAGGAGTTTCATTTCTACTCCTCTTAAATAGGGATTCGTTTTTCTCCATTTGTTCTAATGTTGCTTAAGTCTTGAATATACTATAAATATGTGTCATGGGAAAGGTTCATTTCATCATCCACTTGTTCAGATTACCACTTCAGTTTGCAAAGTAGACACCACAACTTAAGCAAATTCCATTACAATAGAAAACAAGAACACATCCATTGGAATTGACGGATTCAAAACATATCCTAGCCATGAAGTTATCCATCATCTTTATGACCCTTAATACATTTTTCATTGCAACCACCCTTGCAGCACCTGTGCCAAGCATAGATCCCATAATTGGTTGCGCGGACAAGATAAGCAGCTCTTGTGGGCCTAAAGTTTATGCGTTTATATTTGAGAAAAGTGGCGTCTTGTCCCAGGATTGTTGTGGGCTATTATTGAAAGAAGGGAAAGAGTGTCATGACAACCTGACCAATTCAATCCTGAGCAAAGGAGGATTTTCTACTGAAGAAACGGAGGAAATATTGGAAAGGAACTCTGAAGTTTGGAACCTTTGCAAGAGGAGCGGTCACATTGGAGGCACTTAAGCCACCCCAGCAACAATCATACAGCCCCTGAAAGGTTGTGCAGGCAAGGTCACCAGTGCTTGTGGGCCCAAAATATATGAGTTTGTGTTCGACAACAGCGGCATCCTATCTGAAAAATGTTGTGAGCAGTTGTTGAATGTAGGAAGAGAGTGTCATGATAGTGATACCAATTCAATCCTAAGTGAAGGAGAATTCTCTAAGGAAGAAAGGGAGGAAATATTGGCAAGGCACAGTGAAGTTTGGAACCTTTGTAAGAGGAGCGGTCACATTGGAGGCACTCAACCAGTACCTGCACCGACCGTACAACCCCTAACAGGTTGTGCAGGCAAGGTCACCAGTGCTTGTGGGCCTAAAGTATATGCATTTGTGTTTGACAAAAGTGGCGTTCTGTCCGAAAAATGTTGTGAGCTGTTGTTGAATGCCGGAAGACAGTGTCATGACAGCGAAACCAATTCAATCCTAAGTGAAGGAGAATTTTCCACGGAAGAAAAGAAGGAAATTATGAAAAGACACAATCAAGTCTGGAACCTTTGCAAGAAGAATGGTCACATTAATATAGAAAACACTGTCTTCTAGAAATATGCCACAAAAGGGCTTGAATTGTATGGTTTAAAAATGATTCCGCAAAGGTCTTAAAATACATGGTACCTGATCGCGTACACATTTTGTTTCGTTCTCATCTTTCGTAACACTAGTTGTGCCATTTCTTTTTCTTTTATTTCTTTTACGATTTTTCGCATTTTCAGAAAATGTTAAAAAACTCATAAACAATTGTGGGTGATAACCACAGGTCGCATCAAATTTTGAAGGGATCACTATGATGAATGAAAATTCTAAGGAAGTGAGCATTATCTCACCCATCATAACTTATTTTAATCCCCACCCTGCATTATTGATGGACTATTTTCAGTCCCTTATGACATAATGAATTGCCTTCCACAACTTATAGCCATTACCTCATTATGCGTCTCCCTTCCCCCCCTTTCATTTTTTAATGTTTGTGCTTATTTTAAAAGTAAAACTCAAGTCATGCAATGGCAGAACGTAACCTTTAACTTGAAGAGATTATACTACTTATTAAACGTGACTCCCATATCTTGCGTTTGCGGTATTTCTCTATGTTCTTATTTGGACGGATTAATTTATCTCTGTCCTTGCTCTGAAATGCTATGGATTTTTCTATTGGATGATCAATCAAATCACGAGGATGCTGTGGCGAATGTTATGCTAATGGGAGGTAAGGTTTTCCATACATTTATGAGGTAGAGAAATTCAAAAATGCATCTTTGATGGTGAGTCCGACTATCACATGGTAGTTATGCAATTATTTTGCATATAGGAAGAATTGGCTCTAAAGTTGTACCAAAAAGGAACATTGACGTGGGGGTTATTTTTGTTCACCCTCTCTTAGACTTTGGCTGGGATAATTTTAATTGAAATTTTTTGAAAACCCATCAACTGAGAAAAGGAGAAGAGGAAAGGTGTTTGGTGACATCCCATCTCATGGAACGCGAACGAAGAATTGAAATTAAGGGAGGAAGAAGTTCATGGGGCTTGAAGAAATTTACAGAAGTCGACCCCAATTACAAAAAATGAATATGAATACGTAACACGCAAGAATTGCGCCCCTCACCATACGCAGCACGTATGTTCTCAGTTGATCAGATATTGCTCACCGTATTGTCGCTGCGGGTTTTATCCATCAATAATACATGGACAGACAACTTGGGTAAAATAAAAAAATTGGTTGATTCTACCTGTTAACTGTTTGGGGACACTGCACTCAACGGTTTAGATTTATTGCATTTGGGCAAAATGCCAGATTCATCAACATATTGGAGTCGGAAAAAAATTATGATTACCAAAGAATATAGCAATTCAGTAAATTCTAATTGTCTAGAAAATGAATATTAGGTAAAACGCTTAACAGACCATCAAGTACGTAAAGATTATGTATTACACCCTACCACATTCTTGTTCGATGAATTAACAAATATTTACTGGAAATTATTGCCTATGCGTTTGCTATGGCTCATCCATGGGTTTCTCCTTAATAATACCGATGAATCCAATTTGTTCCATGCCGTGATCATTGTATGTAGAGAACTCTTCTTTATTTTAGGACTTTTCAGGGTGCTAAGTTAAATCAATGAATGTAATACAGGGTATTCCAGACTTCGTTTCATTTATTACGTCTTACTACAAAATGTTAACTCGCGTGGTTTTTTTTCCGTGCCGGCTAATGTTTCCTTTTATGCATCCACAACTCATTCACCAATTCCCCATTAAAAATTTTATTGTGTGCTAATAATCTCCTTACTTCTTTATAGACATATGTTTTTGGGCGTTTACTTGATGATTCTCTATGGCATATCAATTCTAGAGTGCAAGTGAAACTGTGCAAGTATCACATTAAGGCAATGCAACGTAAGACCTGTCAAGCATATTTTTCTCTGTTTTCTTCTGAATGCTGGTTGATACGTTTAACATAAGCCTAATATTTAGTTAGTTAAGAAAATTAAATTAGTTAATACAAACGTTAAAATAAATAGGGATTGTGATATCCCCATTACTAATTTGACACAAATCTTCATATGTAGATGTACACCTGGCCACGTTGATGTCATACTCGAAGCTCCTATGCAATGCCCTTGGAACCATGCTAATGCCACACCCAAAATAGTTAACTGTTTTGGATCCTGATCCCCATTTACTCGCCATGCTTTAGGAAATACGATTATTAGATAAACAAGACTTATCAAAAGTTGAGCTTGAACTAAGAAGACCCACCCCATTCTTTAAAGGAACCCATGGTTGAGAAAATTGGTCGGTTTCATTGCTTCTATGTTAAGATACGTAAGTAATCGTACGAATAGAGGAGATAAACAACAATTAAAACTAAAGTTGCATACCTCTTTTGTTACACCGTGCAAATGAACACACGAGAATCCTTAGATGATTAGAACCTTAGAAAGCATGAGAAGACTTTGCCAACAAGCATATATAGCTACAACAGTTGTTACATTCCAAATATTTAACTTCCTTTCCTTTTTCATAGTGTGTATTCCGCACATAGTCTTGGCTCGGTAAAATTAAGATAATAATTTCAAGAGACTTTTAGGAAGTTATTTGTTTTGATCCTTTTTCTATTGCAACGATTAGAAACAAATTCTCCATATTAAGTTATATTTAGTTACAGTAGGATTTGAAATTAAGTTTATTTTATGTAACAACTACAATGAGGAGTTTCATTTCTACTCCTCTTAAATAGGGATACGTTTTTCTCCATTTGTTCTAATGTTGCTCAAGTCTTGAATATACTATAAATATGTGTCATGGGAAAGGTTCATTTCATCATCCACTTGTTCGGATTACCACTTTAGTTTGCAAAGTAGACACCACAACTTAAGCAAATTCTATTACAATAGAAAAGAAAAACATATTCATTGGAATTGACGGATTCAAAACATATCCTAGCCATGAAGTTATCCATCATCTTTATGACCCTTAATACCTTTTTCATTGCAACCACCCATGCAGCACCTGTGCCAACCATAGATCCCATAATTGGTTGTGCGGACAAGATAAGTAGCTCTTGTGGGCCTAAAGTTTATGCGTTTATATTTGAGGAAAGAGGCATCTTGTCCCAGGATTGTTGTGGGTTATTATTGAAAGAAGGGAAAGAGTGTCATGACAACCTGACAAATTCAATCCTAAGCAAAGGAGGATTTTCTACTGAAGAAACGGAGGAAATATTGGAAAGGAACTCTGAAGTTTGGACCCTTTGCAAGAGGAGCGGTCACATTGGAGGCACTCAAGCCGCACCAGCAACAATCATACAACCCCTAAAAGGTTGTGCAGGCAAGGTCACCAGTGCTTGTGGCCCAAAATATATGAGTTTGTGTTCGACAACAGTGGCATCCTATCTGAAAAATGTTGTGAGCAGTTGTTGAATGCAGGAAGAGAGTGTCATGATAGCGATACCAATTCAATCCTAAGTGAAGGAGAATTCTCCAAGGAAGAAAGGGAGGAAGTATTGGCAAGGCACGGTGAAGTTTGGAACCTTTGTAAGAGGAGCGGTCATATTGGAGGCACTCAACCAGTACCTGCACCAACCGTACAACCCCTAACAGGTTGTGCAGGCAAGGTCACCAGTGCTTGTGGGCATAAAGTATATGCATTTGTGTTTGACAAAAGTGGCGTTCTGTCCGAAAAATGTTATAAGCTGTTGTTGAATGCAGGAAGACAGTGTCATGACAGCGAAACCAATTCAATCCTAAGTGAAGGAGAATTTTCTGCGGAAGAAAAGAAGGAAATTATGAAAAGACACAATCAAGTCTGGAACATTTGCAAGAAGAATGGTCACATTGATAAAGAAAACACTGTCTTCTAGAAATATGCCATAAAAAGGCTTGAATTGTATTGTTTAAAAATGATTCCGCAAAGGTCTTAAAACACATGGTACCTGATCGCGTACACATTTTATCTCGTTCTCATCTTTCGTAACACTAGTTGTGCGATTTCTTTTTCTTTTATTACTTTTACGATTTTTCGCATTTTCGAAAAATGTTAAAAAAACTCATAAACAATTGTGGGTGATAACCACAGGTCGCATCAAATTTTGAAGGGATCACTATGATGAATGAAAATTCTAAGGAAGCGAGCATTATCTCACCCATCATAATTTATTTTAATCCCCACCCTGCATTATTGATGGACTATTTTCAGTCCCTTATGACATAATGAATTGCCTTCCACAACTTGTAGCCATTACCTCATTATACGTCTCCCTTCCCCCCCTCCATTTTTTAATGTTTGTGCTTATTTTAAAAGTAAAACTCAAGTCATGCAATGGCAAAACGTAACCTTTAACTTGGAGAGATTATACTACTTATTAAACGTGACACCCATATCTTGCGTTTGCGGTATTTCTCTATATTCTTATTTGGATGGATTAATTTATCTCAGTCCTTACTCTGAAATGCTATGGATTTCCCTATTGGATGATCAATCAAATCACGAGGATGCTGTGGCGAATGTTTTGCTAATAGGAGGTAAGGTTTTCCATACATTTATGAGGTAAAGAAATTCAAAAATGCATCTTTGATGGTGAGTCCGACTATCAAATGGTAGTTATGCAATTGTTTTGCATATAGGAAGTATTGGCTCCAAAGTTGTACCAAAAAGGAACATTAACGTGGGGGTTATTTTTGTTAACCCTCTCTTAGACTTTGGCTGGGATAATTTTAATTGAAATTTTTCGAAAACCCATCAACTGAGAAAAGGAGAAGAGGAAAGGGGTTTGGTGACATCCCATCTCATGGAAGGCGAACGAAGAATTGAAATTAAGGGAGGAAGAAGTTCATGGGGCTTGAATAAATTTACAGAAGTCGACTCCAATTGCAAAAGATGAATATGAATACGTAACACGCAAGAATTGCGCCCCTCACCATACGCAGCACGTATGTTCTCAGTTGATCAGATATTGCTCACCGTATTGTCGCTGCGGGTTTTATCCATCAATAATACATGGACAGACAACTTGGGTAAAGTAAAAAAATTGGTTAATTCTACCTGTTAAACTGTTTGGGGACACTGCACTCAACGGTTTAGATTTATTGCATTTGGGCAAAACGCCAAATTCATCAACATATTGGAGTCGGAAAAAAATTATGATTACCAAAGAATATAGCAATTCAGTAAATTCTAATTTTCTAGAAAATGAATATTAGCTAAACGCTCAACAGACCATCAAGTACGTAAAGATTACGTCTTACACCCTACCACATTCTTGTTCGACGAATTAACAAATATTTACTGGAAATTATTGCCTATGCGTTTGCTATGTTGCATCCATGGGTTTCTCCTTAATAATACCGATGAATCCAATTTGCTCCATGCCGTGATCATTGTATATAGAGAACTCTTCTTTATTTTAGGACTTTTCAAGGTGTTAAGTTAAATCAATGAATGTAATACACGGTATTGCAGACTTCGTTTCATTTATTACGTCTTACTACAAAATGTTAACTCGCGTGGTTTTTTTCCGTGTCGGCTAACGTTTCCTTTTATGCATCCACAA
This sequence comes from Carnegiea gigantea, assembly GCA_029747015.1. Lineage (NCBI taxonomy): Eukaryota > Viridiplantae > Streptophyta > Magnoliopsida > Caryophyllales > Cactaceae > Carnegiea > Carnegiea gigantea. The sequence goes on from JAKOGI010000456.1 coordinate 90,529, forward strand.
CTCATTCACCAATTCCCCATTAAACATTTTGTTGTGTGCTAATAATCTCCTTACTTCTTTGTAGGCATATGTTTTTGGGCGTTTACTTGATGATTCTCTATGGCATATCGATTCTAGAGTGCAAGTGAAACTGTGTAAGTATCACGTTAAGGCAATGCAACGTAAGACTTGTCAGGCATATTTTTCTCTATTTTCTTCTGAATGCCGGTTGATACGTTTAACATAAGCCTAATATTTAGTTAGTTAAGAAAATTAAGTTAGTTAATACAAAGGTTAAAATAAATGGCGATTGTAATATCCCCATTACTAATTTGACACAAATCTTCATACGTAGATGTACACCTGGCCACGTTGATGTGATACGCGAAGCTCCTATGCAATGCCCTTGGAACCATGCTAATGCCACACGCAAAATAGTTAACTGTTTTGGATCCTGAACCCCATTTACTCGCCATGCTTTAGGAAATATGATTATTAGATAAACAAGACTTATCAAAAGTTGAGCTTGAACTAAGAAGACCCAACCCATTCTTTAAAGGAACCCATGGTTGAGAAAATTGGTCGGTTTCATTGCTTCTATGTTAAGATATGTAAGTAATCGTACGAATAGAGGAGATCAACAAAAATTAAAACTAAAGTTGCATGCCTCTTTTGTTACACCGTGCAAATGAACACACGAGAATCCTTAGATGATTAGAACCTTAGAAAGCATGAGAACACTTTGCCAACAAACATATATAGCTACAACAGTTGTTACATTCCAAATATTTAACTTCCTTTCCTTTTTCATAGTGTGTATTCCGCACATAGTCTTGGCTCGGTAAAATTGAGATAATAATTTCGAAATGGGACTTTTAGGAAGTTATTTATTTTGATCCTTCTTCTATTGCAACGATTAGAAACAAATTCTCCATATTAAGTTATATTTAGTTATAGTAGGATTTGAAATTAAGTTTATTTTATGTAACAACTACAATGAGGAGTTTCATTTCTACTCCTCTTAAATTGGGATACGTTTTTCTCCATTTGTTCTAATGTTGCTTAAGTCTTGAATATACTATAAATATGTGTCATGGGAAAGGTTCATTTCATCATCCACTTGCTCGGATTACCACTTTAGTTTGCAAAGTAGACACCACAACTTAAGCAAATTCTATTACAATAGAAAAGAAAAACACATTCATTGGAATTGACGGATTCAAAACATATCCTAGCCATGAAGTTATCCATCATTTTTATGATCCTTAATACATTTTTCATTGCAACCACCCGTACAGCACCTGTGCCAAGCATAGATCCCATAATTGGTTATGCGGACAAGATAAGTAGCTCTTGTGTGCCTAAAGTTTATGCATTTATATTTGAGGAAAGTGGCGTCTTGTCCCAGGATTGTTGTGGGTTATTATTGAAAGAAGGGAAAGAGTGTCATGACAACTTGACAAATTCAATCCTGAGCAAAGGAGGATTTTCTACTGAAGAAACGGAGGAAATATTGGAAAGGAACTCTGAAGTTTGGATCCTTTGCAAGAGGAGCGGTCACATTGGAGGCACTCAAGCCGCACCAGCAACAATCATACAACCCCTAAAATGTTGTGCAGGCAAGGTCACCAGTGCTTGTGGGCCCAAAATATATGAGTTTGTGTTCGACAACAGCGGCATCCTATCTGAAAAATGTTGTGAGCAGTTGTTGAATGCAGGAAGAGAGTGTCATGATAGCGATACCAATTCAATCCTAAGTGATGGAGAATTCTCCAAGGAAGAAAGGGAGGAAATATTGGCAAGGCACAGAGAAGTTTGGAACCTTTGTAAGAGGAGCGGTCACATTGGAGGCACTCAACCAGTACCTGCACCAACCGTACAACCCCTAACGGGTTGTGCAGGCAAGGTCACTAGTGCTTGTGGGCCTAAAGTATATGCATTTGTGTTTGACAAAAGTGGCGTTCTATCCGAAAAATGTTGTGAGCTGTTGTTGAATGTAGGAAGACAGTGTTATGACGGCGAAACCAATTCAATCCTAAGTGAAGGAGAATTTTCTGCGGAAGAAAAGAAGGAAATTATGGAAAGACACAATGAAGTCTGGAACCATTGCAAGAAGAATGGTCACATTGATATAGAGAACACTGTCTTCTAGAAATATGCTACAAAAGGGCTTGAATTGTATGGTTGGAAAATGATTCTGCAAAGGTCTTAAAATACATGGTACCCGATCGCGTACACATTTTGTTTCGTTCCCATCTTTCGTAACACCAGTTGTGTCATTTCTTTTTCTTTTATTTCTTTTACGATTTTTCGCATTTTCGAAAAATGTTAAAAAACTCATAAACAATTGTGGGTGGTAACCACAGGTCGCATCAAATTTTGAAGGGATCACTATGATGAATGAAAATTCTAAGGAAGTGAGCATTATCTCACCCATCATAATTTATTTTAATCCCTACCTTTCATTATTGATGGACTATTTTCAGTCCCTTATGACATGATGAATTGCCTTCCACAACTTGTAGCCATTACCTCATTATGCGTCTCCCTTTCTGTTGAATTCCAAGAGTACACAACCACAAGAGGGGGGTGAATTGTGGTGGCTGATTTTCGCCAAATAACTGACAAACAGGCGTAGCACTTGATTGCAGAGGCTGTTCGAAAATTACAAACAACCTTAAGCCTTGTTTGCAGCGGTTGTTCCCCATTGGTTCAGTAACGAAATTCAAAGTAATAAATGCGGAAATAAAGCACACACAATTTTTACGTGGAAAACACCTCTAGCCCAATTGAGGTGTGAAAAACCACGACCTACCTCGTGTAGGATTTAACCACTTCACTAACAGGCTGAACACATTACAAAAGTAACACTCCTTGTTACAACTTGTAACCCACGTAACCTTCTTCCCTAAAACAGGTTACACCACGTCCAATCACACTATATTGGACACGTCCAAAGTCCACTCGACTATGGACACACTCACTCGCTTTCTGATCTGAGAACAGGGGTACAAAACACCTTACTGGGGGGGCTTCTGACTTAAGCAGATGTAAGGTACAATGAAGTCCTATTATGCTAATATATTGAAAGCTTAGTTAAGCACAAGCCTGTCACGGTTTTTCTCTTTGAAATGCAGCTTTTGGAAATCTCTTACTTCTTGTGTAAAAATCGGATGTGTAAATGGGAGAGAAGATTTCATTATTTAAACACGCAAACCCAACGGCTAATACTTTCAAAAAGGATAGCAAAATCTTCTAATATTAGCAGCTTAGGGAGTTTCTTCAAATAAGATTCCAAACGGCTAGAGAAGATAAGATTTTACTAAAATAAGGGAATTTGATTTTTTCAAGGAATAAAAACTAATTACCCACTAAATATAGCTGTGCAGATTTTGCCCAAAAAAAGGATAAAGATTTCGGTTCCAAATGTGAAATCAATCACGGCCTAAAAATAAGGGATAAGAATTTTGAAAAGAGATCCTTAGCAAAAACGGTTTTGCAATCTTTTTCAAATCAAAAATAACCCTTTTTAGAACTTAATTAGTTAGCCTAGGATTTCATAAAAAGATCCTTTAGAGCTGGCACCCAACCAAAGGAGATTTACTGGTAAAACAGACAGTCGAGGCTGCTGCAGTTTCAGGAACACCCTAGGCACCCTATTTTCAGGGTTGTTTAGAAATTGGTGTTCCAAAGCAAATGTCAAAAACTGTTTTAAGAAGTGTTAAATTGAGACTTTCAAGATTGGTATATTAACAAGAGTCTAAAAGATAAAAACTAAACCAAACCTAGACTTCTTGTTGTAAGAATCAGTCATCTTGTCAAGAATAAATATGCTGCTCCAAACACCTTGGTCACCTTGATTCCTCGGGTGATCTTGTATGGCTGAATATAAGAACTTGTTCCTTAAGACTTAGCCAACTGTTTGGCGAGATTTGTTGTTTGCTGATCTTGTATCACTGAAGCTTGGAACCTGTTCCAAAGACTTGTTCTCAACATTTAGCATCCAGGTTAATACGAATATTACAAACAACAGTGTAGGCCCTGTTTGGAGAGCTTGTTTGGAACAACATTATTTAGACAAATATGTTACACTTGGATTTGTTATCATCAAAACTAAATATAATTATGCAACAAATTCCCCCTTTTTGATGATGAAAAACCAAGTGACCATATTGACAAAAATTAAAAAAAACTTTAAAACTTTAAAGAATGCTGATAGGGATCCACACTAGGTGCTAGGTTATAGAGCAAGTCATATGGTCAGACATCTTCCCCCTTTTGGCATCATTAAAAAGCATAAACAACTGGCAATCATATGGTGTTGGCAACAATAAGAAATTTCATTAACAGCCCAGAGATATACAATACCAAACAAAAACATAAAGAGAGAGGGAAGAAAGCATGAGGAAACATTAGGGAGCAGTGGGTGATGGTGACTGTGGAGAGAGGATTTTGGGAGCAAGGGAAGAGAGAAGGGCCAGGAGGTCTTCATGGCGTTTGGCAGAGAGGGCCTTCTCTTCATCTAAGGCAGCTTTGACAGCAGAGAGCTCTTCCTTGAGCCGAGAATTATCTTGAAGAACATCCTCAAGTTTCCCTGAGGAACGGCTAGGAACAGGGCGAGGTGGTCTGGTGCCCTGTTTGGAGGCAGAGCCCTCGGCCAAAGCATACCCACACCCCATAAGGGAGTCAGTCCCTATCTCATCAATGATTTGGGCAGCCACCTTCTTTTTGAGCTCTATCCCAAAATGCTCAAAGACCGTCGTCAGCAGAAAGCCATATCCAAGATCATGTGCCCGAGTAGTGTTTGCAATACGCACAATATGGCGAATCATAAGGGCAGGAAGGTTAATGGGTTCCTCCCTGTCCAATAGATCCACCAGGCACTGATCTAGGGCATCAGCCTGATTGCGACCCTGACCCCTTGGAATTATGTTCCTAATAACGAACATGAAGAGCGATTGACACAGGGGGGTCATGTCACCCTTCTTCACAGAGGTGGGTGTTTGCAGACCCTAGTTTTGACTTAACCGCTGTGAAAGCTCGAGCAACCTGGCTGTCCCTAAGACAGACTTATCCTTCCTCACATACACATCAAAACAATGTGAGGGGACACCCAAAATGTCACCCAGAGAGCGGGCATCAAATTGTACTTCTTTATCACCAATGGTGCTTGTCACCGCTCCTTCGGTGACAGCACAGTTGGCATAGAATTCGGCTAACTCTGGTCCAGAACACCCCAATTCAGTGTTTGCAAAGAGATCCAACCACTGCTGGGCTCTCAGTTTCTGCAGGAACACCTCTAACCCATGTTCCTGGAAAAAAGGAACTTTCACTATCTTCCCCCTCACTATGTTGCGCTTGAGCAGATGCGCTACCTTGGTAGAAGAAGGGGAGGTAGTGGTTTTTTTGGCTCTTTTAGAGAGAGAAGAGGTGAAGGTCTTTCTCTTGGGAGGGGCTGTTGGAGGAGAAGACTTAATGGCAGGGAGAGTGGTTTTCTTAGGAGGAGCTTGTTCTCCGGAGGACTCGGAGAACACCGGGGTCCCCTGTTTAAAGGGGATGTTCTCAGAATCAGAATCCGAGAATCCCGCTGAAGAAGAAGAGGAAAAAATTTCCTCAATGACTGGAGTGGAAGATTTTATGGTTCTAGGAGAGGAGTAGAAGGTAATTCTTGCAGATTTGTACGTGGGCTTAGCAGATTTTAGAGGAGAGGGGGCTGAGGCTTTTGAGGGTTGAGGCCTTTGTTTGTGGCCTTGATCTAGGCATTCTACTACGTCTAGCCACCATCTTAACCCTTTTTCTTTTCTCTCCGGTTCGGAAGACCGGAGTCACTGATTTGGTTGCTGCAGGGGGGATGTTAATGCCTCTACTTCCCCCTGCCTCAAGAGACTGCTCAGCCGAGTCTCCTTGAAGACCAACTCCCAAATCGTCCTTAAACACCTCCTCAAAGGACTCAGACCCTGTTTTGGGTACTGTTTCTTTTTCAGGAAACAGACCGAAAGAACAGGGCTCAGAAAAATCAAAGAAACCAACATGGGACTCAAAGGCTTCATCTTGGGACCCAGGATTGCCACCAATTTCCCCAGTTGAAGCAAAGTTCTTTTCAGTGAGGGGACAAACAGTCGATCCCTCAAACACCACCAATTCCCAACCAAAATGGTAGGGAATATCTTTCAAACCCAAGCCACTGATTTCAGGTCGACACTCTTCAAAAATCCAAAAGGTTTGAAGCTGATTGGGCGAGGAGGAGTGGAAGGTTTACCTTCTAGAATCGCCATTAAAAACGGCGAGAAAGCAACAGGGGCAGGACCTGTTCGTGAGGCTGGTGCGGGTGCCCTGCTACCCTGAGATTTTGAACCAGAACTTCCAGAGCCGTTGAAGGAAGCCATTTGAGCAAGAATTAGAGAGAGATTAGGGTTTGAGTGAGAGGAAATTGCTGGTTATTCGAAAGAGAGAGAGAGAGGTAAAGGTTTGGAGATTTAAAGAGAGATAGCATGCCAAATCTTTAAAGATTTACCCATTACGACGGGTAGATCATTACTAGCCGCCCGCGCATGCCTCGGGAAGGAGGAAAATTTAAAAGCTAGACACAACTTGTTTCACATACTAACAATCAAGGAGCGCACCTGTTCTTGCTGCTTATTCTTGAATACGAATCATCAGAAATAAGAGTAACAACCCCAATCATATTGGCTTTTAGCACGCATCCACATCCTGCAATCTATATATATATTCAAATGGCACAAAGATTCGACTGCAAACATTGCTATGGACAAATGCATCCGTAGCATATAAGAGTTGCGAACAGGAGGAGAGAACAGGTTTCTTAGGTTGTTTTCACCAAACCTAGTTCAAGTCTATTTCTCTCAAATTGATCTCTACCTAGTGCCTTAGTGAATATATCAACAATTTGATTTTCTGTGGTACAAAAATTCATTGAAGTCAAACCCTTTTCAACATTATCTCCCAAGAAATGATGTCGAATGTCAATATGTTTTGTTCTTTTATGTTGACACAGATTTTTGGCAATATTAATTGCACTAGTGTTATCACAAAAGATAGGAATGCATCCAATGTCAACACAAAAGTCCGTGAGTTGTTGTCTTATCCACAGCAATTGAGAACATGAAGCAACTGCAACATATTTAGCTTATGCTGTGGACATGGCAACTGAATGATGTTTCTTGGCTGCCCAAGATACCAAACAAGGTTCAAGGAAATGAGCCATACCTGAGGTGCTTTTCCTATCAACCAAGAATCCTGCATAGTCAGCATCAGTATATCCAACAAGATCAAAATTGTAACCTCTAGGATACCATAGAGCTAAATCAGGTGTATGCTTTGAATATCTTAGTATCCGTTTAACAGCCTTAAGATGAGTCTCTTTAGGGCAAGACTGAAAACGGGCACATAAACCAACACTGAAAACAATGTCGGGCCTACTAGTGGTAAGGTATAGGAGTGACCCTATCATACCCCTATAGAGTTTCTCCTCAACTGAGGGACTCCCATCATCCATTACCAACTTAGTAGAAGGAGAAATGGGAGTATCAATAGGCTTGGCCGACTCCATCCCAAAACGCTTAAGTAGTTCCTTAATATACTTTTGTTGATGGATCATGGTGCCGTTTGAAGTTTGCTTGATCTGTAAGCCTAAGAAGAAATTAAGCTCACCCATCATGCTTATTTCAAACTCACTCCTCATCATCTTTGAAAATTCATTGCATAAATCATGATGAGTTGCCCCAAATATGATGTCATCAACATATACTTGCACAATCAACAGATGTTCCCCCTTAGTTTTTAGAAACAAGGTATTATCTACCTTGCCTCTTCTAAAATCATTTTCAAGAAAAAAGCTTGACAATCATTCATACCAAGCTCTAGGAGCTTGTTTTAGACCATAAAGAGCTTTGTCAAGTTAAAAAACATGATCAGAAAATTCATTGGTTTGGAAACCAGGGGGTTGTTTGACATACACCTCTTCCTTAAGGTATCCATTTAGAAATGCACTTTTCACGTTCATTTGATATAGATTGATCTCCATATGGGCTGCAAAGGCTATTAGGATACGAATAGCCTCAATTCTAGTAACTGGTGCAAAGGTTTCTTCGTAATCAATCCCTTCTTCCTGATTGTACCCTTGAACCACCAGCCGTGCCTTGTTCCTGGTGACTGTTCCTGACTCATCAAGTTTGTTTTGGAACACCCACTTGGTTCCAATGATTGTTCTATCTGCAGGTCGAGGTACAAGGTGCCATACTTTGTTCCTTTCAAATTGATGAAGTTCTTCTTGCATTGCTGTGACCCAATCTGAATCTGCAAGAGCTTCATTCACATTCTTTGGCTCAATGTTAGAGAGAAATGCATAGAATGCACAAAAATTCTTAAGCTTTGATCTAGTTTACACTCCAGTATTAATATCAGACAAATTTGCTCAAGAGGGTGCGAACGTTGGTGCTTCCATGGCCGTGGAGTAAGTGGATCCACAGACACATGCTCTACTCTAACTGGAACACTTGGAGACCCAGGCTCACAATCACTGCCCGAGCCTGTTCCTGAGGAACCTGACTGGTGTTGTCCCGAACAGGGTTCAGCGGTGTTTCCCCCTGTTTGGTTCTTCCCTTGCCTGTCGTTCTGAGGAACACCTTTAGGAGTTGTTTCTCCAAGGTGTTCTTACCTTGTCTATCTTGGAGAAACACTTCTTTTCGAACAAAACCTAATTCAAATTCTTCCTCCTGTGCATCATTCTCACTCAATGAGTTAGATTCATCAAAAAGCACATGCACACTTTCCTCAACACATAAGGTTCTTTTGTTAAACACTTTGTAAGCCTTACTGTGAGAGGAGTAACCAAGAAATATTGCCTCATCACTCCTAGGATCAAACTTTCCTAAGGCATCCTTCCCATTATTATACACAAAACACCTGCAACCAAATGTTCTCAGGTACGTAATGTTGGGTTTTCTGACTTTGAAAAGTTCATAAGGAGTTTTGTTCAAAACAGGTCTGATCATGCATCTATTTATAATGTAACATGAGGTGTTCAATGCTTCTGCCCAGAAATTCCAAGGAAGACCACTAGCAATAAGCATTGTTCTAGTCATGTCTTCTAGGGTGCGATTTTTGTGCTCAACCAACCCATTTTGTTGGGGTGTTCTTGGAGCTGAAAAGTTATGATCAACACCATGTTCATTACAATAGTTAATAAAACTTGCGTTTTCAAATTAAGTACCATGATCAGATCTCAAGCTAACTAAAGAGTGTCCTACTCTCTTTTCAACCTTTTGAGAAAGGCAATAAAATTCTCAAAGGTTTCATCCGTGGATGCCAAAAACAAGGTCCAAGTAAATCGAGAGTAATCATCCACTATAACAAGCACATACCTCTTCCCACCTCTACTTGCTATCCTCATAGGACCACACAGATCAATGTGTAATAATTCTAGAGGTCGGGTAGTGCTTACACACTTTTTCGATTTAAAAAAGGATCTGACTTGTTTGCCTTTTGCACATGCTTCACATACCTTGTCATCATTAAATTTGATGGAAGGTAGTCCAACAACTACGTCTTTAGAAACAATTTTGTTCAGAAGAGATAGACTTGCATGACCTAGTCTCTTATGCCAGAGCATTACATCATCATTCAAGGCACTCAAACAAGTCAGATTATTTTGGGGAAGTGTGGAAATACATACTTTGTAAATATTTTTGTGTCGCTTCCCCCTTAATACAACATCGCCTGTGTTTGAGTTTACAACCAAGTAACGTGTTGATGAGAACACTGCTAGGTTGTTTTATCACACAGTTGGAACACACTAAGTAAATTATGCTTCAAACCATCAACTAAGTATACATTTTCAATCGAGTGGGAGTGGGACTCACCAATCTTACCTACACCGACAATTATTCCAGACTTGCCGTTTCCAAATGCCACACTCCCACCATCCGAAGTTGTAAGTGAGAGAAAGTTGAATTTTTCACCGGTCATATGCCTCGAACACCCACTATCAACATACCACAGCTGCTTGTTTTCAAGGTTGTTTCCTAGGCTGTTTGCTGGGTTGTTCTCTCTCACTTCAGCCTGCAAAACAAATCAAGGGTTAGTTTTGGAACCCAGATCCACTTGGGTCCCATTCTTTTAGACAGATAAATCTCATCTTTCCTAATCCAGATTTGTTTTACATAACCTTCATTTCTTTTAATAGCATACCTTCTTGAAGGACAAGTGTATCGATAGTGACCCGTTTTACCATAGTGAAAGCAAACAATGTTTTCAGGTAATCCAACATACTTTCTGTTTGCAGGGTAAACGGTTTGTTTGGGCTTAAATCCTAGTCCTCTTTTGTTTTGGCTGTGATGAGTGTTTAGCCACTCCAATGCTCTTGAGGACTTGATCCAACGCTTGGTTGTGACAAGCTTGGTTTCCAATTTTTCTATATTAGCATGCAAGCTCTTGTTCTCTTAGAGTAAGGACTTAACCATTCCTTCCACCTCAAGGAGTTTTTCCTCCACTCGAGAATAATTTCCCTCTTTTATAAAGAGGTTTTCCTTGAGCATGTTAATATTTTCATATAAGCCCAGTTTCTCATTTTGAAGGGTCTCATTTTCAAGTTCTAGGTCTCGGACATCTCTTTTCAATTCTGCACAGGTATCCATCAATGAATACAATAATTCTTCAAGAGTTGCCTAATTGAGACCACATACCTTGTTCTTGAGATCAGTAAGGCTGTTTGTTGATTCATCATCTGAATCTGTGTTGCTTTGTGCCATGAGAGCTACAGCACCTTCATCAGTTTCAGACTCTTCTTCATCTTCAGAGGAGTCACCCCAGGCAGCCAGCATTGCTTTCGAGAATCGTTTCCCAGAATTGTTTGCAGCTTGTTTTCTAACTTGTTTCCTGGGGTGTTCGTGCTCTTGCTCTTCTCGAAGTAAGGGACAGTTTTTCACTATGTGGTCTGTTTTGCCACATTTGAAACACCCAGTAAACTGTTCTCGGGGGTGTTTCTGGTTTTGTTGAAATCCTTCCTTTTGTTGTTTTCTTTAACTTTCTTAAAGAATTTCTTGAACTTTCGAGTCATCATAGCCATCTCTTCTTCCTCAAGATCAGAATCATCATCTTCTTGTGCTTTTAAGGCAAGCCCTCGATTTTTCTTCATCTCCTCTTTCTGTTGAGAATTTTTTCTCAGTTCGTATGTTTGGAGATTACCAATCAACTCGTCTAGGGTGATCTTGCTCATGTCTTTGGCTACTTAGATGGCTGTTACCTTGGCTTCCCATGATCGAGGCAAAATCCTTAGAATTTGCCTTACCAACTCTTCAGTGGTGAAGGATTTTCCCAGGGATTTTAACTTGTTTGTTATGTGAGTGAAGCTGGTATACATATCCATCACATTCTCATGATCACCCATATAAACAACTCGTATTGTCTCATGAGTAACTCAATGCGTGATTGTTTGACTTGACTTGTTCCTTCATGAGCTACTTGTAAAGCATTCCATATTTCTTGAGCTGACTCACATTCTGAGATGCGAGTATATTCATTGGGTCCTAGGCCAAAATAGAGAAGTTTCTTGGCTTTGGCATTCTTTTCCATCTTCTTGTAATTCTCGTCATCAAACTCTACGGGTTCCTTGGAAACCTTCTTTCCATCTTCAAGCACTTTCGTGGGAACAAGGAGCCCGTTCTTGATGAGCATCCATAACTCGTAATCCTCTGCTTGTATGTAGTTCTCCATCTTGTTTTTCCACCAACTATAGTGTTGGCCATTGAAGTAAGGAGGTCGAGTAATGGATTGACCCTCAAGTATCCCTTGTGGTGCACTCATCTTCACGGATCTCTCAAGATGTTAGCCTTTTTGAAAGAGAACCTGCTCTGATACCACTTGTTGAATTCCAAGAGTACACAACCATAAGAGGGGGGTGAATTGTGGTGGCCGATTTTCGCCAAATAACTGATAAACAGCCGTAGCACTTGATTGCAGAGGCTGTTCGAAAATTACAAACAACCTTAAGCCTTGTTTGCAGCGGTTGTTCCCAATTGGTTCAGTAACGAAATTCAAAGTAATGAATGCGGAAATAAAGCACACACAATTTTTACGTGGAAAACACCTCTAGCCCAACTGAGGTGTGAAAACCACGACCTACCTCGTGTAGGATTTAACCACTTCACTAACGGGCTGAACACGTTACAAAAGTAACACTCCTTCTTACAACTTGTAACTCACATAACCTTCTTCCCTAAGACAGGTTATATCACGTCCAATCACACTATATTGGACACGTCCAAAGTCCACTCGACTATGGACGCACTCACTCACTTTCTGATCTGAGAGCAGGGGTACAAAACACCTTACTGGGGGTGCTTCTGACTTAAGCAGATGTAAGGTACAATGAAGTCCTATTATGCCAATATTTTGAAAGCTCAGTTAAGCATAAGCCTGTCACGGTTTTTCTCTTTGAAATGCAGCTTTTGGAAATCTCTCACTTCTTGTATAAAAATCGGATGTGTACATGGGAGAGAAGATTTCATTATTTAAACACACAAACCCAATGGCTAATACTTTCAAAAAGTATAGCAAAATCTTCTAATATTAGCAGCTTAGGGAGTTTCTTCAAATAAGATTCCCAACGGCTAGAGAAGATAAGATTTTACTAAAATAAGGGAATTTGATTTTTTCAAGGAATAAAAACTACTTACCCACTAAATATAGCTGTGCAGATTTTGCCCAAAAAAGGATAAAGATTTTGGTTCCAAATTTGAAATCAAACACGGCCTAAAAATAAGGGATAAGAATTTTGAAAAGAGATCCTTAGCAAAAACGGTTTTGCAAGCTTTTTCAAATCAAAAAATAATCCTTTTTAGAACTTAATTAGTTAGCCTAGGATTCATAAAAAGATCCTTTAGAGCTGGCACCCAACCAAAGGAGATTTACTGGTAAAACAGACAGTCGAGGCTGCTGCAGTTTCAGGAACACCTTAGGCACCCTGTTTTCAGGGTTGCTTGGAAATTGGTGTTCCAAAGCAAATGTCAAAAACCGTTTTAAGAAGTGTTAAATTGAGACTTTCAAGATTGGCATATTAACAAGAGTCTAAAAGATAAAAACTAAACCAAACCAAGACTTCTTTTGTAAGAATCAGTCATCTTGTCAAGAATAAATATGCTGCTCCAAACACCTTGGTCACCTTGATTCCTCAGGTGATCTTGTATAGCTGAATGTAAGAACTTGTTCCTCAAGACTTAGCCAACTGTTTGGCAAGATTTGTTGTTCGCTGATCTTGTATCACTGAAGCATGGAACCTGTTCCTAAGACTTGTTCTCAACATTTAGCATCCAGGTTAATACGAATATTACAAACAACAGTGTAGGCCCTGTTTGGAAGCTTGTTTGGAACAACATTACTTAGACAAATATGTTACATTTGGATTTGTTATCATCAAAACTAAATATAATTATGCAACAAATTCCCCCTTTTTGATGATGACAAACCAAGTGACCATATTGACAAAAATTAAAAAAAACTTTAAAACTTTAAAGAATGCTGATACGAATCCGCACTAGGTGCTAGGTCATAGAGCAAGTCATATGGTCAGACATCTTCCCCCTTTTGGCATCATTAAAAAGCATAAACAACTGGCAATCATATGGTGTTGGCAACAACAAGAAATTTCATTAACAACCCAGAGATATACAATACCAAACAAAAACATAAAGGGAGAGGAAAGAAAACATAAGGAAACATTAGGGAGCAGTGGGTGATGGTGACTGTGGAGAGGGGATTTTGGGAGCAAGAGAAGAGAGAAGGGCCAGGAGATCTTCATGGCGTTTGGCAGAGAGGGCCTTCTCTTCATCTAAGGCAGCTTTGACAGCAGAGAGCTCTTCCTTGAGCCGAGAATTATCTTGAAGAACATCCTCAAGTTTCCCTGAGGAACGGCTAGGAACAGGGCGAGGTGGTCTGGTGCCCTGTTTGGAGGCAGAGCCCTTGGCCAAAGCATACCCACACCCCATAAGGGTGTCAGTCCCTATCTCATCAATGATTTGGGCAGCCACCTTCTTTTTGAGCTCTATCCCAAAATGCTCAAAGACCTTCGTCAGCAGAAAGCCATATCCAAGATCATGTGCCCGAGTAGTGTTTGCAATACGCGCAATATGGCGAATCATAAGGGCAAGAAGGTTAATGGGTTCCTCCCTGTCCAATAGATCCACCAGGCACTGATCTAGGGCATCAGCCTGATTGCGACCCTGACCCCTTGAAATTATATTCCTAATAACGAACATGAAGAGCGATTGATGCAGGGGGGTCATGTCACCCTTCTTCACAGAGGTGGGTGTTTGCAGACCCTGGTTTTGACTTAACCGCTTGAAAGCTCGAGCAGCCTGGCTGTCCCTAACACAGACTTATCCTCCCTCACATACACATCAAAACCATGTGACGGGACACCTAAAATGTCACCCAGAGAGCGGGCATCAAATTGTACTTCTTTATCACCAATAGTGCTTGTCACCGCTCCTTCGGTGACAGCACAGTTGGCATAGAATTCAGCCAACTCTGGTCCAGAACACTCCAACTCGGTGTTTGCAAAGAGATCCAACCACTGCTGGGCTCTCAGTTTCTGCAGGAACACCTCTAACCCATGTTCATGGACAAAAGGAACTTTCACTATCTTCCCCCTCACTATGTTGTGCTTGAGCAGATGCGCTACCTTGGTAGAAGAAGGGGAGGTAGTGGTTTTTTTCGCTCTTTTGGAGAGAGAAGAGGTGAAGGTCTTTCTCTTGGGAGGGGCTGTTGGAGGAGAAGACTTAATGGCAGGGAGAGTGGTTTTCTTAGGAGGAGCTTGTTCTTCGGAGGACTCGGAGAACACCGGGGTCCCCTGTTTAAAGGGGGTGTTCTCAGAATCAGATTCCGAGAATCCCGCAGAAGAAGAAGAGGAAGAAATTTCCTCAATGACTGGAGTGAAAGATTTTGTGGTTCTAGGAGAGGAGTCGAAGGCAATTCTTGCAGATTTGTGCGTGGGCTTAGCAGATTTTGGAGGAGAGGGGGCTGAGGCTTTTGAGGGTTGAGGCCTTTGTTTGTGGCCTTGATCTAGGCATTCTGCTACGCCTAGCCACCATCTTAACCCTTTTTCTTTTCTCTCCGGTTTGGAAGACCAGAGTCACTGATTTGGTTGCTGCAGGGGGGATGTTCATGCCACTACTTCCCCCTGCCTCAAGAGACTGCTCAGCCGAGTCTCCTTGAAGACCAACTCCCAAATCGTCCTTAAACACCTCCTCATAGGACTCAGACCCTGTTTTGGGTACTGTTTCTTTTTCAGGAAACAGCCCGAAAGAACAGGGCTCAGAAAAATCAAAGAAACCAACATGGGACTCAAAGGCTTCATCTTGGGACCCAGGATTGCCACCAATTTCCCCAGTTGAAGCAAAGTTCTTTTCAGTGAGGGGACAAACAGTCGATCCCTCAAACACCACCAATTCGCAACCAAAATGGCAGGGAATATCTTTCAAATCCAAGCCCACTGATTTCAGGTCGACACTCTTCAAAAATCCAAAAGGTTTGAAGCTGATTGGGCGAGGAGGAGTGGAAGGTTTACCTTCTAGAATCGCCATTAAAAACGGCGAGAAGGCAACAGGGGCAGGACCTGTTCGTGAGGCTGGTGCGGGTGCCCTGCTACCCTGAGATTTTGAACCAGAACTTCTAAAGCCGTTGAAGGAAGCCATTTGAGCAAGAATTGGAGAGAGATTAGGGTTTGAGTGAAAGGAAATTGCCGGGTATTTGAGAGAGAGAGAGAGAGAGGTAAAGATTTGGAGATTTAAAGAGAGATAGCATGCCAAATCTTTAAAGATTTACCCGTTACAACGGGTAGATCATTACTAGCCGCCCGCGCATGCCTCGGGAAGGAGGAAAATTTAAAGGCTAGACACAACTTGTTTCATATACTAACAATCAAGGAGCGTACCTGTTCTTGCTGCTTGTTCTTGAATACGAATCATCGGTAATAAGAGTAACAAGCCCAATCATGTTGGCTTTTAACACGCATCCGCATTCTGCAATATATATATATATATATATATATATATATATATATTCAAATAGCACAAAGATTCGACTGCAAAGATTGCTATGGACAAATTGCATCCGCAGCATATAAGAGTTGCGAACAGGGGGAGAGAACAGGTTTCTTAGGTTGTTTTCACCAAACCTAGTTCAAGTCTATTTCTCTCAAATTGATCTCTACCTAGTGCCTTAGTGAATATATCAGCAATTTGATTTTCTGTGGTACAAAAATTCATTGAAATCAAACCCTTTTCAACATTATCTCTCAAAAAATGATGTCGAATGTCAATATGTTTTGTTCTTTTATGTTGACACGGATTTTTGGCAATGTTAATTGCACTAGTGTTATCACAAAAGATAGGAATGCATCCAGTGTCAACACAAAAGTCCTTGAGTTATTATCTTATCCACAGCAATTGAGCACAACATGAAGCAGCTGCAACATATTCAGCTTCTGCTGTGGACATGGCAACTGAATGTTATTTCTTGGTTGCCCAAGATACCAAACAAGGTCCAAGGAAATGAGCCATACTTGAGGTGCTTTTCCTATCAACCAAGAATCCTGTATAGTCAGCATCAGCATATCCAACAAGATCAAAATTGCAACCTCTAGGATACCATAGAGCTAAATCAGGTGTATGCTTTAAATATCTTAGTATCCGTTTAACAGCCTTAAGATGAGTTTCTTTAGGGCAAGACTGAAAACGGGCACATAAACCAACACTGAAAACAATGTCGGGCCTACTAGCGGTAAGGTATAAGAGTGACCCTATCATGCCCCTATAGAGTTTCTCCTCAACTGAGGGACTCCCATCATCCATTACCAACCTGGTAGAAGGAGAAATGGGAGTATCAATGGGCTTGGCCGACTCCATCCCAAAACGCTTAAGTAGTTCCTTAATATACTTTTGTTGATGGATCATGGTGCCGTTTGAAGTTTGCTTGATCTATAAGCCTAAGAAGAAATTAAGCTCACCCATCATGCTCATTTCAAACTCACTCCTCATCATCTTTGAAAATTCATTGCATAAATCATGATGAGTTGCCCCAAATATGATGTCATCAACATATACTTGGACAATCAACAGATGTTCCCCCTTAGTTTTTAGAAACAAGGTATTATCTACCTTGCCTCTTCTAAAATCATCTTCAAGTAAAAAGCTTGACAATCATTCATACCAAGCTCTAGGAGCTTGTTTTAGACCATAAAGAGCTTTGTCAAGTTAAAAAACATGATCAGGAAATTCATTGTTTTCGAAACCAGGGGGTTGTTTGACATACACCTCTTCCTTAAGGTATCCATTTAGAAATGCACTTTTCACGTCCATTTGATATAGCTTGATCTCCATATGGGCTGCAAAGGCTATTAGGATACGAATAGCCTCAATTCTAGCAACTGGTGCAAAGGTTTCTTCGTAATCAATCCCTTCTTCCTGATTGTACCCTTGAACCACCAGCCGTGCCTTGTTCCTGGTGACTGTTCCTGACTCATCAAGTTTGTTTCGGAACACCCACTGGGTTCCAATGATTGTTCTATCTGCAGGTCGAGGTACAAGGTGCCATACTTTGTTCTTTTCAAATTGATGAAGTTCTTCTTGCATTGCTGTGACCCAATCTGAATCTGCAAGAGCTTCATTCACATTCTTTGGCTCAATGTTAGAGAGAAACGCATAGAATGCACAAAAATTCTTAAGCTTTGACCTGGTTTGCACTCCAGTATTAATATCAGACAAAATTTGCTCAAGAGGGTGTGAACGTTGGTGCTTCCATGGCCGTGGAGTAAGTGGATCCACAGACACATGCTCTACTCTAGCTGGAACAATTGGAGACTCAGGCTCACAATCAATGCCCGAGCCTGTTCCTGAGGAACCTGATTGGTTTTGTCCCGAACGGGGTTCAACGGTGTTTCCCCCTGTTTGGTTCTCACCTTGCCTGTCGTTCTGAGGAACACCTTCAGGAGTTGTTTTCTCCAAGGTGTTCTTACCTTATCTATCTTGGAGCAACACTTCTTTTCGAACAAGACCTAATTCAAATTCTTCCTCCTGTGCATCATTCTCACTCAACGAGTTAGATTCATCAAAAAGCACATGCACACTTTCCTCAACACATGAGGTTCTTTTGTTAAACACTTTGTAAGCCTTACTGTGAGAGGAGTAACCAAGAAATATTGCCTCATCACTCCTAGGATCAAACTTTCCTATGGCATCCTTCCCATTATTATGCACAAAACACCTGCAACCAAATGTTCTCAGGTACGTAATGTTGGGTTTTCTGCCTTTGAAAAGTTCATAAGGAGTTTTGTTCAAAATAGGTCTGATCATGCATCTATTTATAATGTAACATGAGGTGTTCAATGCTTCTGCCCAGAAATTCCTAGGAAGACCACTAGCAATAAGCATTGTTCTAGTCATGTCTTCTAGGGTGCGATTTTTGCGCTCAACCACCCCATTTTGTTGGGGTGTTCCTTGGAGCTGAGAAGTTATGATCAACACCATGTTCATTACAATAGTTAATAAAACTTGCGTTTTCAAATTCAGTACCATGATCAGATCTCAAGCTAATTAAAGAGTGTCCTACTCTCTTTTCAACCTTTTTGAGAAAGGCAATAAAATTCTCAAAGGTTTCATCCTTGGATGCCAAAAACAAGGTCCAAGTAAATCGAGAGTAATCATCCACTACAACAAGCACATACCTCTTCCCACCTCTACTTGCTATCCTCATAGGACCACATAGATCAATGTGTAATAATTCTAGAGGTCGGGTAGTGCTTACACACTTTTTCGATTTAAAAGAGGATCTGACTTGTTTGCCTTTTGCACAAGCTTCACATACCTTGTCATCATTAAATTTGATGGAAGGTAGTCCAACAACTAGGTCTTTAGAAACAAGTTTGTTCAGAAGAGATAGACTTGCATGACCTAGTCTCTTGTGCCAGAGCATTACATCATCATTCAAGGCACTCAAACAAGTCAGATTGTTTTGGGGAAGTGTGGAAATACATACTTTGTAAACATTTTTGTGTCGCTTCCCCCTTAATACGACATCTCCTGTGTTTGAGTTTACAACCAAGCAACGTGTTGATGAGAACACTACTAGGTTGTTTTTATCACACAGTTGGGACACACTAAGTAAATTATGCTTCAAACCATCAACTAAGTATACATTTTCAATCGAGTGGGAGTGGGACTCACCAATCTTACCTATACCGACAATTGTCCCAGACTTGCCGTTTCCAAATGCCACACTCCCACCATCCGAAGCTGTAAGTGAGAGAAAGTTGGATTTTTTACCGGTCATATGCCTCGAACACCCACTATCAACATACCACAGCTGCTTGTTTTCAAGGTTGTTCCCTAGGCTATTTGCTGGGTTGTTTGCTGGGTTGTTCTCTTTCACTTCAGCCTGCAAAACAAATCAAGGGTTAGTTTTGGGAACCCAGATCCACTTGGGTCCCATTCTTTTAGACAGATAAATCTCATCTTTCCTAATCCAGATTTGTTTTACATAACCTTCATTTCTTTTAATGGCATACCTTCTTGAAGGACAAGTGTATTGATAGTGACCCGTTTTACCGCAGTGAAAGCAAACAATATTTTCAGGTAATCCAACACACTTTTTGTTTGCAGGGTAAACGGTTTGTTTGGGCTTAAATCCTAGTCCTCTTTTGTTTTGGCTGTGATGAGTGTTTAGCCACTCCAATGCTCTTGAGGACTTGTTCCAACGCTTGGTTGTGACAAGCTTGGTTACCAGTTTTTCTATATTAGCATGCAAGCTCTTGTTCTCTTCGAGCAAAGACTCAACCATTCCTTCCACCTCAAGGAGTTTTTCCTCCACTCGAGAATAATCTCCCCCTTTTATAAAGAGGTTTTCCTTGAGCATGTTAATATTTTCATATAAGCCTAGTTTTTCATTTTTAAGGGTCTCATTTTCAAGTTCTAGGTCTCGTACATCTCTTTTCAATTCTGCACAGGTATCCATCAATGAATACAACAATTCTTCAAGAGTTGCCTTATTGAGACCACGTGCCTTGTTCTTGAGATCGGTAAGGCTGTTTGTTGACTCATCATCTGAATCCGTGTCACTTTGTGCCATGAGAGCTACAGCACCTTCATCAGTTTCAGAACTCTTCTTCATCTTCAGAGGAGTCACCCCAGGCAGCCAGCATTGCTTTCGAGAATCGTTTCCCAGAACTGTTTGCAGCTTGTTTTCTACCTTGTTTCCTGGGTGTTCGTGCTCTTGCTCTTCTCGAAGTAAGGGACAGTTTTTCACTATGTGGTCTATTTTGCCACATTTGAAACACCCAGAAAACTGTTCTCGGGGGGTGTTTCTGGTTTCGTTGAAGTCCTTCCTTTTGTTGTTTTCTTTAACTTTCTTGAAGAATTTCTTGAACTTTCGAGTCATCATGGCCATCTCTTCTTCCTCAAGATCAGAATCATCATCTTCTTGTGCTTTTAAGGCCAGTCCTCGATCTTTCTTCATCTCCTCTTTCTGTTGAGAATTTTTTCTCAATTCGTATGTTTGGAGATTACCAATCAACTCGTCTAGGGTGATCTTGTTCATGTCTTTGGCTTCTTGGATGGCCGTTACCTTGGCTTTCCATGATCGAGGCAAAATCCTTAGAATTTTCCTTACTAACTCTTCAGTGGTGAAGGATTTTCCCAGGGATTTTAACTCGTTTGTTATGTGAGTGAAGCGGGTATACATATCCATCACATTCTCACGATCACCTATATCAAACAACTCGTATTGTCTCATGAGTAACTCAATGCGTGATTGTTTGACTTGACTTGTTCCTTCATGCGCTACTTGTAAAGCATTCCATATTTCTTGAGCTGACTCACATTCTGAGATGCGAGTATATTCATCGGGTCCTAGGCCAAAATAGAGAAGTTTCTTAGCCTTGGCATTCTTTTCCATCTTCTTGTAATCCTCGGCATCAAACTCTACGGGTTCCTTCGAAACCTTCTTTCCATCTTCAAGCACTTTCGTGGGAACAAGGGGCCCGTTCTTGATGAGCATCCATAACTCATAATCCTCTGCTTGTATGTAGTTCTCCATCCTGTTTTTCTACCAACTATAGTGTTGGCCATTGAAGTAAGGAGGTCGAGTAATGGATTGACCCTCAAGTATCCCTTGTGGTGCACTCATCTTCACGGATCTCTCAAGGTGTTAGCCTTTTGAAAGAGAACCTTCTCTGATACCACTTGTTGAATTCCAAGAGTACACAACCACAAGAGGGGGGTGAATTGTGGTGGCCGATTTTCGCCAAATAACTGACAAACAGCCGTAGCACTTGATTACAGAGACTGTTCGAAAATTACAAACAACCTTAAGCCTTGTTCGCAGCGGTTGTTCCCAATTGGTTCAGTAGCGAAATTCAAAGTAATAAATGCGGAAATAAACCACACACAATTTTTACGTGGAAAACACCTCTAGCCCAACTGAGGTGTGAAAAACCACGACCTACCTTGTGTAGGATTTAACCACTTCACTAACAGGCTGCACACGTTACAAAAGTAACGCTCCTTATTACAACTTGTAACCCACGTAGCCTTCTTCCCTAAGACAGGTTACACCACGTCCAATCACACTATATTGGACACGTCCAAAGTCCACTCGACTATGGACACACTCACTTGCTTTCTGATCTGAGAACAGGGGTACAAAACACCTTACTGGGGGTGCTTCTGACTTAAGCAGATGTAAGGTACAATGAAGTCCTATTATGCCAATATATTGAAAGCTCAGTTAAGCACAAGCCTGTCACGGTTTTTCTCTTTGAAATGTAGCTTTTGGAAATCTCTTACTTCTTGTGTAAAAACCGGATGTGTAAATGGGAGAGAAGATTTCATTATTTAAACACACAAACCCAACGCCTAATACTTTCAAAAAGGATAGCAAAATCTTCTAATATTAGCAGCTAGGGAGTTTCTTCAAATAAGATTCCCAACGGCTAGAGAAGATAAGATTTTACTAAAATAAGGGAATTTGATTTTTTCAAGGAATAAAAACTAATTACCCACTAAATATAGCTGTGCAGATTTTGCCCAAAAAAGGATAAAGATTTTGGTCCCAAATTTGAAATCAAACACGGCCTAAAAATAACGAATAAGAATTTTGAAAAGAGATCCTTAGCAAAAACGGTTTTGCAAGCTTTTTCAAATCAAAAATAATCCTTTTTAGAACTTAATTAGTTAGCCTAGGATTTCATAAAAAGATCCTTTAGAGCTGGCACCCAACCAAAGGAGATTTTCTGGTAAAACAGACAGTCGAGGCTGCTGCAGTTTCAGAAACACCTTAGGCACGCTGTTTTCAGGGTTGTTTGGAAATTGGTGTTCCAAAGCAAATGTCAAAAACCGTTTTAAGAAGTGTTAAATTGAGACTTTCAAGATTGGCACATTAACAAGAGTCTAAAAGATAAAAACTAAACCAAACCAAGACTTCTTGTTGTAAGAATCAGTCATCTTGTCAAGAATAAATATGCTGCTCCAAACACCTTGGTCACCTTGATTCCTCGGGTGATCTTGTATAGCTGAATGTAAGAACTTATTCCTCAAGACTTAGCCAACTGTTTGGCGAGATTTGTTGTTTGCTGATCTTGTATCACTGAAGCTTGGAACCTGTTCCTAAGGCTTGTTCTCAACATTTAGCATCCAGGTTAATACGAATATTACAAACAACAGTGTAGGCCCTGTTTGGAGAGCTTGTTTGGAACAACATTACTTAGACAAATATGTTACACTTGGATTTGTTATCATCAAAACTAAATATAATTATGCAACACTTCCCCCCCCCATTTTTTACTGTTTGTGCTTATTTTGAAAGTAAAACTCAAGTCATGCAATGGCAGAACGTAACCTTTAACTTGAAGAGATTATACTACTTATTAAACGTGACACCCATATCTTGCGTTTGCGGTATTTCTCTATGTTCTTATTTGGACGGATTAATTTATCTCGGTCCTTACTCTGAAATGCTATGGATTTCCCTATTGGATGATCAATCAAATCACGAGGATGCTGTGGCGAATGTTATGCTAAAGGGAGGTAAGGTTTTCCATACATTTATGAGGTAAAGAAATTCAAAAATGCATCTTTGATAGTGAGTCCGACTATCAAATGGTAGTTATGCAATTGTTTTGCATATAGGAAGAATTGGCTCCAAAGTTGTACCAAAAAGGAACATTGACATCCTAGACTTTGGGTGGGATAATTTTAATTGAAATTTTTCGAAAACCCATCAACTGAGAAAAGGGGAAGATGAAAGGTGTTTGGTGACATCCCATCTCATGGAAGGCGAACGAAGAATTGAAATTAAGGGAGGAAGAAGTTCATGGGGCTTGAAGAAATTTACAGAAGTTGACTCCTATTGTAAAAAATGAATATGAATACATAACATGCAAGAATTGCGCCCATCACCATACGCAGCACGCATGTTCTCAATTGATCAGATATTGCTCACCGTATTGCCGCTGCGGGTTTTATCCATCAATAATACATGGACAGACAACTTGGGTAAAATAAAAAAATTGGTTGATTCTACCTGTTAACTGTTTGGGGACACTGCACTCAACGGTTTAGATTTATTGCATTTGGGCAAAACGCCAGATTCATCAACATATTGGAGTCGGAAAAAATTGTGATTACCAAAGAATATAGCAATTCAGTAAATTCTAATTTTCTAGAAAATGAATATTAGCTAAAATGCTCAACAGACCATCAAGTATGTAAAGATTATGTATTACACCCTACCGCATTCTTGTTCGACGAATTAACAAATATTTACTGGAAATTATTGCCTATGCGTTTGCTATGTTGCATTCATGGGTTTCTCCTTAATAATACTGATGAATCCAATTTGTTCCATGTCGTGATCATTATATGTAGAGAACTCTTTTTTATTTTAGGACTTTTCAGGGTGTTAAGTTAAATCAATGAATGTAATACGCGGTATTCCAGACTTCGTTTCATTTATTACGTCTTACTACAAAATGTTAACTCGCGTGGTTTTTTTCCGTGTCGGCTAACGTTGCCTTTTATGCATCCACAACTCATTCACCAATTCCCCATTAAAAATTTTGTTGTGTGCTAATAATCTCCTTACTTCTTTGTAGGCAAATGTTTTTGGGCGTTTACTTGATGATTCTCTATGGCATATCAATTCTAGAGTGCAAGTGAAACTGTGCAAGTATCACATTAAGGCAATGCAACGTAAGACTTGTCAGGCATATTTTTCTCTATTTTCTTCTGAATGCTGGTTGATACGTTTAACATAAGCCTAATATTTAGTTAGTTAAGAAAATTAAATTAGTTAATACAAACGTTAAAATAAATAGGGATTGTAATATCCCCATTACTAATTTGACACAAATCTTCATAT
Organism: Carnegiea gigantea; assembly: GCA_029747015.1. Lineage (NCBI taxonomy): Eukaryota > Viridiplantae > Streptophyta > Magnoliopsida > Caryophyllales > Cactaceae > Carnegiea > Carnegiea gigantea. The sequence goes on from JAKOGI010000456.1 coordinate 114,934, forward strand.
GTAGATGTACAACTGGCCACGTTGATGTGATACTCGAAGCTCCTATGCAATGCCCTTGGAACCATGCTAATGCCACACCCAAAATAGTTAACTGTTTCGGATCCTGAACCCCATTTAATCGCCATGCTTTAGGAAATACGATTATTAGATAAACAAGACTTATCAAAAGTTGAGCTTGAACTAAGAAGACCCAACCCATTCTTTAAAGGAACCCATGGTTGAGAAAATTGGTCGGTTTCATTGCTTCTATGTTAAGATGCGTAAGTAATCGTACGAATAGAGGAGATCAACAACAATTAAAACTAAAGTTGCATGCCTCTTTTGTTACACCGTGCAAATGAACACACGAGAATCCTTAGATGATTAGAATCTTAGAAAGCATGAGAAGACTTTGCCAACAAACATATATAGCTACAACAGTTGTTACATGCTAAATATTTAACTTCCTTTCCTTTTTCATAGTGTGTATTCCGCACATAGTCTTGGCTCGGAAAAATTGAGATAATAATTTCAAGATGGGACTTTTAGGAAGTTATTTGTTTTGATCCTTTTTCTATTGCAACGATTAGAAACAAATTCTCCATATTAAGCTATATTTAGTTATAGTAGGATTTGAAATTAAGTTTATTTTATGTAACAACTACAATGACGAGTTTCATTTCTACTCCTCTTAAATAGGGATACGTTTTTCTCCATTTGTTCTAATGTTGCTTAAGTCTTGAACATACTATAAATATGTGTCATGGGAAAGGTTCATTTCATCATCCACTTGTTCGGATTACCACTTCAGTTTGCAAAGTAGACACCACAACTTAAGCAAATTCTATTACAATAGAAAAGAAAAACACATTCATTGGAATTGACGGATTCAAAACATATCCTAGCCATGAAGTTATCCATCATCTTTATGACCCTTAATACATTTTTCATTGCAACCACCCACGCAGCACCTGTGCCAAGCATAGATCCCATAATTGGTTGCGTGGACAAGATAAGCAGCTCTTGTGGGCCTAAAGTTTATGCGTTTATATTTGAGGAAAGTGGCGTCTTGTCCCAGGATTGTTGTGGGTTATTATTGAAAGAAGGGAAAGCGTGTCATGACAACCTGACAAATTCAATCCTGAGCAAAGGAGGATTTTCTACTGAAGAAACGGAGGAAATATTGGAAAGGAACTCTGAAGTTTGGAACCTTTGCAAGAAGAGCGGTCACATTGGAGGCACTCAAGCCGCACCAGCAACAATCGTACAACCCCTAAAAGGTTGTGCAGGCAAGGTCACCAGTGCTTGTGGGCCCAAAATATAGGAGGTTGTGTTCGACAACAGCGGCATCCTATCTGAAAAATGTTGTGAGCAGTTGTTGAATGCAGGAAGAGAGTGTCATGATAGCGATACCAATTCAATCCTGAGTGAAGGAGAATTCTCCAAGGAAGAGAGGGAGGAAATATTGGCAAGGCACAGTGAAGTTTGGAACCTTTGTAAGAGGAGCGGTCACATTGGAGGCACTCAACCAGTACCTGCACCAACCGTACAACCCCTAACAGGTTGTGCAAGCAAGGTCACCAGTGCTTGTGGGCCTAAAGTATATGCATTTGTGTTTGACAAAAGTGGCGTTCTGTCCGAAAAATGTTGTGAGCTGTTGTTGAATGCAGGGAGATAGTGTCATGACAGCGAAACCAATTCAATCCTAAGTGAAGGAGAATTTTCTGCGGAAGAAAGAAGGAAATTATGAAAAGACACAATCAAGTCTGGAACCTTTGCAAGAAGAATGGTCACATTGATATAGAAAACACTGTCTTCTAGAAATATGCCACAAAAGGGCTTGAATTGTACAGTGTAAAAATGATTCCGCAAAGGTTTTAAAACACATGGTACCCGATCGCGTACACATTTTATCTCGTTCTCATCTTTCGTAACACTAGTTATGCCATTTCTTTTTCTTTTATTTCTTTTACGATTTTTCGCATTTTCGAAAAATGTTAAAAAAACTCATAAACAATTGTGGGTGATAACCACAGGTCGCATCAAATTTTGAAGGGATCACTATGATGAATGAAAATTCTAAGGAAATGAGCATTATCTCACCCATCATAATTTATTTTAATCCCCACCCTGCATTATTGATGGACTATTTTCAGTCCCTTATGACATAATGAATTGCCTTCCACAACTTGTAGCCATTACCTCATTATGCGTCTCCCTTCCCCCCTTCATTTTTTAATGTTTGTGCTTATTTTAAAAGTAAAACTCAAGTCATGCAATGGCAGAACGTAACCTTTAACTTGAAGAGATTATACTACTTATTAAACGTGACACCCATATCTTGCGTTTGCCGTATTTCTCTATGTTCTTATTTGGACAGATTAATTTATCTCTGTCCTTACTCTGAAATGCTATGGATTTCCCTATTGGATGATCAATCAAATCACGAGGATGCTGTGGCGAATGTTATGCTAAAGGGAGGTAAGGTTTTCCATACATTTATGAGGTAAAGAAATTCAAAAATGCATCTTTGATGGTGAGTCCGACTATCAAATGGTAGTTATGCAATTGTTTTGCATATAGGAAGAATTCGCTCCAAAGTTGTGCCAAAAAGGATCATTGACGTGGGGGTTATTTTGTTCACCCTCTCTTAGACTTTGGCTGGGATAATTTTAATTGAAATTTTTCGAAAACCCATCAACTGAGAAAAGGAGAAGAGGAAAGGTGTTTGGTGACATCCCATCTCATGGAAGGTGAACGAAGAATTGAAATTAAGGGAGGAAGAAGTTCATGGGGCTTGAAGAAATTTACAGAAGTCGACCCCAATTGCAAAAAATGAATATGAATACGTAACACGCAAGAATTGCGCCCCTCACCATACGCAGCACGTATGTTCTCAGTTGATCAGATATTGCTCACCGTATTGTCGTTGCGGGTTTTATCCATCAATAATACATGGACAGACAACTTGGGTAAAATAAAAAAATTGGTTAATTCTACCTGTTAAACTATTTGGGGGCACTGCACTCAACGGTTTAGATTTATTGCATTTGGGCAAAACGCCAGATCCATCAACATATTGGAGTCGGAAAAAAATTATGATTACCAAAGAATATAGCAATTCAGTAAATTCTAATTTTCTAGAAAATGAATATTAGCTAAAACGCTCAATAGACCATCAAGTACGTACAGATTACGTCTTACACCCGACCACATTCTTGTTCGACGAATTAACAAATATTTACTGGAAATTATTGCCTATGCGTTTGCTGTGTTGCATCCATGGGTTTCTCCTTAATAATACAGATGAATCCAATTTGTTCCATGCCGTGATCATTGTATGTAGAGAACTCTTCTTTATTTTAGGACTTTTCAGGGTGTTAAGTTAAATCAATGAATGTAGTACGCGGTATTCCAGACTTCGTTTCATTTATTACGTCTTACTACAAAATGTTAACTCGCGTGGTTTTTTTCCGTGTCGGCTAACGTTTCCTTTTATGCATCCACAACTCATTCACCAATTCCCCATTAAAAATTTTGTTGTGTGCTAATAATCTCCTTACTTCTTTGTAGGCATATGTTTTTGGGTGTTTACTTGATGATTCTCTATGGCATATCAATTCTAGAGTGCAAGTGAAACTGTGCAAGTATCATATTAAGGCAATGCAACGTAAGACTTGTCAGGCATATTTTTCTCTATTTTCTTCTGAATGCTGGTTGATACGTTTAACATAAGCCTAATATTTAATTAGTTAAGAAAATTAAATTAGTTAATACAAACGTTAAAATAAATGGGGATTGTAATATCCCCATTACTAATTTGACACAAATCTTCATATGTAGATGTACACCTGGCCACGTTGATGTGATACCCGAAGCTCCTATGCAATGCCCTTGGAACCATGCTAATGCCACACCCAAAATAGTTAACTGTTTTGGATCCTGAACCCCATTTACTCGCCATGCTTTAGGAAATACAATTATTAGATAAACAAGACTTATCAAAAGTTGAGCTTGAACTAAAAAGACCCAACCCATTCTTTAAAGGAACCCATGGTTGAGAAAATTGGTCGGTTTCATTGCTTCTATGTTAAGATACGTAAGTAATCGTACGAATAGAGGAGATCAACAACAATTAAAACTAATGTTGCATGCCTCTTTTGTTACACCGTGCAAATGAACACATGAGAATCCTTAGATGATTAGAACCTTAGAAAGCATGAGAAGACTTTGCCAACAAACATATATAGCTGCAATAGTTGTTACATTCCAAATGTTTAACTTCCTTTCCTTTTTCACAGTGTGTATTCCGCACATAGTCTTGGCTCGGTAAAATTGAGATAATAATTTCAAGATGGGACTTTTAGGAAGTTATTTGTTTTGATCCTTTTTCTATTGCAACGATTAGAAACAATTCTCCATATTAAGTTATATTTAGTTATAGTAGGATTTGAAATTAAGTTTATTTTATGTAACAACTACAATGAGGAGTTTCATTTCTACTCCTCTTAAATAGGGATACGTTTTTCTCCATTTGTTCTAATGTTGCTTAAGTCTTGAATATACTATAAATAGGTGTCATGGGAAAGGTTCATTTCATCATCCACTTGTTCGGATTACCACTTTAGTTTGCAAAGTAGACACCACAACTTAAGCAAATTCTATTACAATAGAAAAGAAAAACACAATCATTGGAATTGACGGATTCAAAACATATCCTAGCCATGAAGTTATCCATCATCTTTATGACCCTTAATACATTTTTCATTGCAACCACCCACGCAGCACCTGCACCAAGCATAGATCCCATAATTGGTTGCGCGGACAAGATAAGCAGCTCTTGTGGGCCTAAAGTTTATGCGTTTATATTTGAGAAAAGTGGCGTCTTGTCCCAGGATTGTTTTGGGTTATTATTGAAAGAAGGGAAAGAGTGTCATGACAACCTGACAAATTCAATCCTGAGCAAAGGGGGATTTTCTACTGAAGAAACGGAGGAAATATTGGAAAGGAACTCTGAAGTTTGGAGCCTTTGCAAGAGGAGCGGTCACATTGGAGGCACTCAAGCCGCACCAGCAACAATCATACAACTCCTAAAAGGTTGTGCAGGCAAGGTCACCAGTGCTTGTGGGCCCAAAATATATGAGTTTGTGTTCGACAACAGCGGCATCCTATCTGAAAAATGTTGTGAGCAGTTGTTGAATGCAGGAAGAGAGTGTCATGATAGCGATACCAATTCAATCCTAAGTGAAGGAGAATTCCCCAAGGAAGAAAGGGAGGAAATATTGGCAAGGCACAGTGAAGTTTGGAACCTTTGTACGAGGAGCGGTCACATTGGAGGCACTCAACCAGTACCTGCACCAACCGTACAACCCCTAACAGGTTGTGCAGGCAAGGCCACCAGTGCTTGTGGGCCTAAAGTATATGCATTTGTGTTTGACAAAAGTGGCGTTCTGTCCGAAAAATGTTATGAGCTGTTGTTGAATGCAGGAAGACAGTGTCATGACGGCGAAACCAATTCAATCCTAAGTGAAGGAAAATTTTCTGTGGAAGAAAAGAAGGAAATTATGGAAAGACACAATCAAGTCTGGAGCCTTTGCAAGAAGAATGGTGACATTGATATAGAAAACACTGTCTTCTAGAAATATGCCACAAAAGGGCTTGAATTGTATGGTTTAAAAATGATTCCGCAAAGGTCTTAAAACACATGGTACCCGATCGCGTACACATTTTATGTCGTTCTCATCTTTCGTAACACTAGTTGTTCCATTTCTTTTTCTTTTATTTCTTTTACGATTTTTCGCATTTTCGAAAAATGTTAAAAAACTCATAAACAATTGTGGGTGATAACCACAGGTCGCATCAAATTTTGAAGGGATCACTATGATAAATGAAAATTCTAAGGAAGTGAGCATTATCTCACCCATCATAATTTATTTTAATCCCCACCCTGCATTATTGATGGACTATTTTCAGTCCCTTATGACATAATGAATTGCCTTCCACAACTTGTAGCCATCACCTCATTATGCGTCTCCCTTCCCCCCCTTCATTTTTTAATGTTTGTGCTTATTTTAAAAGTAAAACTCAAGTCATGCAATGGCAGAACGTAACCTTTAACTTGAAGAGATTATACTACTTATTAAACGTCACACCCATATCTTGCGTTTGCGGAATTTCTCTATGTTCTTATTTGGACGGATTAATTTATCTCTGTCCTTGCTCTGAAACGCTATGGATTTCCCTATTGGATGATCAATCAAATCACGAGGATGCTGTGGCAAATGTTATGCTAATGGGAGGTAAGGTTTTCCAACATTTATGAGGTAAAGAAATTCAAAAATGCATCTTTGATGGTGAGTCCGACTATCAAATGGTAGTTTTGCAATTGTTTTGCATATAGGAAGAATTCGCTCCAAAGTTGTACCAAAAACGAACATTGACGTGGGGGTTATTTTTGTTCACCCTCTCTTAGACTTTGGCTGGGATAATTATAATTGAAATTTTTCGAAAACCCATCAACTAAGAAAAGGAGAAGAGGAAAGGTGTTTGGTGACATCCCATCTCATGGAAGGTGAACGAAGAATTGAAATTAAGGGAGGAAGAAGTTCATGGTGTTAGCAGTTTTACTTAACCGCAAGTGCACGGCGTAGCTGTAGCTAGCAACCGGCAAGTACGGGTCGAATCCACAGAGAACTTGGTTTCAACTACTAGAACTAATTGGACTAACTCAAGCTAGGCAGTTGTCGAGTGAAGTTGGTTTAACTAATTCTAACTCTATTTGGTCTAAGACAATAATGAGAAGAAAATCCTGGATTGGGGTTCACCGCACTATGACGTTCATTGGAAAATACACTAGGTCGTGTGAATCTGCCTGTAAGATAATTGAAATGGAATTATTACCGGTTTAAAGCATCTACGCCTACTTTCGAAGGTCATTAGACTGATCAGACTAACCTAGTTGTCGACTTTCGTGAAACTAGAATAACAAGACCACAAGATCATGTAATTTAAATTCCCAATTGCACCCCCAACTACTTTCGTGTCAAGTAATTCAATTGCTCACAAAGCTACTCTAAGTAAAGGACCTAACTTTCGTTAGTCTCCTAAACTCTAATTAAGAACATGAATGAAACCCTCTCAGGCAATTCATCGAACACCTGGCATGCTAAGTGAGAGTTCAATTATACTCTGGCGTAATTCACAAAAACCTAAAATTAACAATCCAATTTACATCACAGGGGCTACGCCCAATCCAAGATTAAGGAATTTAGCCGCTAAACATGTTTTCAAACAACATCTCAATCAAGAACAATAACATGTCAAGGAATATAGAACTTGAACTAAAACGAAAGAAAAGGGGTAGAAAGGTGTACCCTGAACAATCTACAACAATATTCAATCGAAAGCGTCAACAAATTTTGATCCAAAGCTTGAATTCAATAGCACAATAAGCAAAACCTAAGAGCCCTAGAAATCGCCTAAACGAGAGAGAAGAAAAGGTAGAATGAAAAAAACCCGGAATTACAATCCCAAAACACGATAAAACAGCGACAACTAAAGTGGCACGGTCGTGCCAGACGGCACGGGGGCCCCGTGCCAAATTTCTGCCGGACGAAAACGCGGGACCCGGCAAAAAAAGGCAACCATGCCACACAGCACGGCCAGGCCGTGCCATGTGGCACGGTCGTGCCAAGTGGCACGGCCACACCGTGCCATGTGGCACGGTCGTGCCGCGTGGCACGGCTAGGCCATGCCACGTGGCGCCGGTTCGGGTTTGTTGGGTTGTCGCGGTTTTTTCCTTGTCGCGTGTGTCCGATTCTCCGAGGCTTCCGTGCGACGCTTTTTCGTAGCTTTTCTCGCCTTCTTGGCACTCCTTTCTGCTAAATGCTGTTCATCTTTCTGTTTCTTCAATAGAGTTCCTGAAAATATCGAAAGATGTTATATGAGTTAAAAGTATGCAAAAGGAGGCCGATTTGACCCTTCCTTAACACAATTAAACGTGAAAACGGGGGGGAAAATGGGTCAAATAGGGGCTAAAAATAGTACAAAATAGGGTTCATCACACCCCCATGCTTATCTCTTGCTTGTCCTCAAGCAAGACTATGCTATGAAAAATCAGGGAGGATGGTGGACCTCTAAACACACCCTCTTCAAGGGAGAGGATGGATGCCGATGAATCACGCTAATCATGCATAGAAGGTAGTCCAGTCAAGGTGCGGCAGATAATCTCAATGAAAATGTATGCAATGTCACCCATGAATCATCTTGCCCATATGAAACACACAACATACCCCAAATATTGAAGCACATAGTAAGACATAACCTTCCTTAACAAATGGTGAGTAAGCAAGACTGGTAGGACCTCACTTTAGGGCAAAGTGGAGCACTCCCCTCAATGTGTTTGAAATATGTAACAAGGGTACGCTCAATACTCCAACCAATCAGGCAACTACCATATGCTTGGTAAAGTTCTCTACTCTCCACCACGAGAATGCAATATGCAATGTGTCAATCATGAGGGCTTGCAATAGGGATGTAATGGGGCTAAGGTCAAAGGTGAGAAGTGGAATAATTTGGGAAAGTGGAGCTATTAGTCAAAGACTAGGGAGCAGGAACACTTCCACAATTCAGCATTATAGATACAACTTCACACCAACTTACGAATTGAGTGGCAAAGCTCGCAAAAACCTTAAGGAGAAAACAACAAGCTTATTGCAAAAAGCTTCCATGCTACCCGTTTTATTTGCAACTTCTCATTTCATTTTTTTTTTTTTTGAGAAGCAAAAAAAAGGATGCATATTGGATAGCGTTGGAAGTACAAAAATTAATTCGCAATTTTCCCAAAACGAGCCACTAGTATTATGCCCGCAGTGAATGATCAAATGCCCCAAACATGCCCAACTACATTGTGGAAGTATCGCCCCACTAGACACCTTAACAAGGATGAAGGAAGTATACACAGGTCAAGCGTGTAATTAATGTGGTGCAACAACAACGACTGGGGGAAAGGCTCAAAGGGCTAGCAAAGGGACAACATGCAACAACGGGTGGCTTTCTGGCTAATGTGGCTACATGAATAAAGATCGCCTCAATCATGTCGGCACATGTAATTGCTAAATGCAGTTTCAAGGAGAACAAGACCAAGTTCTAGAGATGCATCATGGAGGAGTCACACATGAAGGGAAATGGAGACTATATGTAATGAATAGTCATTAGGCTCAAAATCTCACGGGTAAACCTACCACAGTCAAGTGACTTACTCTGGGGTATGTCCCATTCATCAAGGTTAGTCAAGTCAAGCCACATGAATCTCAGGGGTAGCTAGCATGCAACACAGGGCGAAGAAACTACAGATGACAAAACAAACACAATTTGCCCAAAAACTCACACCAAGACAAGTTACGCCTCAACACACAACCCAACATGATCAATCAATCATCACCCCTTTCAATCTCATCACAAGAGGGGTTTTCGCAAACTGTAAATTTTTTTTTTTTTCAAAGCAATAAAACTAACTACTAAAGCAATAAAGTTATAAAGGATAATGAAGAGAAGGGTAAGAGATGGTACCTGAGAAGCTTACGAATGCCCGACTCGATCATTTCTCCTTTTGAATGCAAAAGCTAATCCTATATGCTCTAAACTATATGCTCGAATAAAATAAAAAGGCAAAAACAACAAAGTGCATGACATGAAATCCTATCTAAATGATGCAAATGCAAGTGATATCATCACCTACCCCCACAATGTTACCAGAAAGCGACGAGCTCACACCCCCATGCTTGAGATTTTCATTGTCCTCAATGAAAAGGACGCAGAAAAGAAACAAGGGGAGGGAAAGGGGGGAAAAGGGTGGGTGACACACACACACACACTCGCTTTTTTTTTTTTTTTTTAAGAACTATAAATACCTTGGGTTGCCTCCCAAGAAGCGCTTGTTTTAGGTCCTAAGCTTGACCGTTACCTCAGGAATATGATGCTCGTGTGATGTAGGGAGGTGTGGGGATGGAAGAAGGAAATGACGAGTGAGCCAGCACTTCCCCATGACTAAAGTCAGGCATCAGTATCGCCTGAGGAGGCCCGCCAGTAGCAGTAGTGGGCGGTGGGGGTCGGGGAGGCAGAGCAGGCGGCCGCAGATGGGATCCGCCACCCCAGTCATGAAGTTCCACTCTTACGACAGCTGGAGGAGTGGAGACGGTCGGGGCCGCAAGCGCAGAGTGTGCACCTGGGGCGGGAGGTGGTATGGGTGGTAAAAAATGAAAATCCACCCGCTCGCCACAGACGGTGAAGGACATGGTGCCCATCTGCACATCAATCACAGCCCCTGCGGTCGCGAGAAAGGGGCGACCCAAGATGAAGGGGGGCGGAAAGGCATCATCCATATCAAGGACGATAAAGTCACACGGGACCAGAAAATTCCCCACCTGGACCGGAACGTCCTCCAGGATGCCCACAGGACGCCTGATGGAGCAGTCCGCGAGCTGAATAGTGATACTGGTGGGTGTGGGGTCCCATAATCGCAACTTCTTGCAGAGAGAGAGCGGCATGATACTCACACTAACGCCCAGATCGCAGAGAGCTCTCTCAATTTGCACATCCCCTGTACAGCAAGGGATGGAGAAACTGCCAGGATCCTGCAGCTTGGATGGCGACCGCCTTTGCAAGAGCGCACTACAGGAGCCGCCAATGGAAGCTATAGAAGCCTCCCTAGATGCTCCCTTCTTGGACAGGAGCTCTCGTAAAAATTTCCATTGCGCAGGGGCACTCTGGAGCGTTTCCAAGAAGGGGCTACTGGCATAGATTCGGCGTAGGATTTCTAGAAATCGCTCGAATCTAGGTTCAAGCTGAACAAGCTCAGACCATGCCAGTCGTTGAGGGAAAGGCACTCGAGGGTAGTAAGTGCGATCAATGGGTTGATGGCGGGTTTCCTCAATAGGGCTCAGACCCTCATTTTTCTCCTTTCCCTCAGTTCCAGCAGAAGCAGAAACCGGAACTACATCCTGGAGAACCATCACTGGGCTCTCTTCTAACCCCGCGCCCACAGTAGATATGGCATTGACTTGGCGGCGGGGGTTGACCTCGGTCTGACCCAGAAGTTGCCCTTGAGATCTGGACAGGTGGCTCACCTGCTGAGCAATCTGGGCAATCTGTGTATCCATGGTTTTCTGATGGGCGGCCATGGAATCCACTCTGGAGGTCAATACCTGAATATTTTCTTTAAGAGTCTCATTTGTCGTAGTCTGGGTCACTATGAAGCGCTCCATAAGGCTCTCCAGGTGAGATGTGGGTTCAGGAGGTGGAGGAGGTGGAGTGCAGGGGGCTCCGTGGTGGAAACCAGGTGGCTGGTTGGGGTTCTGAGGGTGAGGGTTGGGGTTTTTATAGAGGGGGTTCGGACGAGTATTCCAACCCTGGTCGTAGGAGGTGGGGTGGGGGTTATTTTGAGGAGGTTGGGTGTAGGTATGATAGGCGTTGACGTGCTCAATGCTAGAAGGGGCATTGTAGCACTCAACGGTAGTATGGCCCTGTACACCGCAGGCCTCACAAACAGCATAGATCCCCATGGACGACCCCACAGAAGTAGCTGACGAGGTGGTCACTTTCTCCAGGCGCTGTACAAGGGCATCCACCCTGCTCGCTAGGAGCGTCACAGCGTCAATCTCATGCCTGCCACCGCCCCTCTTGGGGGTGGCCTTCTCACTCGACCAATGATAGTTGTTGGAAGCCATCTCTTCCAACAACGCCTTTGCTGCTTCGATAGATTTGCCCATAAGAGCACCCCCTGCTGCAGCATCAACTGAAATCTTCACCGACCGCTCTAATCCATTGTAGAAGGTTTGGATTAGGAGCCAGTCGGGAACTCCATGGTGGGGGCATTGGCGCTGGAGGTCCTTGAATCTCTCCCACGCCTCATATAAAAACTCACCATCCTGCTGGGCAAAGGAGGTGATGTCTGTCCTCAGCTTGGCAGTCTTGCCAGGTGGGAAGTACTTGCTGAGGAATGCTTTGGAGAGTACTTCCCACGCGGTGAACGAGTTGGGCTCCTCGTTCTGAAGCCAGTCACTGGCTCTATCCCGCAGTGAGAATGGGAAGAGCCGCAGCCGGATTGCATCAGTAGACACCCTATTTAGCTTGATGGTATCACACTTCGCTAAGAACCTGCGAAGGTACATGTTGGGGTTCTCCGAGGGGTGCCCGCTGAATTGCTCCCTCTCCACAAATGTGATCAGTGCGGGGCTGAGCTCGAAGTTGTTAGCCTCGATGGCGGGGCTAACGATGGAGGAGGTTACGCCCGATGCTTGTGGCAAGGTATAATCTCGCAGCACTCTTTGGCTTTGCTCGGCCATCTGTATTTGTGCTTGGTGCCTTCTCCTTTCACCGCTTTGCCGTCGAGCAGTGGCTTCGATTTCAGGGTCAAAAGGGGCAAGTGGTTGATCCCTTTGACTACGCCTGCGCATACAAAACCAACACTACCAAGGCGTAAAACAGTTTCAAGCACAATGAAGGGGAGAAGGGAAACAATGAAGGGATGAAAATAAAAAGAAAAATCCTAGTCTAGAGTACGCTAATCGGTTCTAATATTGAAAGGCGCAAGCTCCCCGGCAACGGCGCCAAAAACATGTTAGCAGTTTTACTTAACCGCAAGTGCACGGCGTAGCTGTAGCTAGCAACCGGCAAGTATGGGTCGAATCCACAGGGAACTTGGTTTCAACTACTAGAACTAATTGGACTAACTCAAGCTAGGCAGTTGTCGAGTGAAGTTGGTTTAACTAATTCTAACTCTATTTGGTATAAGACAATAATGAGAAGAAAATCCTGGATTGGGGTTCACCGCACTATGACGTTCATTGGAAAATACACTAGGTCGTGTAAATCTGCCTGTAAGATAATTGAAATGGAATTATTACCGGTTTAAAGCATCTACGCCTACTTTCGAAGGTCATTAGACTGATCAGACTAACCTAGTTGTCGCCTTTCGTGAAACTAGAATAACAAGACCACAAGATCATGTAATTTAAATTCCCAATTGCCCCCCCAACTACTTTCGTGTCAAGTAATTCAATTGCTCACAAAGCTACTCTAAGTAAAGGACCTAACTTTCGTTAGTCTCCTAAACTCTAATTAAGAACATGAATGAAACCCTCCCAGGCAATTCATCGAACACCTGGCATGCTAAGTGAGAGTTCAATTATACTCTGGCGTAATTCACAAAAACCTAGAATTAACAATCCAATTTACATCACAGGGGCTACGCCCAATCCAAAATTAAGGAATTTAGCCGCTAAACATGATTTCAAACAACATCTCAATCAAGAACAATAACATGTCAAGGAATATAGAACTTGAACTAAAACGAAAGAAAAGGGGGTAAAAAGGTGTACCCTGAACAATCTGCAACAATATTCAATCGAAAGCGTAAACAAATTTTTGATCCAAAGCTTGAATTCAATAGCACAATAAGCAAACCCTAAGAGCCCTAGAAATCGCCTCCAACGAGAGAGAAGAAAAGGTAGACTCAAAAAACCCGGAATTACAATCCCAAAACACGATAAAACAGCGACAACTAAAGTGGCACGGTCGTGCCAGACGGCACGGGGGCCCCGTGCCAAATTTCTGCCGGACGAAAACGCGGGACCCGGCAAAAAGGACAACCATGCCACACAGCACGGCCAGGCCGTGCCACGTGGCACGGCCACACCGTGCCATGTGGCACGGTCGTGCCGCGTGGCACGGCTAGGCCATGCCACGTGGCGCCGGTTCGGGTTTGTCGGGTCGTCGCGGTTTTTCCTTGTCGCGTGTGTCCGATTCTCCGGGGCTTTCGTGCGACGCTTTTTCGTAGCTTTTCTTGCCTTCTTGGCACTCCTTTCTGCTAAATGCTGTTCATCTTTCTGTTTCTTCAATAGAGTTCCTGAAAATATCGAAAGATGTTATATGAGTTAAAAGTATGCAAAAGGAGGCCGATTTGACCATTCCTTAACACAATTAAACGTGAAAACGGGGGGGGGAATGGGTCAAATAGGGGCTAAAAATAGTACAAAATAGAGGTTCATCACATGGGGCTTGAAGAAATTTACAGAAGTCGACTCCAATTGCAAAAAATGAATATGAATACGTAACATGCAAGAATTGCGCCCCTCACCATACGCAGCACGTATGTTCTCAGTTGATCAGATATTGCTCACCGTATTGTCGCTGCGGGTTTTATCCATCAATAATACAAGGACAGACAACTTGGGTAAAATAAAAAAATTGGTTAATTCTACATGTTAAACTGTTTGGGGACACTGCACTCAACGGTTTAGATTTATTGCATTTGGGCACAACGCCAGATTCATCAACATATTGGAGTCGGAAAAAAATTATGATTACCAAAGAATATAGCAATTCAGTAAATTCTAATTTTCTAGAAAATGAATATTAGCTAAAACGCTCAACAGACCATCAAGTACGTAAAGATTACGTCTTACACCCTGCCACATTCTTGTTCGACGAATTAACAAAATAAATGGGGATTGTAATATCCCCATTGCTAATTTGACACAAATCTTCATATGTAGATGTACACCTGGCCACGTTGATGTGATACTCGAAGCTCCTATGGAATGCCCTTGGAACCATGCTAATGCCACACCCAAAATAATTAACTGTTTTGGATCCTGAACCCCATTTACTCGCCATGCTTTAGGAAATACGATTATTAGATAAACAAGACTTATCAAAAGTTGATCTTGAACTAGGAAGACCCAACTCATTCTTTAAAGGAACCCATGGTTGACAAAATTGGTCGGTTTCATTGCTTCTATGTTAAGATACGTAAGTAATCGCACGAATAGCGGAGATCAACAACAATTAAAACTAAAGTTGCATGCCTCTTTTGTTGCACAGTGCAAATGAACACACGAGAATCCTTAGATGATTAGAACCTTAGAAAGCATGAGAAGACTTTGCCAACAAACATATATAGCTACATCAGTTGTTACATTCCAAATGTTTAACTTCCTTTCCTTTTTCATAGTGTGTATTCCGCACATAGTCTTGGCTCGGTAAAATTGAGATAATAATTTCAAGATGGGACTTTTAGGAAGTTATTTGTTTTGATCCTTTTTCTATTGCTACGATTAGAAACAAATTCTCCATATTAAGTTATATTTAGTTATAGTAGGATTTGAAATTAAGTTTATTTTATGTAACAACTATAATGAGGAGTTTCATTTCTACTCCTCTTAAATACGGATATGTTTTTCTCCATTTGTTCTAATGTTGCTTTAGTCTTGAATATACTATAAATATGTGCCATCGGAAAGGTTCATTTCATCATCCACTTGTTCGGATTACCACTTCAGTTTGCAAAGTAGACACCACAACTTAAGCAAATTCTATTACAATAGAAAAGAAAAACACATTCATTGGAATTGACGGATTCATAACATATCCTAGCCATGAAGTTATCCAACATCTTTATGACCCTTAATACATTTTTCATTGCAACCACCATGCAGCACCTGTGCCAAGCATAGATCCCATAATTCGTTGCGCGGACAAGATAAGTAGCTCTTGTGGGCCTAAAGTTAATGCGTTTATATTTGAGGAAAGTGGCGTCTTGTCCCAGGATTGTTGTGGGTTATTATTGAAAGAAGGGAAAGAGTGTCATGACAACCTAACAAATTCAATCCTGAGCAAAGGAGGATTTTCTATTGAAGAAATGGAGGAAATATTGGAAAGGAACTCTGAAGTTTGGAACCCTTGCAAGAGGAGCAGTCACATTGGAGGCACTCAAGCCGCACCAGCAACAATCGTACAACCCCTAAAAGGTTGTGCTGGCAAGATCACCAGTGCTTGTGGGCCCAAAATATATGAGTATGTGTTCGACAACTGTGGCATCCTATCTGAAAAATGTTGTGAGCAGTTGTTGAATGCAGGAAGAGAGTGTCATGACAGCGATACCAATTCAATCCTAAGTGAAGGAGAATTCCCCAAGGAAGAAAGGGAGGAAATATTGGCAAGGCACAGTGAAGTTTGGAACCTTTGTACGAGGAGCGGTCACATTGGAGGCACTCAACCAGTACCAGCACCAACCGTACAACGCCTAACAGGTTGTGCAGGCAAGGTCACCAGTGCTTGTGGGCCTAAAGTATATACATTTGTGTTTGACAAAAGTGGCGTTCTGTCCGAAAAATGTTGTGAGCTATTGTTGAATGCAGGAAGACAGTGTCATGACAGCGAAACCAATTCAATCCTAAGTGAAGGAGAATTTTCTGCGGAAGAAAAGAAGGAAATTATGGAAAGACACAATCAAGTCTGGAACCTTTGCAAGAAGAATGGTCACATTGATATAAAAAACACTGTCTTCTAGAAATATGCCGCAAAAGGGCTTGAATTGTATGGTTTAAAAATCATTCCACAAAGGTCTTAAAATGCATGGTACCCGATCGCGTACACATTTTGTTTCGTTCTCATCTTTCGCAACACTAGTTGTGCCATTTCTTTTTCTTTTATTTCTTTTACGATTTTTCGATTTTTCGAAAAATGTTAAAAAACTCATAAACAATTATGGGTGATAACCACAGGTCACATCAAATTTTGAAGGGATCACTATGATGAATGAAAATTCTAAGGAAGTGAGCATTATCTCACCCATCATAATTTATTTTGATCCCCACCCTGCATTGTTACTGGACTATTTTCAGTCCCTTATGACATAATGAATTGCCTGCCACAACTTATAGCCATTACCTCATTATGCGTCTCCCTTTTTCCCCCCTATTTTTTAATGTTTGTGCTTATTTTGAAAGTAAAACTCAAGTCATGCAATGGCAGAACGTAACCTTTAACTTGAAGAGATTATACTACTTATTAAACGTCACACCCATATCTTGCGTTTGTGGTATTTATCTATGTTCTTATTTGGAGGGATTAATTTATCTCTGTCCTTGCTCTGAAATGCTATGGATTTCCCTATTGGATGATCAATCAAATCACGAGGCTGCTGTGGCGAATGTTATGCTAATGGGAGGTAAGGTTTTCCATACATTTATGAGGTAAAGAAATTCAAAAATGCATCTTTAATGGTGAGTCCGACTATCAAATGGTAGTTATGCAATTGTTTTGCATATAGGAAGAATTGGCTCCAAAGTTGTACTAAAAAGGAACATTGACGTGGGGGTTATTTTTGTTCACCCTCTCTTAGACTTTGGCTGGGATAATTTTAATTGAAATTTTTCGAAAACCCATCAACTGAGAAAAGGAGAAGAGGAAGGGTGTCTGGTGACATCCCATCTCATGGAAGGCGAACGAAGAATTGAAATTAAGAGAGGAAGAAGTTCATGGGGCTTGAAGAAATTTACAGAAGTCGACTCCAATTGCAAAAAATGAATATGAATACGTAACACGCAAGAATTGCGCCCCTCACCATACGCAGGACGTATGTTCTCAGTTGATCAGATATTGCTCACCGTATTGTCGCTGCGGGTTTTATCCATCAATAATACAAGGACAGACAACTTGGGTAAAATAAAAAAATTGGTTAATTCTACATGTTAAACTATTTGGGGACACTGCACTCAACGGTTTAGATTTATTGCATTTGGGCAAAACGCCAGATTCATCAACATATTGGAGTCGGAAAAAAATTATGATTACCAAAGAATATCGCAATTCAGTAAATTCTAATTTTCTAGAAAATGAATATTAGCTAAAACGCTCAACAGACCATCAAGTACGTAAAGATTACGTCTTACACCCTACCACATTCTTGTTCGACGAATTCACAAATATTTACTGGAAATTATTGCCCATGTGTTTGCTATGTTGCATCCATGGGTTTCTCCTTAATAATACCGATGAATCGAATTTGTTCCATGCCGTGATCATTATATGTAGAGAACTCTTCTTTATTTTAGGACTTTTCAGGGTGTTAAGTTAAATCAATGAATTGAATACGCGGTATTCCAGACTTCGTTTCATTTATTACGTCTTACTACAAAATGTTAACTCACGTGGTTTTTTTTCCGTGTCGACTAACGTTTCCTTTTATGTATCCACAACTCATTCACCAATTCTCCATTAAAAATTTTGTTGTGTGCTAATAATCTCCTTACTTCTTTGTAGGCATATGTTTTTGGGCGTTTACTTGATGATTCTCTATGGCATATCAATTCTAGAGTGCAAGTGAAACTGTGCTAGTATCACATTAAGGCAATGCAACGTAAGACTTGTCAGGCATATTTTTCTCTATTTTCTTCTGAATGCTGGTTGATACGTTTAACATAAGCCTAATATTTATTTAGTTAAGAAAATTAAATTAGTTAATACAAACGTTAAAATAAATGGGGATTGTGATATCCCCATTACTAATTTGACACAAATCTTCATATGTAGATGTACACCTAGCCACGTTGATGTGATACTCGAAGCTCCTATGCAATGCCCTTGGAACAATGCTAATGCCACACCCAAAATAATTAACTGTTTTGGATCCTGAACCCCATTTACTCGCCATGCTTTAGGAAATACGATTATTAGATAAACAAGACTTATCAAAAGTTGAGCTTGAACTAAGTAGACCCAACCCATTCTTTAAAGGAACCCATGGTTGAGAAAATTGGTCGGTTTCATTGCTTCTATGTTAAGATACGTAAGTAATCGTACGAATAGAGGAGATCAACAACAATTAAAACTAAAGTTGCATGCCTCTTTTGTTGCGCCGTGCAAATGAACACACCAGAATCCTTAGATGATTATAACCTTAGAAAGCATGAGACGACTTTGCCAACAAACATATATAGCTACAACAGTTGTTACATTCCAAATATTTAACTTCCTTTCCTCTTTCATAGTGTGTATTCCGCACATAGTCTTGGCTCGGTAAAATTGAGATAATAATTTCAAGATGGGACTTTTAGGAAGTTATTTGTTTTGATCCTTTTCCTATTGCAACGATTAGAAACAGATTCTCCATATTAAGTTATATTTAGCTATAGTAGGATTTGAAATTAAGTTTATTTTATGTAACAACTATAATGAGGAGTTTCATTTCTACTCCTCTTAAATAGGGATACGTTTTTCTCCATTTGTTCTAATGTTGCTTAAGTCTTGAATATACTATAAATATGTGTCATGGGAAAGGTTCATTTCATCATCCACTTCTTCGGATTACCACTTCAGTTTGCAAAGTAGACACCACAACTTAAGCAAATTCCATTACAATAGAAAACAAGAACACATTCATTGGAATTGACGGATTCAAAACATATCCTAGCCATGAAGTTATCCATCATCTTTATGACCCTTAATACATTTTTCATTGCAACCACCCACGCAGCATCTGTGCCTAGCATAGATTCCATAATTGGTTGCGCGGACAAGATAAGCAGCTCTTGTGGGCCTAAAGTTTATGCGTTCATATTTGAGGAAAGTGGCGTCCTGTCCCAGGATTGTTGTGGGTTATTATTGAAAGAAGGGAAAGAGGGTCATGACAACCTGACAAATTCAATCCTGAGCAAAGGAGGATTTTCTACTGAAGAAACAGAGGAAATATTGGAAAGGAACTCTGAAGTTTGGAACCTTTGCAAGAGGAGCGGTCACATTGGAGGCGCTCAAGCCGCACCAGCAACAATCGTACAACCCCTGAAAGGTTGTGCAAGCAAGGTCACCAGTGCTTGTGGGCCCAAAATATATGAGTTTGTGTTCGACAACAGCGGCATCCTATCTGAAAAATGTTGTGAGCAGTTGTTGAATGCAGGAAGAGTGTGTCATGATAGCGATACCAATTCAATCCTAAGTGAAGGAGAATTCTCTAAGGAAGTAAGGGAGGAAATATTGGCAAGGCACAGTGAAGTTTGGAACCTTTGTAAGAGGAGCGGTCACATTGGAGGCACTCAACCAGTACCTGCACCGACCGTACAACCCCTAACAGGTTGTGCAGGCAAGGTCACCAGTGCTTGTGGGCCTAAAGTATATGCATTTGTGTTTGACAAAAGTGGCGTTCTGTCCGAAAAATGCTGTGAGCTGTTGTTGAATGCAGGAAGACAGTGTCATGACAGCGAAACCAATTCAATCCTAAGTGAAGGAGAATTTTCTGCGGAAGAAAAGAAGGAAATTATGAAAAGACACCATCAAGTCTGGAACCTTTGCAAGAAGAATGGTCACATTGATATAGAAAACACTGTCTTCTAGAAATATGCCACAAAAGGGCTTGAATTGTATGGTTTAAAAATGATTCCGCAAAGGTCTTAAAACACATGGTACCCGATCGCTACACATTTTATTTCGTTCTCATCTTTCGTAACACTAGTTGTGCCATTTCTTTTTCTTTTATTTCTTTTACGATTTTTCGCATTTTCGAAAAATGTTAAAAAAAATCATAAACAATTGTGGGTGATAACCACAGGTCGCATCAAATTTTGAAGGGATCACTATGATGAATGAAAATTCTAAGGAAGTGAGCATTGTCTCACCCATCATAACTTATTTTAATCCCCAGCCTGCATTATTGATGGACTATTTTCAGTCCCTTATGACATAATGAATTGCCTTCCACAACTTGTAGCCGTTACCTCATTATGCGTCTCCCTTCCCCCCCCTTCATTTTTTAATGTTTGTGCTTATTTTAAAAGTAAAACTCAAGTCATGCAATGGCAGAACGTAACCTTTAACTTGAAGAGATTATACTGCTTATTAAACGTGACACCCATATCTTGCGTTTGCAGTATTTCTCTATGTTCTTATTTGGACGGATTAATTTATCTCTGTCCTTACTCTGAAATGCTATGGATTTCCCTATTGGATGATCAATTAAATCACGAGGATGCTGTGGCGAATGTTATGCTAATGGGAGGTAAGGTTTTCCATACATTTGTGAGGTAAAGAAATTCAAAAATGCATCTTTGATGGTGAGTCCGACTATCACATGGTAGTTATGCAATTGTTTTGCATATAGGAAGAATTGGCTCCAAAGTTGTACCAAAAAGGGACATTGACGTGGGGGTTATTTTTGTTCACCCTCTCTTTGACTTTGGCTGGGATAATTTTAATTGAAATTTTTCGAAAACCCATCAACTGAGAAAAGGAGAAGGGGAAAGGTGTTTGGTGACATCCCATCTCATGGAAGGCGAATGAAGAATTGAAATTAAGGGAGGAAGAAGTTCATGGGGCTTGAATAAATTTACAGAAGTCGACTCTAATTGCAAAAAATGAATATGAATACATAACACGCAAGAATTGCGCCCCTCACCATACGCAGCACGCATGTTCTCAGTTGATCAGATATCGCTCACCGTATTGTCGCTGCGGGTTTTATCCATCAATAAAACATGGACAGACGACTTGGGTAAAATAAAAAAATTGGTTGATTCTACCTATTAAACTGTTTGGGGACACCGCACTCAACGGTTCAGATTTATTGCATTTGGGCGAAACGCCAGATTCATCAACATATTGGAGTCGAAAAAAATTGTGATTACCAAAGAATATAGCAATTCAGCAAATTCTAATTTTCTAGAAAATGAATATTAGCTAAAACGCTCAACAGACCATCAAGTACGTAAAGATTACGTATTACACCCTACCACATTCTTGTTCGATGAATTAACAAATATCTACTGAAAATTATTGCCTATGCGTTTGCTATGTTGCATTCATGGGTTTCTCCTTAATAATACTGATGAATCCAATTTGTTCCACGCCGTGATCATTATATGTAGAGAACTCTTCTTTATTTTAGGACTTTTCAGGGTGTTAACTTAAATCAATGAATGTTATATGCGGTATTCCAGACTTCGTTTCATTTATTACGTCTTACGACAAAATGTTAACTCGTGTGGTTTTTTTTCCTTGTCGGCTAACGTTTCCTTTTATGTATCCACAGCTCATTCACCAGTTCCCCATTAAAAATTTTGTTGTGGGCTAATAATCTCCTTACTTCTTTGTAGGCATATGTTTTTGGGCATTTACTTGATGATTCTCTATGGCATATCAATTCTAGAGTGCAAGTGAAACTGTGCAAGTATTATATTAAGGCAATGCAACGTAAGACTTGTCAGGCATATTTTTCTCTATTTTCTTCTGAATGCTGGTTGCTACATTTAACATAAGCCTAAGATTTAGTTAGCTAAGAAAATTAAATTAGTTAATACAAACGTTAAAATAAATGGGGATTGTAATATCCCCATTGCTAATTTGACACAAATCTTCATATGTAGATGTACACCTGGCCACGTTGATGTGATACTCAAAGCTCCTATACAATGCCCTTGGAACCATGCTAATGCCACACCCAAAATAGTTAACTGTTTTGGATCCTGAACCCCATTTACTCGCCATGCTTTAGGAAATACGATTATTAGATAAGCAAGACTTATCAAAAGTTGATCTTGAACTAAGAAGACCCAACCCATTCTTTAAAGGAACCCATGGTTGAGAAAATTGGTCGGTTTCATTACTTCTATGTTAAGATACGTAAGTAATCGTACGAATAGAGGAGATCAACAACAATTAAAACTAAAGTTGCATGCCTCTTTTGTTACACCGTGCAAATGAACACACGAGAATCCTTAGATGATTAAAACCTTAGAAAGCATGAGAAGACTTTGCCAACAAACATATATAGCTACAACAGTTGTTACATTCCAAATATTTAACTTCCTTTCCTTTTTTATAGTGTGTATTCCGCACATAGTCTTAGCTCGGTAAAATTGAGATAATAATTTCAAGATGGGACTTTTAGGAAGTTATTTGTTTTGATCCTTTTTCTATTACAACGATTAGAAACAAATTCTCCATATTAAGTTATATTTAGTTATAGTAGGATTTGAAATTAAGTTTATTTTATGTAACAACTACAATGAGGAGTTCATTTCTACTCCTCTTAAATAGGGATACATTTTTATCCATTTGTTCTAATGTTACTTAAGTCTTGAATATACTATAAATATGTGTCATGGGAAAGGTTCATTTCATCATCCACTTGTTCGGATTACCACTTCAGTTTGCAAAGTAGACACCACAGCTTAAGCAAATTCTATTACAATAGAAAAGAAAAACACATTCATTGGAATTGACGGATTCAAAACATATCCTAGCCATGAAGTTATCCATCATCTTTATGACCCTTAATACCTTTTTCATTGCAACCACCCATGCAGCACCTGTGCCAACCATAGATCCCATAATTGGTTGTGCGGACAAGATAAGTAGCTCTTGTGGGCCTAAAGTTTATGCGTTTATATTTGAGGAAAGAGGCATCTTGTCCCAGGATTGTTGTGGGTTATTATTGAAAGAAGGGAAAGAGTGTCATGACAACCTGACAAATTCAATCCTGAACAAAGGAGGATTTTCTACTGAAGAAACGGAGGAAATATTGGAAAGGAACTCTGAAGTTTGGAACCTTTGCAAGAGGAGCGGTCACATTGGAGGCACTCAAGCCGCACCAGCAACAATCGTACAACCCCTCAAAGGTTGTGCAGGCAAGGTCACCAGTGCTTGTGGGCCCAAAATATATGAGTTTGTGTTCGACAACAGCGGCATCGTATCTGAAAAATGTTGTGAGCAGTTGTTGAATGCAGGAAGAGAGTGTCATGACAGCGACACCAATTCAATCCTAAGTGAAGGAGAATTCTCCAAGGAAGAAAGGGAGGAAATATTGGCAAGGCACAGTGAAGTTTGGAACCTTTGTAAGAGGAGCGGTCACATTGGAGGCACTCAACCAATACCTGCACCAACTGTACAACCCCTAACAGGTTGTGCAGGCGAGGTCACCAGTGCTTGTAGGCCTAAAGTATATGCATTTGTGTTTGACAAAAGTGGCGTTCTGTCCGAAAAATGTTGTGAGCTGTTGTTGAATGCAGGAAGACAGTGTCATGACAGCGAAGCCAATTCAATCCTAAGTGAAGGAGAATTTTCTGCGGAAGAAAAGAAGGAAATTATGAAAAGACACAATCAAGTCTGGAACCTTTGCAAGAAGAATGGTCACATTCATATAGAAGACACTGTCTTCTAGGAATATGCCACAAAAGGGCTTGAATTGCATGGTTCAAAAATGACTCCGCAAAGGTCTTAAAATACATGGTACCCGATTGCGTACACATTTTGTTTCGTTCTCATCTTTCGTAACACTAGTTGTGCCATTTCTTTTTCTTTTATTTCTTTTATGATTTTTCGCATTTTCGAAAAATGTTAAAAAACTCATAAACAATTGTGGGTGATAACCATAGGTCGCATCAAATTTTGAAGGGATCACTATGATGAATGAAAATTCTAAGGAAGTGAGCATTATCTCACCCATCATAATTTATTTTAATCCCCACCCTGCATTATTGATGGACTATTTTCAGTCCCTTATGACATAATGAATTGCCTTCCACAACTTGTAGCCATTACCTCATTATGCGTCTCCCTTCCCCCCCCCCCCATTTTTTAATGTTTGTGCTTATTTTAAAAGTAAAACTCAAGTCATGCAATGGCAGAACGTAACCTTTAACTTGAAGAGATTATACTGCTTATTAAACGTGACACCCATATCTTGCGTTTGCAGTATTTCTCTATGTTCTTATTTGGACGGATTAATTTATCTCTGTCCTTACTCTGAAATGCTATGGATTTCCCTATTGGATGATCAATCAAATCACGAGGATGCTGTGGCGAATGTTATGCTAATGGGAGGTAAGGTTTTCCATACATTTATAAGGTAAAGAAATTCAAAAATGCATCTTTGATGGTGAGTCCGACTATCAAATGGTAGTTATGCAATTGTTTTGCATATAGGAAGAATTGGCTCCAAAGTTGTGCCAAAAAGGAGCATTGACGTGGGGTTTATTTTTGTTCACCCTCTCTTAGACTTTGGCTGGGATAATTTTAATTGAAATTTTCCGAAAACCCATCAACTGAGAAAAGGAGAAGGGGAAAGGTGTTTGGTGACATCCCATCTCATGGAAGGCGAACGAAGAATTGAAATTAAGGGAGGAAGAAGTTCATGGGGCTTGAATAAATTTACAGAAGTCGACTCCAATTGCAAAAAATGAATATGAATACATAACACGCAAGAATTGCGCCCCTCACCAAACGCAGCACGCATGTTCTCAGTTGATCAGATATTGCTCACCGTATTGTCGCTGCGGGTTTTATCCATCAATAATACATGGACAGACGACTTGGGTAAAATAAAAAAATTGGTTAATTCTACCTGTTAAACTATTTGGGGACACTGCACTCAACGGTTTAGATTTATTGCATTTGGGCAAAACGCCAGATTCATCAACATATTGGAGTCGGAAAAAATTGTGATTACCAAAGAATATAGCAATTCAGTAAATTCTAATTTTCTAGAAAATGAATATTAGGTAAAACGCTCAACAGACCATCAAGTACGTAAAGATTATGTATTACACCCTACCACATTCTTGTTCGACGAATTAACAAATATTTGCTGGAAATTATTGCCTATGCGTTTGCTATGTTGCATCCATGGGTTTCTCCTTAATAATACCGATGAATCCAATTTGTTCCATGCCGTGATCATTATATGTAGAGAAGTCTTCTTTATTTTAGGACTTTTAAGGGTGTTAAGTTAAATCAATGAATGTAATACGCGGTATTCCAGACTTCGTTTCATTTATTACGTCTTACTACAAAATGTTAACTCGCGTGGTTTTTTTTCCGTGTCGGCTAACGTTTCCTTTTATGCATCAACATCTCATTCACCAATTCCCCATCAAAAATTTTGTTGTGTGCTAATAATCTCCTTACTTCTTTGTGGGCATATGTTTTTGGGCGTTTACTTGATGATTCTCTATGGCATATCAATTCTAGAGTGCAAGTGAAACTGTGCAAGTATCATATCAAGGCAATGCAATGTAAGACTTGTCAGGCATATTTTTCTCTATTTTCTTCTGAATGCTAGTTGATACGTTTAGCATAAGCCTAATATTTAGTTAGTTAAGAAAATTAAATTAGTTAATACAAACGTTAAAATAAATAGGGATTGTAATATCCCCATTACTAATTTGACACAAATCTTCATATGTAGATGTACACCTGGCCACGTTGATGTGATACTCGAAGCTCCTATGCAATGCCCTTGGAACCATGCTAATGCCACACCCAAAATAGTTAACTGTTTTGGATCCTGAACCCCATTTCCTCGCCATGCTTTAGGAAATACGATTATTAGATAAACAAGACTTATCAAAAGTTGAGCTTGAACTAAGAAGACCCAACCCATTCTTTAAAGGAACCCATGGGTGAGAAAATTGGTCGGTTTCATTGCTTCTATGTTAAGATACGTAAGTAATCGTACGAATAGAGGAGATCAACAACAATTAAAACTAAAGTTGCATGCCTCTTTTGTGACACCGTGCAAATGAACACACGAGAATCCTTAGATGATTAGAACCTTAGAAAGCATGAGAAGACTTTGCCAACAAACATATATAGCTACAACAGTTGTTGCATTCCAAATATTTAACTTCCTTTCCTTTTTCATAGTGTGTATTCCGCACATAGTCTTGGCTCGGGAAAATTGAGATAATAATTTCAAGATGGGACTTTTAGGAAGTTATTTGTTTTGATCCTTTTTCTATTGCAACGATTAGAAACAAATTCTCCATATTTAGTTATATTTAGTTATAGTAGGATTTGAAATTAAGTTTATTTTATGTAACAACTACAATGAGGAGTTTCATTTCTACTCCTCTTAAATAGGGATACGTTTTTCTCCATTTGTTCTAATGTTGCTTAAGCCTTGAACATACTATAGATATGTGTCATGGGAAAGGTTCATTTCATCATCCACTTGTTCGGATTACCACTTCAGTTTGCAAAGTAGACACCACAACTTAAGCAAATTCTATTACAATAGAAAAGAAAAACATATTCATTGGAATTGACGGATTCAAAACATATCCTAGCCATGAAGTTATCCATCATCTTTATGACCCTTAATACATTTTTCATTGCAACCACCCATGCAGCACCTGTGCCAAGCATAGATCCCATAATTGGTTGAGCGGACAAGATAAGTAGCTCTTGTGGGCCTAAAGTTTATGCGTTTATATTTGAGGAAAGTGGCGTCTTGTCCCAGGATTGTTGTGGGTTATTATTGAAAGAAGGGAAAGAGTGTCATGACAACCTGACCAATTCAATCCTGAGCAAAGGAGGATTTTCTACTGAAGAAACGGAGGAAATATTGGAAAGGAACTCTGAAGTTTGGAACCTTTGCAAGAGGAGCGGTCACATTGGAGGCACTCAAGCCGCACCAGCAACAATCGTACAACCCCTAAAAGGTTGTGCAGGCAAGGTCACTAGTGCTTGTGGGCCCAAAATATACGAGTTTGTGTTCGACAACAGCGGCATCCTATCTGAAAAATGTTGTGAGCAGTTGTTGAATGCAGGAAGAGAGTGTCATGATAGCGATACCAATTCAATCCTAAGTGAAGGAGAATTCCCCAAGGAAGAAAGGGAGGAAATATTGGCAAGGCACAGTGAAGTTTGGAACCTTTGTACGAGGAGCGGTCACATTGGAGGCACTCAACCAGTACCAGCACCAACCGTACAACGCCTAACAGGTTGTGCAGGCAAGGTCACCAGTGCTTGTGGGCCTAAAGTATATACATTTGTGTTTGACAAAAGTGGCGTTCTGTCCGAAAAATGTTGTGAGCTGTTGTTGAATGCAGGAAGACAGTGTCATGACAGCGAAACCAATTCAATCCGAAGTGAAGGAAAATTTTCCATGGAAGAAAAGAAGGAAATTATGAAAAGACACAATCAAGTCTGGAACCTTTGCAAAAAGAATGGTCACATTGATATAGAAAACACTGTCTTCTAGAAATATGCCACAAAAGGGCTTGAATTGTATGGTTGAAAAATGATTCCGCAAAGGTCTTAAAACACATGGTACCCGATCGCGTACGCATTTTATTTCGTTCTCATCTTTCGCAGCACTAGTTGTGCCATTTCTTTTTCTTTTATTTCTTTTACGATTTTTCGCATTTTCGAAAAATGTTAAAAAAGCTCATAAACAATTGTGGGTGATAACCACAGGTCGCATCAAATTTTGAAGGGATCACTATGATGAATGAAAATTCTAAGGAAGTGAGCATTATCTCACCCATCATAATTTATTTTAATCCCCACCCTGCATTATTGATGGACTATTTTCAGTCCCTTATGACATAATGAATTGCCTTCCACAACTTGTAGCCATTACCTCATTATGCGTCTCCCTTCCCCCCCCCCATTTTTTAATGTTTGTGCTTAATTTGAAAGTAAAACTCAAGTCATGCAATGGCGGAACGTAACCTTTAACTTGAAGAGATTATACTACATATTAAACGTGACGCCCATATCTTGCGTTTACGGCATTTCTCTATGTTCTTATTTGGACGGATTAATTGATCTATGTTCTTACTCTGAAATGCTATAGATTTCCTATCGGATGATCAATCAAATCACGAGGATGCTGTGAGGAATGTTATGCTATTGGGAGGTAAGGTTTTCCATACATTTATGAGGTAAAGAAAATCAAAAATGCATTTTTGATGGTGAGTCCGACTATCAAATGGTAGTTGTGCAATTGTTTTGCATATTGGAAGAATTGGCTCCAAAGTTGTACCAAAAAGGAACATTGACGTGGGGGTTATTTTTGTTCACCCTCTCTTAGACTTTGGCTGGGATACTTTTAATAGAAATTTTTCGAAAACTCATCAACTGAGAAAAGGAGAAGAGGAAAGGTGTTTGGTGACATCCCATCTCATGGAAGGCGAACGAAGAATTGGAATTAAGGGAGGAAGAAGTTCATGGGGCTTGAAGAAATTTACAGAAGTCGACTCCAATTGCAAAAAATGAATATGAATACATAACACGCAAGAATTGCACCCCTCACCATACGCAGCACGCATGTTCTCAGTTGATCAGATATTGCTCACCGTATTGTCGCTGCGGGTTCTATCCATCAATAATACATGGACAGACAACTTGGGTAAAATTAAAAAATTGGTTAATTCTACCTGTTAAAGTATTTGGGGACACTGCACTCAACGGTTTAGATTTATTGCATTTGGGCAAAACGCCAGATTCATCAACATATTGGAGTCGGAAAAAAATTATGATTACCGAAGAATATAGCAATTCAGTAAATTCTAATTTTCTAGAAAATGAATATTAGCTAAAAAGCTCAACAGACCCTCAAGTACGTAAAGATTACGTCTTACACCCTACCACATTCTTGTTCGACGAATTAACAAATATTTACTGGAAATTATTGCCTATGCATTTGCTATGTTGCATCCATGGGTTTCTTCTTAATAATACCGATGAATCCAATTTGTTCCATGCCGTGATCATTGTATGTAGAGAACTCTTCTTTATTTTAGGACTTTTCAGGGTGTTAAGTTAAATCAATGAAGGTAATACGCGGTATTCCAGACTTCGTTTCATTTATTACGTCTTACTACAAAATGTTAACTCGCGTGGTTTTTTTTCCGTGTCGGCTAACGTTTCCTTTTATGCATCGACAACTCATTCACCAATTCCCCATTAAACATTTTGTTGTGTGCTAATAATCTCCTTACTTCTTTGTAGGCATATGTTTTTGGGCGTTTACTTGATGATTCTCTATGGCATATCAATTCTAGAGTGCAAGTGAAACTGTGCAAGTATCACATTAAGGCAATGCAACGTAAGACTTGTCAGGCATATTTTTCTTTATTTTCTTCTGAATGCTGGTTGATACGTTTAACATAAGCCTAATATTTAGTTAGCTAAGAAATTTAGATTAGTTAATACAAACGTTAAAATAAATAGGGATTGTAATATCCCCATTACTAATTTGACACAAATCTTCATATGTAGATGTACACCCAGCCACGTTGATGTGATGCTCGAAGCTCCTATGCAATGCCCTTCGAACCATGCTAATGCCACACCCAAAATAGTTAACTGTTTTGGATCCTGAACCCCATTTACTCGCCATGCTTTAGGAAATACGATTATTAGATAAACAAGGCTTATCAAAAGTTGAGCTTGAACTAAGAAGACCCAACCCATTCTTTAAAGGAACCCATGGTTGAGAAAATTGATCGGTTTCATTGCTTCTATGTTATGATACGTAAGTAATCGTACGAATAGAGGAGATCAACAACAATTAAAACTAAAGTTGCATGCCTCTTTTGTTACACCGTGCAAATGAACACACGAGAATCCTTAGATGATTAGAACCTTAGAAAGCATGAGAAGACTTTGCCAACAAACATATATAGCTACAACAGTTGTTACATTCCAAATATTTAACTTCCTTTCCTTTTTCATAGTGTGTATTCCGCACATAGTCTTGGCTCGATAAAGTTGAGATAATAATTTCAAGATGGGACTTTTAGGCAGTCATTTGTTTTGATCCTTTTTCTATTGCAACGATTAGAAACAAATTCTCCATATTAAGTTATATTTAGTTATAGTAGGATTTGAAATTAAGTTTATTTCATGTGACAACTACAATGAGGAGTTTCATTTCTACTCCTCTTAAATAGGGATGCGTTTTTCTCCATTTGTTCTAATGTTGCTTAAGTCTTGAATATACTATAAATATGTGTCATGGGAAAGGTTCTTTTCATCATCCACTTGTTCGGATTACCACTTCAGTTTGCAAAGTAGACACCACAACTTAAGCAAATTCTATTACAATAGAAAAGAACAACACATTCATTGGAATTGACGGATTCAAAACATATCCTAGCCATGAAGTTATCCATCATCTTTATGACCCTTAATACATTTTTCATTGCAACCACCCCCGCAGCACCTGTGCCAAGCATAGATCCCATAATTGGTTGCGCGGACAAGATAAGCAGCTCTTGTGGGCCTAAAGTTTATGCGTTCATATTTGAGGAAGGTGGCGTCCTGTCCCAGGATTGTTGTGGGTTATTATTGAAAGAAGGGAAAGAGTGTCATGACAACCTGACAAATTCAATCCTGAGCAAAGGAGGATTTTCTACTCAAGAAACGGAGGAAATATTGGAAAGGAACTCTGAAGTTTGGAACCTTTGCAAGAGGAGAGGTCACATTGGAGGCACTCAAGCCGCACCAGCAACAATCATACAACCCCTAAAAGGTTGTGCAGGCAAGGTCACCAGTGCTTGTGGGCCCAAAATATAGGAGGTTGTGTTCGACAACAGCGGCATCCTATCTGAAAAATGTTGTGAGCAGTTGTTGAATGTAGGAAGAGAGTGTCATGATAGTGATACCAATTCAATCCTAAGTGAAGGAGAATTCTCTAAGGAAGAAAGGGAGGAAATATTGGCAAGGCACAGTGAAGTTTGGAACCTTTGTAAGAGGAGTGGTCACATTGGAGGCACTCAACCAGTACCTGCACCAACCGTACAACCCCTAACAGGTCGTGCAGGCAAGGTCACCAGTGCTTGTGGGCCTAAAGTATATGCATTTGTGTTTGGCAAAAGTGGCGTTCTGTCCGAAAAATGTTGTGAGCTGTTGTTGAATGCAGGAAGACAGTGTCATGACAGCGAAACCAATTCAATCCTAAGTGAAGGAGAATTTTCTGTGGAAGAAAAGAAGGAAATTATGAAAAGACACAATCAAGTCTGGAACCTTTGCAAGAAGAATGGTCACATTGATATAGAAAACACTGTCTTCTAGAAATATGCCACAAAAGTGCTTGAATTGTACGGTTTAAAAATGATTCCGCAAAGGTCTTAAAACACATGGTACCCGATCGCGTACACATTTTATTTCGTTCTCATCTTTCGTAACACTAGTTGTGCCATTTCTTTTTGTGTTCTTTCTTTTACGATTTTTCGCATTTTCGAAAAATGTTAAAAAAACTCATAAACAATTGTAGGTGATAACCACAGGTCGCATCAAATTTTGAAGGGATCACTATAATGAATGAAAATTCTAAGGAAGCGAGCATTATCTCACCCATCATAATTTATTTTAATCCCCACCCTGCATTATTGATGGACTATTTTCAGTCCCTTATGACATAATGAATTGCCTTCCACAACTTGTAGCCATTACCTCATTATGCGTCTCCCTTCCCCCCCTCCATTTTTTAATGTTTGTGCTTATTTTAAAAGTAAAACTCAAGTCATGCAATGGCAGAACGTAACCTTTAACTTGAAGAGATTATACTACTTATTAAACGTGACACCCATATCTTGCGTTTGCGGTATTTCTCTATGTTCTTATTTGACGGATTAATTTATCTCTATCCTTACATTGAAATGCTATGGATTTCCCTATTGGATGATCAATCAAATCACGAGGATGCTGTGGCGAATGTTATGCTAGTAGGAGGTAAGGTTTTCCATACATTTATGAGGTAAAGAAATTCAAAAATGCATCTTTGATGGTGAGTCCGACTATCAAATGCTAGTTATGCAATTGTTTTGCATATAGGAAGTATTGGCTCCAAAGTTGTACCAAAAAGGAACATTAACGTGGGGGTTATTTTTGTTCACCCTCTCTTAGACTTTGGCTGGAATAATTTTAATTGAAATTTTTCGAAAATCCATCAACTGAGAAAAGGAGAAGAGGAAAGGTGTTTGGTGACATCCCATCTCATGGAAGGCGAACGAAGAATTGAAATTAAGGGAGGAAGAAGTTCATGGGGCTTGAAGAAATTTACAGAAGTCGACCCTAATTGTAAAAAATGAATATGAATACGTACCACGCAAGAATTGCGCCCCTCACCATACGCAGCACGTATGTTCTCAGTTGATCAGATATTGCTCACCGTATTGTCGCTGCGGGTTTTATCCATCAATAATACATGGACAGACAACTTGGGTAAAATAAAAAAATTGGTTAATTCTACCTGTTAAACTGTTTGGGGACACTGCACTCAACGGTTTAGATTTATTGCATTTGGGCAAAACGCCAAATTCATCAACATATTGGAGTCGGAAAAAAAATTATGATTACCAAAGAATATAGCAATTCAGTAAATTCTAATTTTCTAGAAAATGAATATTAGCTAAAAAGCTCAACAGACCATCAAGTACGTAAAGATTACGTCTTACACCCTACCACATTCTTGTTCGACGAATTAACAAATATTTACTGTAAATTATTGCCTATGCATTTGCTATGTTGCATCCATGGGTTTCTCCTTAATAATACCGATGAATCCAATTTGCTCCATGCCGTGATCATTGTATGTAGAGAACTCTTCTTTATTTTAGTACTTTTCAGGGTGTTAAGTTAAATCAATGAATGTAATACGCGGTATTCCAGACTTCGTTTCATTTATTACGTCTTACTACAAAATGTTAACTCGCGTGGTTTTTTTTTCCGTGTCGGCTAACGTTTCCTTTTATGCATCCACAACTCATTCACCAATTCCCCATTAAACATTTTGTTGTGTGCTAATAATCTCCTTACTTCTTTGTAGGCATATGTTTTTGGGCGTTTACTTGATGATTCTCTATGGCATATCAATTCTAGAGTGCAAGTGAAACTGTGCAAATATCACATTAAGGCAATGCAACGTAAGACTTGTCAGGCATATTTTTCTCTATTTTCTTTTGAATGCTAGTTGATACGTTTAACATAAGCCTAATATTTAGTTAGTTAAGAAAATTAAATTAGTTAATACAAACGTTAAAATAAATGGGGATTGTAATATCCCTATTACTAATTTGACACAAATCTTTATACGTAGATGTACACCTGGCCACGTTGATGTGATACTCGAAGCTCCTATGCAATGCCCTTGTGGGCCTATGCAAATCTTTATACGTAGATGTACACAAATCTTTATACGTAGACAAGCAGCTCTTGTGGGCCTAAAGTTTATGCGTTTATATTTGAGGAAAGTGGCGTCTTGTCCCAGGATTGTTGTGGGTTATTATTGAAAGAAGGGAAAGAGTGTCATGACAACCTGACAAATTCAATCCTTAGCAAAGGAGGATTTTCTACTGAAGAAACGGAGGAAATATTGGAAAGGAACTCTGAAGTTTGGAACCTTTGCAAGAGGAGCGGTCACATTGGAGGCACTCAAGCCGCACCAGCAACAATCGTATAACCCCTAAAAGGTTGTGCAGGCAAGGTCACCAGTGCTTGTGGGCCCAAAATATATGAGTTTGTGTTCGACAACAGCGGCGTCCTATCTGAAAAATGTTGTGAGCAGTTGTTGAATGCAGGAAGAGAGTGTCATGATAGCGATACCAATTCAATCCTAAGTGAAGGAGAATTCTCCAAGGAAGAATGGGAGGAAATATTGGCAAGGCACAGTGAAGTTTGGAACCTTTGTAAGAGGAGCGGTCACATTGGAGACACTCAACCAGTACCTGCACCAACCGTACAACCCCTAACAGGTTGTGAAGGCAAGGTCACCAGTGCTTGTGGGCCTAAAGTATATGCATTTGTGTTTGACAAAAGTGGCATTCTGTCTGAAAAATGTTGTGAGCTGTTGTTGAATGCAGGAAGACAGTGTCATGAGAGCGAAACCAATTCAATCCTAAGTGAAGGAGAATTTTCAGCGGAAGAAAAGAAGGAAATTATGAAAAGACACAATCAAGTCTGGAACCTTTGCAAGAAGAATGGTCACATTGATATAGAAAACGCTGTCTTCTAGAAATATGCCTCAAAAGGGCTTGAATTGTATGGTTTAAAAATGATTCCGCAAAGGTCTTAAAATACATGGTACCCGATTGCGTACACATTTTGCTTCGTTCTCATCTTTCGTGACACTAGTTGTGCCATTTCTTTTTCTTTTATTTCTTTTACGATTTTTCGCATTTTCGAAAAATGTTAAAAAACTCATAAACAATTGTGGGTGATAACCACAGGTCGCATCAAATTTTGAAGGGATCACTATAATGAATGAAAATTCTAAGGAAGTGAGCATTATCTCACCCATCATAATTTATTTTAATCCCTACCTTTCATCATTGATGGACTATTTTCAGTCCCTTATGACATGATGAATTGCCTTCCACAACTTGTAGCCATTACCTCATTATGCGTCTCCCTTTCTGTTGAATTCCAAGAGTACACAACCACAAGAGGGGGGTGAATTGTGGTGGCTGATTTTCGCCAAATAACTGACAAACAGGCTTAGCACTTGATTGCAGAGGCTGTTCAAAAATTACAAACAACCTTAAGCCTTGTTTGCAGCGGTTGTTCCCAATTGGTTCAGTAACGAAATTCAAAGTAATAAGTGCGGAAATAAAGCGCACACAATTTTTACGTGGAAAACACCTCTAGCCCAACTGAGGTGTGAAAAACCACGACCTACCTCGTGTAGGATTTAACCACTTCACTAACGGGTTGAACACTTTACAAAAGCAACACTCCTTGTTACAACTTGTAACCCACGTAACCTTCTTCACTAAGACAGGTTACACCACGTCCAATCACACTATATTGGACACGTCCAAAGTCCACTCGACTATGGACACACTCACTTGCTTTCTAATCTGAGAACAGGGGTACAAAACACCTTACTGGGGGTGCTTCTGACTTAAGCAGATGTAAGGTACAATGAAGTCCTATTATGCTAATATATTGAAAGCTCAGTTAAGCACAAGCCTGTCACGGTTTTTCTCTTTGAAATGCAGCTTTTGGAAATCTCTTACCTCTTGTGTAAAAACCGGATGTGTAAATGGGAGAGAAGATTTCATTATTTAAACACGCAAACCCAACGGCTAATACTTTCAAAAAGGATAGCAAAATCTTCTAATATTAGCAGCTTAGGGAGTTTCTTCAAATAAGATTTCCAACGGCTAGAGAAGATAAGATTTTACTAAAATAAGGGAATTTGATTTTTCAAGGGATAAAAACTAATTACCCACTAAATATAGCTGTGCAAATTTAGCCCAAAAAAAAGGATAAAGATTTCGGTTCCAAATTTGAAATCAATCACGGCCTAAAAATAAGGGATAAGAATTTTGAAAAGAGATCCTTAGCAAAAACGGTTTTCCAATCTTTTGCAAATCAAAAATAATCCTTTTTAGAACTTAATTAGTTAGCCTAGGATTTCATAAAAAGATCCTTTAGAGCTGGCACCCAACCAAAGGAGATTTACTGGTAAAACAGACAGTCGAGGCTGCTGCAGTTTTAGGAACACCTTACGCACCCTATTTTCAGGGTTGTTTAGAAATTGGTGTTCCAAAGCAAATGTCAAAAACTGTTTTAAGAAGTGTTAAATTGAGACTTTCAAGATTGGCATATTAACAAGAGTCTAAAAGATAAAAACTAAACCAAACCAAGACTTCTTGTTGTAAGACTTAGTCATCTTGTCAATAATAAATATGCTGCTCCAAACACCTTGGTCACCTTGATTCCTCGGGTGATCTTGTATAGCTGAATGTAAGAACTTGTTCCTCAGGACTTAGCCAACTGTTTAGCGAGATTTGTTGTTTGCTGATCTTATATCACTGAAGCTTGGAACCTGTTCCTAAGACTTGTTCTCAACATTTAGCATCCAGGTTAATACGAATATTACAAACAACAGTGTAGGCCCTATTTGGAGAGCTTGTTTGGAACAACATTACTTAGACAAATATGTTAAACTTGGATTTGTTATCATCAAAACTAAATATAATTATGCAACAAATTCCCCCTTTTTGATGATGACAAACCAAGTGACCATATTGACAAAAATTTAAAAAAACTTTAAAACTTTAAAGAATGCTGATAGGGATCCACACTAGGTGCTAGGTCATAGAGTAAATCATATGGTCAGACATCTTCCCCCTTTTGGCATCATTAAAAAGCATAAACAACTGGCAATCATATGGTGTTGGCAACAACAAGAAATTTCATTAACAGCCCAGAGATATACAATACCAAACAAAAACATAAAGGGAGAGGGAAGAGAACATGAGGAAACATTAGGGATCAGTGGGTGATGGTGACTGTGGAGAAGGGTTTTTGGGAGCAAGAGAAGAGAGAAGGGCCTGGAGGTCTTCATGGCGTTTGGCAGAGAGGGCCTTCTCTTCATCTAAGGCAGCTTTGACAGCAGAGAGCTCTTCCTTGAGCCGAGAATTATCTTGAAGAACAGCCTCAAGTTTCCCCGAGGAACGGCCAGGAACAGGGCGAGGTGGTCTGGTGCCCTGTTTGGAGGCAGAGCCCTCGGCCAAAGCATAGCCACACCCCATAAGGGTGTCAGTCCCTATCTCACCAATGATTTGGGCAGCCACCTTCTTTTTGAGCTCTATCCCAAAATGCTCAAAGACCTTCGTCAGCATAAAGCCATATCCAAGATCATGTGCCCGAGTAGTGTTTGCAATACGTGCAATATGGCGAATCATAAGGGCAGGAAGATTAATGGGTTCCTCCCTGTCCAATAGATCCACCAGGCACTGATCTAGGGCATCAGCCTGATTGCGACCCTGACCCCTTGGAATTATGTTCCTAATAATGAACATGAAGAGCGATTGACGCAGGGGGGTCATGTCACCCTTCTTCACAGAGGTGGGTGTTTGCAGACCCTAGTTTTGACTTAACCGCTGTGAAAATAGCTCGAGCAACCTGGCTGTCCCTAAGACAGACTTATCCTCCCTCACATACACATCAAAACAATGTGAGGGGACACCCAAAATGTCACCCAGAGAGCGGGCATCAAATTGTACTTCTTTATCACCAATGGTGCTTGTCACCGCTCCTTCGGTGACAGCACAGTTGGCGTAGAATTCAGCCAACCCTGGTCCAGAACACCCCAACTCGGTGTTTGCAAAGAGATCCAACCACTGCTGGGCTCTCAGTTTCTGCAGGAACACCTCTAACCCATGTTCCTGGAAAAAAGGAACTTTCACTATCTTCCCCCTCACTATGTTGCGCTTGAGCAGATGCGCTACCTTGGTAGAAGAAGGGGAGGTAGTGGTTTTTTTCGCTCTTTTAGAGAGGGAAGAGGTGAAGGTCTTTCTCTTGGGAGGGGCTGTTGGAGGAGAAGACTTAATGGCAGGGAGAGTGGTTTTCTTAGGAGGAGCTTGTTCTTCGAAGGACTCGGAGAACACCGGGGTCCCCTGTTTAAAGGGGGTGTTCTCAGAATCAGAATCCGAGAATCCCGCTGAAGAAGAAGAGGAAAAAATTTCCTCAATGACTGGAGTGGAAGATTTTGTGGTTCTAGGAGAGGAGTAGAAGGTAATTCTTGCAGATTTGCATGTGGGCTTAGCATATTTTAGAGGAGAGGGGGCTGAGGCTTTTGAGGGTTGAGGCCTTTGTTTGTGGCCTTGATCTAGGCATTCTACTACGCCTAGCCACCATCTTAACCCTTTTTCTTTTCTCTCTGGTTCGGAAGATCGGAGTCACTGATTTGGTTGCTGCAGGGGGGATGTCAATGCCTCTACTTCCCCCTGCCTCAAGATACTGCTCAGCCGAGTCTCCTTGAAGACCAACTCCCAAATCGTCCTTAAACACCTCCTCATAGGACTCAGACCCTATTTTGGGTACTGTTTCTTTTTCAGGAAACAGCCCGAAAGAACAGGGCTCAGAAAAATCAAAGAACCAACATGGGACTCAAAGGCTTCATCTTGGGACCCAGGATTGCCACCAATTTCCCCAGTTGAAGCAAAGTTCTTTTCAGTGAGGGGACAAACAGCCGATCCCTCAAACACCACCAATTCCCAACCAAAATGGTAGGGAATATCTTTCAAACCCAAGCCCACTGATTTTAGGTCGACACTCTTCAAAAATCCAAAAGGTTTGAAGCTGATTGGGCGAGGAGGAGTGGAAGGTTTACCTTCTAGAATCGCCATTAAAAATGGCGAGAAGGCAACAGGGGCAGGACCTGTTCGTGAGGCTGGTGCGGGTGTCCTGCTACCCTGAGATTTTGAACCAGAACTTCCAGAGCCGTTGAAGGAAGCCATTTGAGCAAGAATTGGAGAGAGATTAGGGTTTGAGTGAAAGGAAATTGCCGGGTATTTGAGAGAGAGAGAGAGAGATGTAAAGATTTGGAGATTTAAAGAGAGATAGCATGCCAAATCTTTAAAGATTTACCCGTTACAATGGGTAGATCATTACTAGCCGCCCGCGCATGCCTCGGGAAGGAGGAAAATTTAAAGGCTAGACACAACTTGTTTCATATACTAACAATCAAGGAGCGTACCTGTTCTTGCTGCTTGTTCTTGAATACGAATCATCGGTAATAAGAGTAACAAGCCCAATCATGTTGGCTTTTAACACGCATCCGCATTCTGCAATCTATATATATATATATATATATATTCAAATAGCACAAAGATTCGACTGCAAACATTGCTGTGGACAAATTGCATCCGCAGCATATAAGAGTTGCGAACAGGGGGAGAGAACAGGTTTCTTAGGTTGTTTTCACCAAACCTAGTTCAAGTCTATTTCTCTCAAATTGATCTCTACCTAGTGCCTTAGTGAATACATCAGCAATTTGATTTTCTGTGGTACAAAAATTCATTGAAGTCAAACCCTTTTCAACATTATCTCTCAAGAAATGATGTCGAATGTCAATATGTTTTGTTCTTTTATGTTGACACGGATTTTTGGCAATATTAATTGCACTAGTGTTATCACAAAAGATAGGAATGCATCCAGTGTCAACACAAAAGTCCTTGAGTTATTGTCTTATCCACAGCAATTAAGCACAACATGAAGCAGCTGCAACATATTCAGCTTCTGCTGTGGACATGGCAACTGAATGTTGTTTCTTGGTTGCCCAAGATACCAAACAAGGTCCAAGGAAATGAGCCATACCTGAGGTGCTTTTCCTATCAACCAAGAATCCTGCATAGTTAGCATCAGCATATCCAACAAGATCAAAATTGCAACCTCTAGGATACCATAGAGCTAAATCAGGTGTATGCTTTAAATATCTTAGTATCTGTTTAACAGCCTTAAGATGAGTCTCTTTAGGGCAAGACTGAAAACGGGCACATAAACCAACACTGAAAACAATGTCGGGCCTACTAGCGGTAAGGTATAAGAGTGACCCTATCATGCCCCTATAGAGTTTCTCCTCAACTGAGGGACTCCCATCATCCATTACCAACCTGGTAGAAGGAGAAATGGGAGTATCAATGGGCTTGGCCGACTCCATCCCAAAACGCTTAAGTAGTTCCTTAATATACTTTTGTTGATGGATCATGGTGCCGTTTGAAGTTTGCTTGATCTGTAAGCCTAAGAAGAAATTAAGCTCACCCATCATGCTCATTTCAAACTCACTCCTCATCATCTTTGAAAATTCATTGCATAAATCATGATGAGTTGCCCCAAATATGATGTCATCAACATATACTTGGACAATCAACAGATGTTCCCCCTTAGTTTTTAGAAACAAGGTATTATCTACCTTGCCTCTTCTAAAATCATCTTCAAGTAAAAAGCTTGACAATCGTTCATACCAAGCTCTAGGAGCTTGTTTTAGACCATAAAGAGCTTTGTCAAGTTAAAAAACATGATCAGGAAATTCATTGTTTTCGAAACCAGGGGGCTGTTTGACATACACCTCTTCCTTAAGGTATCCATTTAGAAATGCACTTTTCACGTCCATTTGATATAGCTTGATCTCCATATGGGCTGCAAAGGCTATTAGGATACGAATAGCCTCAATTCTAGCAACTGGTGCAAAGGTTTCTTTGTAATCAATCCCTTCTTCCTGATTGTACCCTTGAACCACCAGCCGTGCCTTGTTCCTGGTGACTGTTCCTGACTCATCAAGTTTGTTTCGGAACACCCACTTGGTTCCAATGATTGTTCTATCTGCAGGTCGAGGTACAAGGTGCCATACTTTGTTCCTTTCAAATTGATGAAGTTCTTCTTGCATTGCTGTGACCCAATCTGAATCTGCAAGAGCTTCATTCACATTCTTTGGCTCAATGTTAGAGAGAAACGCATAGAATGCACAAAAATTCTTAAGCTTTGACCTGGTTTGCACTCCAGTATTAATATCAGACAAAATTTGCTCAAGAGGGTGTGAACGTTGGTGCTTCCATGGTCGTGGAGTAAGTGGATCCACAGACACATGCTCTACTCTAACTGGAACACTTGGAGACTCAGGCTCACAATCAGTGCCCGAGCCTGTTCCTGAGGAACGTGACTGGTTTTGTCCCGAACGGGGTTCAACGGTGTTTCCCCCTGTTTGGTTCTCACCTTGCCTGTCGTTCTGAGGAACACCTTCAGGAGTTGTTTTCTCCAAGGTGTTCTTACCTTGTCTATCTTGGAGCAACACTTCTTTTCGAACAAGACCTAATTCAAATTCTTCCTCCTGTGCATCATTCTCACTCAATGAGTTAGATTCATCAAAAAGCACATACACACTTTCCTCAACACATGAGGTTCTTTTGTTAAACACTTTGTAAGCCTTACTGTGAGAGGAGTAACCAAGAAATATTGCCTCATCACTCCTAGGATCAAACTTTCCTAAGGCATCCTTCCCATTATTATGCACAAAACACCTGCAACCAAATGTTCTCAGGGACGTAATGTTGGGTTTTCTGCCTTTGAAAAGTTCATAAGGAGTTTTGTTCAAAATAGGTCTGATCATGCATCTATTTATAATGTAACATGAGGTGTTCAATGCTTCTGCCCAGAAATTCCTAGGAAGACCACTAGCAATAAGCATTGTTCTAGTCATGTCTTCTAGGGTGCGATTTTTGCGCTCAACCACCCCATTTTGTTGGGGTGTTCTTGGAGCTGAGAAGTTATGATCAACACCATGTTCATTACAATAGTTAATAAAACTTGCGTTTTCAAATTCAGTACCATGATCAGATCTCAAGCTAATTAAAGAGTGTCCTACTCTCTTTTCAACCTTTTTGAGAAAGGCAATAAAATTCTCAAAGGTTTCATCCTTGGATGCCAAAAACAAGGTCCAAGTAAATCGAGAGTAATCATCCACTACAACAAGCACATACCTCTTCCCACCTCTACTTGCTATCCTCATAGGACCACACAGATCAATGTGTAATAATTCTAGAGGTCGGGTAGTGCTTACACACTTTTTCAATTTAAAAGAGGATCTGACTTGTTTGCCTTTTGCACATGCTTCACGTACCTTGTCATCATTAAATTTGATGGAAGGTAGTCCAACAACTAGGTCTTTAGAAACAAGTTTGTTCAGAAGAGATAGACTTGCATGACCTAGTCTCTTGTGCCAGAGCATTACATCATCATTCAAGGCACTCAAACAAGTCAAATTGTTTTGGGGAAGTGTGGAAATACATACTTTATAAATATTTTTGTGTCGCTTTCCCCTTAATACGACATCTCCTGTGTTTGAGTTTACAACCAAGCAACGTGTTGATGAGAACACTACTAGGTTGTTTTTATCACACAGTTGGGACACACTAAGTAAATTATGCTTCAAACCATCAACTAAGTATACATTTTCAATCGAGTGGGAGTGGGACTCACCAATCTTACCTATACCGACAATTGTCCCAGACTTGCCGTTTCCAAATGCCACACTCCCACCATCCGAAGCTGTAAGTGAGAGAAAGTTGGATTTTTCACCGGTCATATGCCTCGAACACCCACTATCAACATACCACAGCTGCTTGTTTTCAAGGTTGTTCCCTAGGCTGTTTGCTGGGTTGTTTGCTGGGTTGTTCTCTCTCACTTCAGCCTGCAAAACAAATCAAGGGTTAGTTTTGGGAACCCAGATCCACTTGGGTCCCATTCTTTTAGACAGATAAATCTCATCTTTCCTAATCCAGATTTGTTTTATGTTGTGTTAAAAATGTACCGCAAGTGCACGGTGCCAGTTGTAGCTAGCAAAGGCAAGTACGGGTCGTGTCCACAGAGAACTTAGTTTCAACCACCGAATCGATTTCTAACACTTAATCTAGGCGAATGTCGAGTGAAGTTGGTTTAGCTGATTCTAACTCTATTTGGTCTAAGTCAATTATGAGAAGGGAATCCTGGATTGGGGTTCACCGCACTGTGACGTTCATTGGAAAATAAACTAGGTCGTGTGAATCTGCCTGCAAGATAATTGAAATGGAATTATTACCGGTTTAAAGCATCTACGCCTACTTTCGAAGGTCATTAGACTGATCAAGCTAACCTAGTTGTCTACTTTCGTGAAACTAGAATAACAAAACCACAAGATCATGTAATTTCAATTCCCAATTGCACCCCCAACTACTTTCGTGTCAAGTAATTCAATTGCTCACAAAGCTACTCTAAGTAAAGGACCTAACTTTCGTTAGTCTCCTAAACCCTAATTAAGAACATGAATAAAACCCTCTCAGGCAATTCATCGAACACCTGGCATGCTAAGTGAGAATTCAATTATACTCTGGCGTAATTCACAAAAACCTAGAATTAACAATCCAATTTACATCACAGGGGCTACACCCAATCCAAGATTAAGGAATTTAGCCGCTAAACATTATTCTAAACAACATCTCAATCAAGAACATACACATACCAAGAATACGAATACTTGAATTAAGACGTAGAGGAAAAAGAAGAAGAATATACTCTGTATATAATCTGCAGCAGTAATCTACCAAAAGCGTAACCAAATTCAATCCAAAGCTTCGAATTAAAATTGCAATAAAACTAGACCTAGGAACCCTCAAATCGCCCCTTTTCGAGAGAGAGGAAAAAGGTAGAATCAAAAACTCCCCAATTACAATGCCAAAACAGCGATAAAACAGCGACAACTAAAGTGGCACGGTCGTGCCACTCGGCACGGGGGCCCCGTGCCACTTCTCTGTCTTTAGCTTCTTCCCTTCTTTGAGTGGCACGCTCGTGCCACCTCGCCTGGAGTGACCGTGCCTCTTATTTTAACTCAATATTGATCCTTTTTGCTTCAATTTGGCGCGACATTAGCTTGTTTTCCTCATTTATTCAAGTCAGGCTCCTGTAAACACAAAAACACGACTTTTAGGCAGATTTGCGATAAACAATGAATAATCGACCTCTAAACTCACAAAATTATACCAGAAACTGCCGAGTTAATAGGTAAAAATCATGCCTAAAAGTGTGTAAAAAATAGGTTTATCAACTCCCCCATGCCTATCTCTTGCTTGTCCCCAAGCAAGACTAGAACCAAAAGAGGGAGTCAAGAACCTCAAGCTACTCGCCTCCTCAGGCAAGGCTAACAGTGGATCAGTCGAATCGAACACAGTTGCGCACAGCCAATGGGATAATTTGAGGCATAAATACAATTTGCAAGATTCAGTTCAAATCATTGGAGGACCACAAGTTCAAGTCAACACACCGTCGAACCATATTACCCCCTCCCCAATCATGACGCATCCAAGCAAGTAGTGGGCTAGTTGGCTTGGTAGTGACTCTCATAAGGGGGGGCAATGTAAATGCTCTCCCTCACATGTGTTTAAGATGTAAAGAGGTTCACTCGATTCGCTTCCACTAAAACAATCTACCATAGGCTTGGGAGAATTCTCAACTCTCCACCGCTAAAGTGCAAAATACACGACAACAATCAAGAGGACTTCGCAGGGTTGAAATGGGGCTAAGGGTATAGGTAAGAGAGGGACAAACAGTTTGGGAAATGTGGAGCTAAAAGCCATAGCTAGTGAGCAACCAACAATTAAACAGATCACATCGCACTCTCAATGAAATCAAACATACCTAAACCCAATGGACCATCGGGAACGCACTATGCTTAACACGCCAAACACTTTTATTACTTTTTTTTTCCCTTTTTTTTTTTGGTTGGCGAGGGATAAGATAAATAAGTGCTTGGCATGCGCAATAACAGTAAGAAAGTTTCCCGAATAATCATCATGATGTATCCCCATTAAATGCCAAAATAACCACAACGATACCCAAAAGTTACCCACAAACGTGAAGCGTTGCTCTACTGGCTTTGGCTTGAAGGTAGGAAATATGTTAAGGCCAAATGCTAGCAGTGAGAGGTTCACAACAAAACAGATAAGGCTCAAGGGGGTAAGCAAAGGGTAAACATTACATCACAGGTGGCAATTTGGCTATGTAGCTCAAAAAGAAATGAATGCCTCTATCATTTTGATTGCTGTATACGTGCTAAAAGCGATTTCAAAG
The DNA here is from genome assembly GCA_029747015.1 of Carnegiea gigantea. Classification (NCBI taxonomy): domain Eukaryota; kingdom Viridiplantae; phylum Streptophyta; class Magnoliopsida; order Caryophyllales; family Cactaceae; genus Carnegiea; species Carnegiea gigantea. The sequence goes on from JAKOGI010000456.1 coordinate 159,865, forward strand.
AGAATCCAACCAAGTTCTAGAGATGCTATCATGGAAGAGACACACATGGAAAAGAAATGAGACTAAATTGATGAATTAGTCTATAAGCTCAAAGTCTCACGGGTCACACTACCAAATAACACAACCAACCCCAAAGATCCTACTGGATAGGAGTAATCATTCACGAAAAGGGGGTTTCAAGGGCGATCAGGAATGCGAACTAAACAGTGGGGTCACAACAATTTCAATATCATCAAGCAAACACATTTTTGCCACAAGGGACCCACAGGTATACACAACCAAGTCAGCCAACTGATCCACAAGGCCTTGGTAATCGTCATAGGAGGGGTTTTCAAAAACTTTTTTTCTCTTTTTTTTTTGGGGGGGGAAATGAAAACAATAAAGCACCTTAAGCAAGAGTGGATAGATGAAGAGAAGAGTTGAAAGAATTACCTTGCAGTCTTGTAATGCTCCACTCAACAGACGTCCACTTGAAGCCAAGGGTTAGAAAATAAGATAAAATATATACAATGCACTACCTATCTATATGCTCTATCCTACATGCAAAAAGAAATAGAAGAAATAAAATAAAAATAAAAATAAAAACTAATGAAAACTAATGCATGCAAGGATGCAATAAATAGATGGATATGTACAAACCACCACAAACTACAAGCAGTCACCTAGCAGTTGGTGAGCTAACCCCCTATGCCGAAGCTCTTCATTGTCCCCAATGAAAAAGATAGGAAGAGATATAGAACAAGTGGGGAAGGGGGGGACAGAAAGCAGTCATTGGGCCCCATCGGGCCCAGGGGGAGGCCAAAAGGACGGGGGAAAGGGATAGAAATGGGTGGAGCTACCCTGGTCAAAGGGTAGAGTGGATGAAGAACCTGCCGGGGCGCCAGGGAAAGAGCGAAAACGCTCCTCCATCCGCCGCATCGTCTCGGACTGACGCCAAAGCAGTTCGTTCATCCGACGCCTTTCCGCAGACTCACGGGCCTCGCGAATGGCCCGCTCCTCCTCACGCTGAAGCCGCCGCAACTCCCTCTGCTCCTGGCGGTCAATATAACCGCGAAAATGGCTCACCCCCTCCTCTATGGAATCCATGCGCCCAGAAATGCGCTGGATATCACGGCTCATGCCACTAAAACCCTCTCTAAGACCCGATACCTCCAGTTGGAGGTTTGAGAAAGACTGAAGGAACGTGGGGTCAAGCGGCATAGAAGATGCGGAGGAGGAGGACCCACCCATGGAATGAGGGAATGGTGGGTGAAGGGGTGGTGGTGGTGGAATAGGCTCATGGGAGGTAGGAGCTCCACTATCCTCGGCTGTAGCCTCGGGAGCCTCAGCGCCCTCGTCACTCTCCTCCGCACTCTCCTCGCCTTCCTCTCCCTCATCTAAACCCAGATCAGCGGCCAACTGCTCCTCGCTGGGAAGAACAGTGGCCCTAATGATGCGCCCGTCGCAATTCCAGTTTCTTTTGTTTGCTACTGCGGTGCGCTGAGGATTGGGAAGGTTGAAAAGGATGGTCTTATGATGGGGGTACCGAATAGTGTCACCTCTGGTATCTATGATATGCATATGATGCAGGGTACCAAGGTCGAGGTGACCACCTAAAAAGTGAGACTCGAGAGAAGAGAGTCTCGAGCTGTAGCCTAAAGCAATAGCAATGGCGGTAACGGTACCGCCAACGCTAAGGACGTTTCGGTTGCTAGGTTTGGCCACTTCCGCCAGGTGGCGGATAATGAAGGCCCCCGTATCAATAGGGGTACTGGACAGGGCGCACCAAATAATAAATAATTCAGCCTTACGACACCCATTCTGGGTATCGTTGCGGCTGAAAATAATGTTAGCGGTAAGGCGCTGAAGGTACCGTAAGTTGACATTACAAATGTCGGTAGCCTTCGCCTGTCGAGGGTCATAGACCCTGGGTCTCCCCCACCTATCGTGGTAGTCCTTCCGTTTGGAGCATGTAATGCTCAACCAAACGGGGTCAGGGCGCCATAAAGAGGGCACATCACGATATGCCCCATCGGCCACCGGGAGTCGTAGAAGGTCGTTAAACATACGCAGACTCATCCGGTGGTCAATGCTGAACATCCTAAAATAGATGGCAACCTCTTGACCATTGTAACGACCATCCCAATCAACAGCAAATGAACTCAAAAACTCAATCATCAATCGGTCGTACGAGGCATATTGCATGTTAATATATTCAGACCAACCCAAACGACCAAACAGAGTTAACATGTCATCTAGCATTCCTAAAGTCCGTAATGAGTCAGCATGAAAGAATTTCTGCTCACTAGCATGCCTAGTGGCTAAAAGCTCATAACGTGACTTTTGCTCATCAGAAATAAAGTGCAAGCCCCTAGTACTAGCAGGTAATACAAGAGGGAAAGCATCTTTGGTACCTTGTGCCGCAGCAGGCGCAGTTGAGGACGATGTTGCTCTTGACGATTTCGTGGGGAGGGATGGACCCTTGGAAGGCTCCCCGATTCGCTTTCTTCCCATTGTTGAAATAATTGCAGATCAGGACTCAGAAGGAGATGAAAAGAGCAAGAGTAGGGTCAATTTCGGTCCCTACAACCTTGAACCTCAACAATGGAGGTTTTGGATTTTAGAGAGAGAAAGGGAGATGAGGTTTGAAGGACCTTGAGAGGAAAAGGGGAAGAATTGGTGGGGTAGAGTGAATGGGGGTCGAAAGATTGAAGAATTTGGTGAGAAATTGAGAGAGATTGAGAGGTAAGAGTGGAAGATGGAGTGGGGAGAGAGAGAGGGGGGACGCGCAGTAGAGAGAGAAAACGGGTGGGGGTCGAATGGAAGGAGGAGGAGGAGGAGGAGGAGGAAGGAGTCGGGAATCCGGCAGGTTTTTAATGCGGCACGGTCGTGCCTGATGGCACGGTCACACCGTGCCAAATTGCTGTCGGCCCGTTCGTTTTTTCCTCTTTTTTTTTTTGGGTGGAAGAAAGGGGACACGGGATGTCCCGAGGCACGCTGCCCCCGTGCTGCCCTTTTCCTTTTTTTTTTTTGAGGTTTTTTTTTGGGGGGTTGAAAGAGAATCGTGGCACGGTCGTGCCGTGGAGCACGGTCACACCGTGCCGTATCCCTGCTTCTGCGTTCCTGCCCCTTTTTTTCCTTTTTTTTTTTTTGAAAAGCAGTAAAGCTTGGGTTGCCTCCCAAGAAGCGCTTGTTTTAGGTCGTTAGCTTGACCCTTACCTCCAAATGGTAAGTAGGGGTGATGCGGGAGGTGTAGATACGGGGGTGTAGAATGATGGAGCAAGCTCGACTAACGCCCCAACATCAGCGGAGGTGGCCTCCGAAGTGGGTGAGATCAACAGCGGATCCCTACATGCTACGGGCCATATGTGGGGCCATCCATCCCCATCAAAAACCTCGACCTTCAAGGCAGTAATAGAAGGAGGGGTTGAATTGGGTGCGACAGGAGAGGCAGAGGTGACGGGTGCTGTGGGGAAGCAGAAGTCCAACGTCTTCCCACATATCTCAAACGATATCGAGCCAGCCCTTACGTCTATCTTTGCCCCAGCGGTAGCCAGAAATGGCCGTCCCAAGATAATGGGAACGACAGAGTTGTCACCCATGTCCAATACCATGAAGTCACAGGGGATGACAAACTTACCAACCTGAACTGGAATGTCCTCTAACACGCCCACAGGTCGTCTGACAGTACTGTCAGCGAGCTGTATGGTCATGGGCGTGGGGAGTAGATCTGTCAGTTGAAGCTTCTTGCAGAGGGAGAGAGGCATTAAGCTTACGCTGGCGCCCAAATCACAAAGGGCTCTTTCAATTCGCAAATCCCCTATGCAGCAGGGGATGGAGAAGCTACCAGGGTCATTCCGCTTCGATGGTGAGTCATTTTGCAAGATCGCGCTGTAGGCCTCTCCTATGGAGGGTACTGAAACTTCCTTGAGCTCTCTTTTCTTGGAGAGGAGCTCTCTCAAGAAGCTCAAGTAAATGGGCGCTTCCTTAAGAGCCTCCAAAAACGGAATACTGACGTGGATCCGTTTTAGCATGTCCAAGAATCTTGCGAACCGGGGCTCGAGCGGCAGTAGCTGGGAACACGTCAACCTCTGGGGATAAGGTGCAGGCACTCGATGAGGCCGGATCGGAAGTGAAGGACTAGGCGTGCCAGTGGAGCTCAAACTCTCATCCCCCTTCCTTTCTTCACCCTCCCTTGCAGAATTAGGATCGGAAACGACCTCCTGAAGAACCATCACTGGGCTCTCCTTAAACCCCTCACCTACCGAAGTGATGGCATTAACATAGCTCTTGGGGTTTGTCTCGGGCTGGCTAGGTAGGTGCCCGTGTGGCCTAGACAGGTGGCTCACCTGCTGAGCTATCTGGGCGATCTGATTATCCATCGCCTTTTGATGTGCGGCCATAGCGTCGAACTTAGTGTTTAGTTGGTTGATCGACTCACTAAGAATTTCATTGGTCTTAGTTTGTGTCGCAATAAAACGCTCCATGATGCTTTCTAAGTTCGACTTGGATTAAGGAGGTGGAGGGGGTGGATTGTACGGGGCTCTATAGGGAGGATTGGGTGGTTGAGGCTGAGAGGCATTAGCCAGCGGGGGGTTATTGTTGCGGTAGGAGAGGTTTGGATGGTTTCTCCAACCGGGGTTGTATGTGTTTGAGTACGGGTTATTTTGTGGCCGTGGGCTGTAATTTTGGAAAGCATTAACTTGCTCTACTCCCTGAAGATAGGCTTGACAATCAGTAGCTTCATGCCCTTGAATACCGCATACTTCACAAAAGACCCCAACCGCATACATGGCACTAGATGGGTTTCCTGGGTGAGGAGTACCGATCCTATCGAATCTCTGGGCAAGGGCGTCAACCTTGCTTGCCAACATATCCACTGCATCGATCCCATAAACCCCGCTTGCCTTCTTCGGGGATGCTCTCTTATTAGACCAGTGGTAGTTATTAGCAGCCATGTCTTCAAGCAGGGCTTTAGCAACCTCAATGGACTTTCCCATAAGTGCCCCACCAGCAGCAGCATCAATGGACATCTTCAGAGACTGATCGAGTCCATTGTAGAAAGTTTGAATGAGGAGCCAATCTGGGACTCCATGGTGAGGGCACTGGCGTTGCAGATCTTTGAATCGTTCCCACGCCTCATATAGAGATTCGCCATGCAGCTGGGCGAATGAAGTGATGTCAGCCCTTAGTTTGGCCGTCTTCCCTGGGGGGAAATATTTGCTCAAAAATGCCTTGGAGAGGGCATCCCAAGTGGCAAAAGCATTGGGCTCCTCATTTTGGAGCCAGTCTCTGGCTCTATCCCGCAGAGAGAAAGGGAAGAGCCTCAATCGAATGGCGTCGGTGGGGACCCCATTGAGCTTAATAGTATCACACTTCGCAAGGAAATTGCGAAGGTGCATGTTAGGATTCTCAGAAGGGTGCCCACCGAACTGGTCTCGCTCCACTAGCGAGATAAGGGCCGGGCGCAGCTCGAAATTGTTCACCTCAACTGCGGGGTTCACTATAGAAGAGGTGATACCCGACGACTGAGGCATTGCATAGTCCCTTAGGACGCGGTTGTCTTGCGCCGCCATGGTAGATTCTGCTTGTTGCTTCTTTCATGCGCCGCTTCGCTTGCGAGCAGTAGCTTCGATTTCAGGATTCAGGGGAAGTAAGTGGTGACTCCCCTGACTGCGCCTGTGCATACAAAGCCAAAACTATACCAAGCGTAAGCAGGCTCAAGCAAGAGTAAAAACAAGCTAGAAGGAGGAAAAGGGGAAAGGGAAAGAGGAAAAGAAAAAGGAAAAAGCCTAATCTCAAGCGTTTAAAATCGCTTTCGATGTTGAAAACAAACAAGTTCCCCGGCAACGGCGCCAAAAACTTGTTGTGTTAAAAATGTACTGCAAGTGCACGGTGCCAGTTGTAGCTAGCAAAGGCAAGTACGGGTCGTGTCCACAGAGAACTTAGTTTCAACCACCGAATCGATTTCTAACACTTAATCTAGGCGAATGTCGAGTGAAGTTGGTTTAGCTGATTCTAACTCTATTTGGTCTAAGTCAATTATGAGAAGGGAATCCTGGATTGGGGTTCACCGCACTGTGACGTTCATTGGAAAATAAACTAGGTCGTGTGAATCTGCCTGCAAGATAATTGAAATGGAATTATTACCGGTTTAAAGCATCTACGCCTACTTTCGAAGGTCATTAGACTGATCAAGCTAACCTAGTTGTCTACTTTCGTGAAACTAGAATAACAAAACCACAAGATCATGTAATTTCAATTCCCAATTGCACCCCCAACTACTTTCGTGTCAAGTAATTCAATTGCTCACAAAGCTACTCTAAGTAAAGGACCTAACTTTCGTTAGTCTCCTAAACCCTAATTAAGAACATGAATAAAACCCTCTCAGGCAATTCATCGAACACCTGGCATGCTAAGTGAGAATTCAATTATACTCTGGCGTAATTCACAAAAACCTAGAATTAACAATCCAATTTACATCACAGGGGCTACACCCAATCCAAGATTAAGGAATTTAGCCGCTAAACATGATTCTAAACAACATCTCAATCAAGAACATACACATACCAAGAATACGAATACTTGAATTAAGACGTAGAAGAAAAAGAAGAAGAATATACTCTGTATATAATCTGCAGCAGTAATCTACCAAAAGCGTAACCAAATTCAATCCAAAGCTTCGAATTAAAATTGCAATAAAACTAGACCTAGGAACCCTCAAATCGCCCTTTTCGAGAGAGAGGAAAAAGGTAGAATCAAAAACTCCCCAATTACAATGCCAAAACAGCGATAAAACAGCGACAACTAAAGTGGCACGGTCGTGCCACTCGGCACGGGGGCCCCGTGCCACTTCTCTGTCTTTAGCTTCTTCCCTTCTTTGAGTGGCACGCTCGTGCCACCTCGCCTGGAGTGACCGTGCCTCTTATTTTAACTCAATATTGATCCTTTTTGCTTCAATTTGGCGCGGCATTAGCTTGTTTTCCTCATTTATTCAAGTCAGGCTCCTGTAAACACAAAAACACGACTTTTAGGCAGATTTGAGATAAACAATGAATAATCGACCTCTAAACTCACAAAATTATACCAGAAACTGCCGAGTTAATAGGTAAAAATCATGCCTAAAAGTGTGTAAAAAATAGGTTTATCATTTTACATAACCTTCATTTCTTTTAATGGCATACCTTCTTGAAAGACAAGTGTATTGATAGTGACCCATTTTACCGCAATGAAAGCAAACAATGTTTTCAGGTAATCCAACACACTTTTTGTTTGCAGGGTAAACGGTTTGTTTGGGCTTAAATCCTAGTCCTCTTTTGTTTTGGCTGTGATGAGTGTTTAGCCACTCCAATGCTCTTGAGGACTTGTTCCAACGCTTGGTTGTGACAAGCTTGGCTACCAGTTTTTCTATATTAGCATGCAAGCTCTTGTTCTCTTCGAGCAAAGACTCAACCATTCCTTCCACCTCAAGGAGTTTTTCCTCCACTCGAGAATAATCTCCCTCTTTTATAAAGAGGTTTTCCTTGAGCATGTTAATATTTTCATATAAGCCTAGTTTTTCATTTTTAAGGGTCTCATTTTCAAGTTCTAGGTCTCGTACATCTCTTTTCAATTCTGCACAGGTATCCATCAATGAATACAACAATTCTTCAAGAGTTGCCTTATTGAGACCACGTACCTTGTTCTTGAGATCAGTAAGGCTGTTTATTGACTCATCATCTGAATCCGTGTCACTTTGTGCCATGAGAGCTACAGCACCTTCATCAGTTTCAGACTCTTCTTCATCTTCAGAGGAGTCACCCCAGGCAGCCAGCATTGCTTTCGAGAATCGTTTCCCAGAACTGTTTGCAGCTTGTTTTCTACCTTGTTTCCTGGGGTGTTCGTGCTCTTGCTCTTCTCGAAGTAAGGGACAGTTTTTCACTATGTGGTCTGTTTTGCCACATTTGAAACACCCAGAAAACTGTTCTCGGGGGTGTTTCTGGTTTCGTTGAAGTCCTTCCTTTTGCTGTTTTCTTTAACTTTCTTGAAGAATTTCTTGAACTTTCGAGTCATCATGGCCATCTCTTCTTCCTCAAGATCAGAATCATCATCTTCTTGTGCTTTTAAGGCAAGTCCTCGATCTTTCTTCATCTCCTCTTTCTGTTGAGAATTTTTTCTTAGTTCGTATGTTTGGAGATTACCAATCAACTCGTCTAGGGTGATCTTGTTCATGTCTTTGGCTTCTTGGATGGCTGTTACCTTGGCTTCCCATGATCGAGGCAAAATCCTTAGAATTTTCCTTACCAACTCTTCAGTGGTGAAGGATTTTCCCAGGAATTTTAACTCGTTTGTTATGTGAGTGAAGCGGGTATACATATCCATCACATTCTCACGATCACCCATATCAAACAACTCGTATTGTCTCATGAGTAACTCAATGCGTGATTGTTTGACTTGACTTGTTCCTTCATGAGCTACTTGTAAAGCATTCCATATTTCTTGAGCTGACTCACATTCTGAGATGCGAGTATATTCATCGGGTCCTAGGCCAAAATAGAGAAGTTTCTTAGCCTTGGCATTCTTTTCCATCTTCTTGTAATCCTCAGCATCAAACTCTACGGGTTCCTTGGAAACCTTCTTTCCATCTTGAAGCACTTTCGTGGGAACAAGGGGCCCATTCTTGATGAGCATCCATAACTCATAATCCTCTGCTTGTATGTAGTTCTCCATCCTGTTTTTCTACCAACTATAGTGTTGGCCATTGAAGTAACGAGGTCTAGTAATGGATTGACCCTCAAGTATCCCTTGTGGTGCACTCATCTTCACGGATCTCTCAAGGTGTTAGCCCCTTGAAAGAGAACCTGCTCTGATACCACTTGTTGAATTCCAAGAGTACACAACCACAAGAGGGGGGTGAATTGTGGTGGCCGATTTTCGCCAAATAACTGACAAATAGCCGTAGCACTTGATTGCAGAGACTGTTCGAAAATTACAAACAACCTTAAGCCTTGTTCGCAGCGGTTGTTCCCAATTGGTTCAGTAGCGAAATTCAAAGTAATAAATGCGGAAATAAAGCACACACAATTTTTACGTGGAAAACACCTCTAGCCCAACTGAGGTGTGAAAAACCACGACCTACCTCGTGTAGGATTTAACCACTTCACTAACAGGCTGCACACGTTACAAAAGTAACACTCCTTATTACAACTTGTAACCCACGTAGCCTTCTTCCCTAAGATAGGTTACACCACGTCCAATCACACTATATTGGACACGTCCAAAGTTCACTCGACTATGGACACACTCACTCACTTTCTGATCTGAGAACAGGGGTACAAAACACCTTACTGGGGGTGCTTCTGACTTAAGCAGATGTAAGGTACAATGAAGTCCTATTATGCCAATATATTGAAAGCTCAGTTAAGCACAAGCCTGTCACGGTTTTTCTCTTTGAAATGTAGCTTTTGGAAATCTCTTACTTCTTGTGTAAAAACCGGATGTGTAAATGGGAGAGAAGATTTCATTATTTAAACACACAAACCCAACGGCTAATACTTTCAAAAAGGATAGCAAAATCTTCTAATATTAGCAGCGTAGGGAGTTTCTTCAAATAAGATTCCCAACGGCTAGAGAAGATAAGATTTTACTAAAATAAGGGAATTTGATTTTTTGAAGGAATAAAAACTAATTACCCACTAAATATAGCTGTGCAGATTTTGCCCAAAAAAAGGATAAAGATTTTGGTTCCAAATTTGAAATCAAACACGGCCTAAAAATAAGGGATAAGAATTTTAAACAGAGATCCTTAGCAAAAACGGTTTTGCAAGCTTTTTCAAATCAAAAATAATCCTTTTTAGAACTTAATTAGTTAGCCTAGGATTTCATAAAAAGATCCTTTAGAGCTGGCACCCAACCAAAGGAGATTTTCTGGTAAAACAGACAGTCGAGGCTGCTGCAGTTTCAGAAACACCTTAGGCACCCTGTTTTCAGGGTTGTTTGGAAATTGGTGTTCCAAAGCAAATGTCAAAAACCGTTTTAAGAAGTGTTAAATTGAGACTTTCAAGATTGGCATATTAACAAGAGTCTAAAAGATAAAAACTAAACCAAACCAAGACTTCTTGTTGTAAGAATCAGTCATCTTGTCAAGAATAAATATGCTGCTCCAAACACCTTGGTCACCTTGATTCCTCGGGTGATCTTGTATAGCTGAATGTAAGAACTTATTCCTCAAGACTTAGCCAACTGTTTGGCGAGATTTGTTGTTTGCTGATCTTGTATCACTGAAGCTTGGAACCTGTTCCTAAGGCTTGTTCTCAACATTTAGCATCCAGGTTAATACGAATATTATAAATAACAGTGTAGGCCCTGTTTGGAGAGCTTGTTTGGAACAACATTACTTAGACAAATATGTTACACTTGGATTTGTTATCATCAAAACTAAATGTAATTATGCAACACTTCCCCCCCATTTTTTACTGTTTGTGCTTATTTTGAAAGTAAAACTCAAGTCATGCAATGGCAGAACGTAACCTTTGACTTGAAGAGATTATACTACTTATTAAATGTGACACCCATATCTTGCGTTTGCGGTATTTCTCTATGTTCTTATTTGGACGGATTAATTTATCTCGGCGCTTACTCTGAAATGCTATGGATTTCCCTATTGGATGATCAATCAAATCACGAGGATGCTGTGGCGAATGTTATGCTAAAGGGAGGTAAGGTTTTCCATACATTTATGAGGTAAAGAAATTCAAAAATGCATCTTTGATAGTGAGTCCGACTATCAAATGGTAGTTATGCAATTGTTTTGCATATAGGAAGAATTGGCTCCAAAGTTGTACCAAAAAGGAACATTGACATCCTAGACTTTGGGTGGGATAATTTTAATTGAAATTTTTCGAAAACCCATCAACTGAGAAAAGGGGAAGATGAAAGGTGTTTGGTGACATCCCATCTCATGGAAGGCGAACGAAGAATTGAAATTAAGGGAGGAAGAAGTTCATGGGGCTTGAAGAAATTTACAGAAGTTGACTCCTATTGTAAAAAATGAATATGAATACATAACATGCAAGAATTGCGCCCGTCACCATACGCAGCACGCATGTTCTCAATTGATCAGATATTGCTCACCGTATTGCCGCTGCGGGTTTTATCCATCAATAATACATGGACAGACAACTTGGGTAAAATAAAAAAATTGGTTGATTCTACCTGTTAACTGTTTGGGGACACTGCACTCAACGGTTTAGATTTATTGCATTTGGGCAAAACGCCAGATTCATCAACATATTGGAGTCGGAAAAAATTGTGATTACCAAAGAATATAGCAATTCAGTAAATTCTAATTTTCTAGAAAATGAATATTAGCTAAAATGCTCAACAGACAATCTAGTATGTAAAGATTATGTATTACACCCTACCACATTCTTGTTCGACGAATTAACAAATATTTACTGGAAATTATTGCCTATGCGTTTGCTATGTTGCATTCATGGGTTTCTCCTTAATAATACTGATGAATCCAATTTGTTCCATGTCGTGATCATTATATGTAGAGAACTCTTCTTTATTTTAGGACTTTTCAGGGTGTTAAGTTAAATCAATGAATGTAATACGCGGTATTCCAGACTTTGTTTCATTTATTACGTCTTACTACAAAATGTTAACTCGCGTGGTTTTTTTTCGTGTCGGCTAACGTTACCTTTTATGCATCCACAACTCATTCACCAATTCCCCATTAAAAATTTTGTTGTGTGCTAATAATCTCCTTACTTCTTTGTAGGCATATGTTTTTGGGCGTTTACTTGATGATTCTCTATGGCATATCAATTCTAGAGTGCAAGTGAAACTGTGCAAGTATCACATTAAGGCAATGCAACGTAAGACTTGTCAGGCATATTTTTCTCTATTTTCTTCTGAATGCTGGTTGATACGTTTAACATAAGCCTAATATTTAGTTAGTTAAGAAAATTAAATTAGTTAATACAAACGTTAAAATAAATAGGGATTGTAATATCCCCATTACTAATTTGACACAAATCTTCATATGTAGATGTACAACTGGCCACGTTGATGTGATACTCGAAGCTCCTATGCAATGCCCTTGGAACCATGCTAATGCCACACCCAAAATAGTTAACTGTTTCGGATCCTGAACCCCATTTAGTCGCCATGCTTTAGGAAATACGATTATTAGATAAACAAGACTTATCAAAAGTTGAGCTTGAACTAAGAAGACCCAACCCATTCTTTAAAGGAACCCATGGTTGAGAAAATTGGTCGGTTTCATTGCTTCTATGTTAAGATACGTAAGTAATCGTACGAATAGAGGAGATCAACAACAATTAAAACTAAAGTTGCATGCCTCTTTTGTTACACCGTGCAAATGAACACACGAGAGCCCTTAGATATTAGAATCTTAGAAAGCATGAGAAGACTTTGCCAACAAACATATATAGCTACAACAGTTGTTACATGCTAAATATTTAACTTCCTTTCCTTTTTCATAGTGTGTATTCCGCACATAGTCTTGGCCCGGAAAAATTGAGATAATAATTTCAAGATGGGACTTTTAGGAAGTTATTTGTTTTGATCCTTTTTCTATTGCAACGATTAGAAACAAATTCTCCATATTAAGCTATATTTAGTTATAGTTGGATTTGAAATTAAGTTTATTTTATATAACAACTACAATGAGGAGTTTCATTTCTACTCCTCTTAAATAGGGATACGTTTTTCTCCATTTGTTCTAATGTTGCTTAAGTCTTGAACATACTATAAATATGTGTCATGGGAAAGGTTCATTTCATCATCCACTTGTTCGGATTACCACTTCAGTTTGCAAAGTAGACACCACAACTTAAGCAAATTCTATTACAATAGAAAAGAAAAACACATTCATTGGAATTGACGGATTCAAAACATATCCTAGCCATGAAGTTATCCATCATCTTTATGACCCTTAATACATTTTTCATTGCAACCACCCACGCAGCACCTGTGCCAAGCATAGATCCCATAATTGGTTGCGCGGACAAGATAAGCAGCTCTTGTGGGCCTAAAGTTTATGCGTTTATATTTGAGGAAAGTGGCGTCTTGTCCCAGGATTGTTGTGGGTTATTATTGAAAGAAGGGAAAGAGTGTCATGACAACCTGACAAATTCAATCCTGAGCAAAGGAGGATTTTCTACTGAAGAAACGGAGGAAATATTGGAAAGGAACTCTGAAGTTTGGAACCTTTGCAAGAGGAGCGGTCACATTGGAGGCACTCAAGCCGCACCAGCAACAATCGTACAACCCCTAAAAGGTTGTGCAGGCAAGGTCACCAGTGCTTGTGGGCCCAAAATATATGAGTTTGTGTTCGACAACAGCGGCATCCTATCTGAAAAATGTTGTGAGCAGTTGTTGAATGCAGGAAGAGAGTGTCATGATAGCGATACCAATTCAATCCTAAGCGAAGGAGAATTCTCCAAGGAAGAAAGGGAGGAAATATTGGCAAGGCACAGTGAAGTTTGGAACCTTTGTAAGAGGAGCGGTCACATTGGAGGCACTCAACCAGTACCTGCACCAACCGTACAACCCCTAACAGGTTGTGCAGGCAAGGTCACCAGTGCTTGTGGGCCTAAAGTATATGCATTTGTGTTTGACAAAAGTGGCGTTCTGTCCGAAAAATGTTGTGAGCTGTTGTTGAATGCAGGAAGACAGTGTCATGACAGCGAAACCAATTCAATCCTAAGTGAAGGAGAATTTTCTGCGGAAGAAAAGAAGGAAATTATGAAAAGACACAATCAAGTCTGGAACCTTTGCAAGAAGAATGGTCACATTGATATAGAAAACACTGTCTTCTAGAAATATGCCACAAAAGGGCTTGAATTGTATGGTTTAAAAATGATTCCGCAAAGGTCTTAAAATACATGGTACCCGATCGCGTACACATTTTATTTCGTTCTCATCTTTCGTAACACTAGTTGTGCCATTTCTTTTTCTTTTATTTCTTTTACGATTTTTCGCATTTTCGAAAAATGTTAAAAAAACTCATAAACAATTGTGGGTGATAACCACAGGTCGCATCAAATTTTGAAGGGATCACTATGATGAATGAAAATTCTAAGGAAGTGAGCATTATCTCACCCATCATAATTTATTTTAATCCCCACCCTGCATTATTGATGGACTATTTTCAGTCCCTTATGACATAATGAATTGCCTTCCACAACTTGTAGCCATTACCTCATTATGCGTCTCCCTTCCCCCCCTTCATTTTTTAATGTTTGTGCTTATTTTAAAAGTAAAACTCAAGTCATGCAATGGCAGAACGTAACCTTTAACTTGAAGAGATTATACTACTTATTAAACGTGACACCCATATCTTGCGTTTGCGGTATTTCTCTATGTTCTTATTTGGACGGATTAATTTATCTCTGTCCTTGCTCTGAAATGCTATGGATTTCCCTATTGGATGATCAATCAAATCACGAGGATGCTGTGGCGAATGTTATGCTAATGGGAGGTAAGGTTTTCCATACATTTATGAGGTAAAGAAATTCAAAAATGCATCTTTGATGGTGAGTCCGACTATCAAATGGTAGTTATGCAATTGTTTTGCATATAGGAAGAATTGCTCCAAAGTTGTACCAAAAAGGAACATTGACGTGGGGGTTATTTTTGTTCACCCTCTCTTAGACTTTGGCTGGGATAATTTTAATTGAAATTTTTCGAAAACCCATCAACTGAGAAAAGGAGAAGAGGAAAGGTGTTTGGTGACATCCCATCTCATGGAAGGCGAACGAAGAATTGAAATTAAGGGAGGAAGAAGTTCATGGGGCTTGAAGAAATTTACAGAAGTCGACTCCAATTGCAAAAAATGAATATGAATACGTAACACGCAAGAATTGCGCCCCTCACCATACGCAGCACGTATGTTCTCAGTTGATCAGATATTGCTCACCGTATTGTCGCTGCGGGTTTTATCCATCAATAATACATGGACAGACAACTTGGGTAAAATAAAAAAATTGGTTAATTCTACCTGTTAAACTGTTTGGGGACACTGCACTCAACGGTTTAGATTTATTGCATTTGGGCAAAACGCCAGATTCATCAACATATTGGAGTCGGAAAAAAATTATGATTACCAAAGAATATAGCAATTCAGTAAATTCTAATTTTCTAGAAAATGAATATTAGCTAAAACGCTCAACAGACCATCAAGTACGTAAAGATTACGTCTTACACCCTACCACATTCTTGTTCGACGAATTAACAAATATTTACTGGAAATTATTGCCTATGCGTTTGCTATGTTGCATCCATGGGTTTCTCCTTAATAATACCGATGAATCCAATTTGTTCCATGCCGTGATCATTGTATGTAGAGAACTCTTCTTTATTTTAGGACTTTTCAGGGTGTTAAGTTAAATCAATGAATGTAATACGCGGTATTCCAGACTTCGTTTCATTTATTACGTCTTACTACAAAATGTTAACTCGCGTGGTTTTTTTTCCGTGTCGGCTAACGTTTCCTTTTATGCATCCACAACTCATTCACCAATTCCCCATTAAAAATTTTGTTGTGTGCTAATAATCTCCTTACTTCTTTGTAGGCATATGTTTTTGGGCGTTTACTTGATGATTCTCTATGGCATATCAATTCTAGAGTGCAAGTGAAACTGTGCAAGTATCACATTAAGGCAATGCAACGTAAGACTTGTCAGGCATATTTTTCTCTATTTTCTTCTGAATGCTGGTTGATACGTTTAACATAAGCCTAATATTTAGTTAGTTAAGAAAATTAAATTAGTTAATACAAACGTTAAAATAAATGGGATTGTAATATCCCCATTACTAATTTGACACAAATCTTCATATGTAGATGTACACCTGGCCACGTTGATGTGATACTCGAAGCTCCTATGCAATGCCCTTGGAACCATGCTAATGCCACACCCAAAATAGTTAACTGTTTTGGATCCTGAACCCCATTTACTCGCCATGCTTTAGGAAATACGATTATTAGATAAACAAGACTTATCAAAAGTTGAGCTTGAACTAAGAAGACCCAACCCATTCTTTAAAGGAACCCATGGTTGAGAAAATTGGTCGGTTTCATTGCTTCTATGTTAAGATACGTAAGTAATCGTACGAATAGAGGAGATCAACAACAATTAAAACTAAAGTTGCATGCCTCTTTTGTTACACCGTGCAAATGAACACACGAGAATCCTTAGATGATTAGAACCTTAGAAAGCATGAGAAGACTTTGCCAACAAACATATATAGCTACAACAGTTGTTACATTCCAAATATTTAACTTCCTTTCCTTTTTCATAGTGTGTATTCCGCACATAGTCTTGGCTCGGTAAAATTGAGATAATAATTTCAAGATGGGACTTTTAGGAAGTTATTTGTTTTGATCCTTTTTCTATTGCAACGATTAGAAACAAATTCTCCATATTAAGTTATATTTAGTTATAGTAGGATTTGAAATTAAGTTTATTTTATGTAACAACTACAATGAGGAGTTTCATTTCTACTCCTCTTAAATAGGGATACGTTTTTCTCCATTTGTTCTAATGTTGCTTAAGTCTTGAATATACTATAAATATGTGTCATGGGAAAGGTTCATTTCATCATCCACTTGTTCGGATTACCACTTCAGTTTGCAAAGTAGACACCACAACTTAAGCAAATTCTATTACAATAGAAAAGAAAAACACATTCATTGGAATTGACGGATTCAAAACATATCCTAGCCATGAAGTTATCCATCATCTTTATGACCCTTAATACATTTTTCATTGCAACCACCCATGCAGCACCTGTGCCAAGCATAGATCCCATAATTGGTTGCGCGGACAAGATAAGCAGCTCTTGTGGGCCTAAAGTTTATGCGTTTATATTTGAGGAAAGTGGCGTCTTGTCCCAGGATTGTTGTGGGTTATTATTGAAAGAAGGGAAAGAGTGTCATGACAACCTGACAAATTCAATCCTGAGCAAAGGAGGATTTTCTACTGAAGAAACGGAGGAAATATTGGAAAGGAACTCTGAAGTTTGGAACCTTTGCAAGAGGAGCGGTCACATTGGAGGCACTCAAGCCGCACCAGCAACAATCGTACAACCCCTAAAAGGTTGTGCAGGCAAGGTCACCAGTGCTTGTGGGCCCAAAATATATGAGTTTGTGTTCGACAACAGCGGCATCCTATCTGAAAAATGTTGTGAGCAGTTGTTGAATGCAGGAAGAGAGTGTCATGATAGCGATACCAATTCAATCCTAAGTGAAGGAGAATTCTCCAAGGAAGAAAGGGAGGAAATATTGGCAAGGCACAGTGAAGTTTGGAACCTTTGTAAGAGGAGCGGTCACATTGGAGGCACTCAACCAGTACCTGCACCAACCGTACAACCCCTAACAGGTTGTGCAGGCAAGGTCACCAGTGCTTGTGGGCCTAAAGTATATGCATTTGTGTTTGACAAAAGTGGCGTTCTGTCCGAAAAATGTTGTGAGCTGTTGTTGAATGCAGGAAGACAGTGTCATGACGGCGAAACCAATTCAATCCTAAGTGAAGGAGAATTTTCTGCGGAAGAAAAGAAGGAAATTATGGAAAGACACAATCAAGTCTGGAACCTTTGCAAGAAGAATGGTCACATTGATATAGAAAACACTGTCTTCTAGAAATATGCCACAAAAGGGCTTGAATTGTATGGTTTAAAAATGATTCCGCAAAGGTCTTAAAACACATGGTACCCGATCGCGTACACATTTTATTTCGTTCTCATCTTTCGTAACACTAGTTGTGCCATTTCTTTTTCTTTTATTTCTTTTACGATTTTTCGCATTTTCGAAAAATGTTAAAAAAACTCATAAACAATTGTAGGTGATAACCACAGGTCGCATCAAATTTTGAAGGGATCACTATGATGAATGAAAATTCTAAGGAAGTGAGCATTATCTCACCCATCATAATTTATTTTAATCCCCACCCTGCATTATTGATGGACTATTTTCAGTCCCTTATGACATAATGAATTGCCTTCCACAACTTGTAGCCATTACCTCATTATGCGTCTCCCTTCCCCCCCTTCATTTTTTAATGTTTGTGCTTATTTTAAAAGTAAAACTCAAGTCATGCAATGGCAGAACGTAACCTTTAACTTGAAGAGATTATACTACTTATTAAACGTGACACCCATATCTTGCGTTTGCGGTATTTCTCTATGTTCTTATTTAGACGGATTAATTTATCTCTGTCCTTGCTTTGAAATGCTATGGATTTCCCTATTGGATGATCAATCAAATCACGAGGATGCTGTGGCGAATGTTATGCTAATGGGAGGTAAGGTTTTCCATACATTTATGAGGTAAAGAAATTCAAAAATGCATCTTTGATGGTGAGTCCGACTATCAAATGGTAGTTATGCAATTGTTTTGCATATAGGAAGAATTCGCTCCAAAGTTGTACCAAAAAGGAACATTGACGTGGGGGTTATTTTTGTTCACCCTCTCTTAGACTTTGGCTGGGATAATTTTAATTGAAATTTTTTGAAAACCCATCAACTGAGAAAAGGAGAAGAGGAAAGGTGTTTGGTGACATCCCATCTCATGGAAGGCGAACGAAGAATTGAAATTAAGGGAGGAAGAAGTTCATGGGGCTTGAAGAAATTTACAGAAGTCGACCCCAATTGCAAAAAATGAATATGAATACGTAACATGCAAGAATTGCGCCCCTCACCATACGCAGCACGTATGTTCTCAGTTGATCAGATATTGCTCACTGTATTATCGCTGCGGGTTTTATCCATCAATAATACATGGACAGACAACTTGGGTAAAATAAAAAAATTGGTTAATTCTACCTGTTTAACTGTTTGGGGACACTGCACTCAACGGTTTAGATTTATTGCATTTGGGCAAAACGCCAGATTCATCAATATATTGGAGTCGAAAAAAATTGTGATTACCAAAGAATATAGCAATTCAGTAAATTCTAATTTTCTAGAAAATGAATATTAGCTAAAACGCTCAACAGACCATCAAGTACGTAAAGATTACGTCTTACACCCTACCACATTCTTGTTCGACGAATTAACAAATATTTACTGGAAATTATTGCCTATGCGTTTGCTATGTGGCATCCATGGGTTTCTCTTTAATAATACCGATGAATCCAATTTGTTCCATGCCGTGATCATTGTATGTAGAGAACTCTTCTTTGTTTTAGGACTTTTCAGGGTGTTAAGTTAAATCAATGAATGTAATACGCGGTATTCCAGACTTCGTTTCATTTATTACGTCTTACTACAAAATGTTAACTCGCGTGGTTTTTTTTCCGTGTCGGCAAACGTTTCCTTTTATGCATCCACAACTCATTCACCAATTCCCCATTAAAAATTTTGTTGTGTGCTAATAATCTCCTTACTTCTTTGCAGGCATATGTTTTTGGGCGTTTACTTGATGATTCTCTATGGCATATCAATTCTAGAGTGCAAGTGAAACTGTGCAAGTATCACATTAAGGCAATGCAACGTAAGACTTGTCAGGCATATTTTTCTCTCTTTTCTTCTGAATGCTGGTTGATACGTTTAACATAAGCCTAATATTTAGTTAGTTAAGAAAATTAAATTAGTTTATACAAACGTTAAAATAAATGGGGATTGTAATATCCCCATTACTAATTTGACACAAATCTTCATATGTAGATGTACACCTAGCCACGTTGATGTGATACTCGAAGCTCCTATGCAATGCCCTTGGAACCATGCTAATGCCACACCCAAAATAATTAACTGTTTTGGATCCTGAACCCCATTTACTCGCCATGCTTTAGGAAATACGATTATTAGATAAACAAGACTTATCAAAAGTTGAGCTTGAACTAAGAAGACCCAACCCATTCTTTAAAGGAACCCATGGTTGAGAAAATTGGTCGGTTTCATTGCTTCTATGTTAAGATACGTAAGTAATCGTACGAATAGAGGAGATCAACAACAATTAAAACTAAAGTTGCATGCCTCTTTTGTTACACCGTGCAAATGAACACACGAGAATACTTAGATGATTAGAACCTTAGAAAGCATGAGAAGACTTTGCCAACAAACATATATAGCTACAATAGTTGTTACATTCCAAATATTTAACTTTCCTTTCCTTTTTCATAGTGTGTATTCTGCACATAGTCTTGGCTCGGTAAAATTGAGATAATAATTTCAAGATGGGACTTTTAGGAAGTTATGTGTTTTGATCCTTTTTCTATTGCAACGATTAGAAACAAATTCTCCATATTAAGTTATATTTAGTTATAGTAGGATTTGAAATTAAGTTTATTTTATGTAACAACTACAATGAGGAGTTTCATTTCTACTCCTCCTAAATAGGGATACGTTTTTCTCCATTTGTTCTAATGTTGCTTAAGTCTTGAATATACTATAAATATGTGTCATGGGAAAGGTTCATTTCATCATCCACTTGTTCGGATTACCACTTCAGTTTGCAAAGTAGACACCACAACTTAAGCAAATTCTATTACAATAGAAAAGAAAAACACATTCATTGGAATTGACGGATTCAAAACATATCCTAGCCATGAAGTTATCCATCATCTTTATGATCCTTAATACATTTTTCATTGCAACCACCCGCAGCACCTGTGCCAAGCATAGATCCCATAATTGGTTGTGCGGACAAGATAAGTAGCTCTTGTGGGCCTAAAGTTTATGCGTTTATATTTGAGGAAAGTGGCGTCTTGTCCCAGGATTGTTGTGGGTTATTATTGAAAGAAGGGAAGGAGTGTCATGACAACCTGACAAATTCAATCCTGAGCAAAGGAGGATTTTCTACTGAAGAAACGGAGGAAATATTGGAAAGGAACTCTGAAGTTTGGAACCTTTGCAAGAGGAGCGGTCACATTGGAGGCACTCAAGCCGCACCAGCAACAATCGTACAACCCCTAAAAGGTTGTGCAGGCAAGGTCACCAGTGCTTGTGGGCCCAAAATATATGAGCCTTGTGTTCGACAACAGCGGCATCCTATCCGAAAAATGTTGTGAGCAGTTGTTGAATGCAGGAAGAGAGTGTCATGATAGCGATACCAATTCAATCCTAAGCGAAGGAGAATTCTCCAAGGAAGAAAGGGAGGAAGTATTGGCAAGGCACAGTGAAGTTTGGAACCTTTGTAAGAGGAGCGGTCATATTGGAGGCACTCAACCAGTACCTGCACCAACCGTACAACCCCTAACAGGTTGTGCAGGCAAGGTCACCAGTGCTTGTGGGCCTAAAGTATATGCATTTGTGTTTGACAAAAGTGGCGTTCTGTCCGAAAAATGTTGTAAGCTGTTGTTGAATGCAGGAAGACAGTGTCATGACAGCGAAACCAATTCAATCCTAAGTGAAGGAGAATTTTCTGCGGAAGAAAAGAAGGAAATTATGAAAAGACACAATCAAGTCTGGAACCTTTGCAAGAAGAATGGTCACATTGATAAAGAAAACACTGTCTTCTAGAAATATGCCACAAAAAGGCTTGAATTGTATTGTTTAAAAATGATTCCGCAAAGGTCTTAAAACACATGGTACCTGATCGCGTACACATTTTATCTCGTTCTCATCTTTCGTAACACTAGTTGTGCCATTTCTTTTTCTTTTATTACTTTTACGATTTTTCGCATTTTCGAAAAATGTTAAAAAAACTCATAAACAATTGTGGGTGATAACCACAGGTCGCATCAAATTTTGAAGGGATCACTATGATGAATGAAAATTCTAAGGAAGTGAGCATTATCTCACCCATCATAATTTATTTTAATCCCCACCCTGCATTATTGATGGACTATTTTCAGTCCCGTATGACATAATGAATTGCCTTCCACAACTTGTAGCCATTACCTCATTATGCGTCTCCCTTCCCCCCCTTCATTTTTTAATGTTTGTGCTTATTTTAAAAGTAAAACTCAAGTCATGCAATGGCAGAACGTAACCTTTAACTTGAAGAGATTATACTACTTATTAAACGTGACACCCATATCTTGCGTTTGCGGTATTTCTCTATGTTCTTATTTGGACATTGAAATGCTATGGATTTCCCTATTGGATGATCAATCAAATCACGAGGATGCTGTGGCGAATGTTATGCTAATGGGAGGTAAGGTTTTCCATACATTTATGAGGTAAAGAAATTCAAAAATGCATCTTTGATGGTGAGTCCGACTATCAAATGGTAGTTATGCAATTGTTTTGCATATAGGAAGAATTGGCTCCAAAGTTGTACCAAAAAGGAACATTCACGTGGGGGTTATTTTGTTCACCCTCTCTTAGACTTTGGCTGGGATAATTTTAATTGAAATTTTTCGAAAACCCATCAACTGAGAAAAGGAGAAGAGGAAAGGTGTTTGGTGACATCCCATCTCATGGAAGGCGAACGAAGAATTGAAATTAAGGGAGGAAGAAGTTCATGGGGCTTGAAGAAATTTACAGAAGTCGACCCTAATTGTAAAAAATGAATATGAATACGTAACACGCAAGAATTGCGCCCCTCACCATACGCAGCACGTATGTTCTCAGTTGATCAGATATTGCTCACCGTATTGTCGCTGCGGGCTTTATCCATCAATAATACATGGACAGACAACTTGGGTAAAATAAAAATATAGGTTAATTCTACCTGTTAAACTGTTTGGGGACACTGCACTCAACGGTTTAGATTTATTGCATTTGGGCAAAACGCCAGATCCATCAACATATTGGAGTCGGAAAAAAATTATGATTACCAAAGAATATAGCAATTCAGTAAATTCTAATTTTCAAGAAAATGAATATTAGCTAAAACGCTCAACAGACCATCAAGTACGTAAAGATTACGTCTTACACCCTACCACATTCTTGTTCGACGAATTAACAAATATTTACTGGAAATTATTGCCTATGCGTTTGCTATGCTGCATCCGTGGGTTTCTCCTTAATAATACCGATGAATCCAATTTGTTCCATGCCGTGATCATTGTATATAGAGAACTCTTCTTTATTTTAGGACTTTTCAGGGTGTTAAGTTAAATCAATGAATGTAATATGTGGTATTCCAGACTTCGTTTCATTTATTACGTCTTACTACAAAATGTTAACTCGTCTGGTTTTTTTTCCGCGTCGGCTAACGTTTCCTTTTATACATCCACAACTCATTCACCAATTCCCCATTAAAAATTTTGTTGTGTGCTAATAATCTCCTTACTTCTTTTTAGGCATATGTTTTTGGGCGTTTACTTGATGATTCTCTATGGCATATCAATTCTAGAGTACAAGTGAAACTGTGCAAGTATCACATTAAGGCAATGCAACGTAAGACTTGTCAGGCATATTTTTCTTTATTTTCTTCTGAATGCTGGTTGATACGTTTAACATAAGCCTAATATTTAGTTAGTTAAGAAAATTAAATTAGTTAATACAAATGTTAAAATAAATGGGGATTGTAATATCCCCATTACTAATTTGACACAAATCTTCATATGTAGATGTACACCTGGCCACGTTGATGTGATACTCGAAGCTCCTATGCAATGCCCTTGGAACCACGCTAATGCCACACCCAAAATAGTTAACTGTTTTGGATCCTGAACCCCATTTACTCGCCATGCTTTAGGAAATACGATTATTAGATAAACCAGACTTATCAAAAGTTGAGCTTGAACTAGGAAGACCCAACCCATTCTTTAAAGGAACCCATAGTTAAGAAAATTGGTCGGTTTCATTGCTTCTATGTTAAGATACGTAAGTAATCGTACGAATAGAGGAGATCAACAACAATTAAAACTAAAGTTGCATACCTCTTTTGTTACACGGTGCAAATGAACACACGAGAATCCTTAGATGATTAGAACCTTAGAAAGCATGAGAAGACTTTGCCAACAAACATATATAGCTACAACAGTTGTTACATTCCAAATATTTAACTTCCTTTCCTCTTTCATAGTGTGTATTCCGCACATAGTCTTGGCTCGGTAAAATTGAGATAATAATTTCAAGATGGGACTTTTAGGAAGTTATTTGTTTTAATCCTTTTTCTATTGCAACGATTAGAAACAAATTCTCCATATTAAGTTATATTTAGTTATAGTAGGATTTGAAATTAAGTTTATTTTATGTAACAACTACAATGAGGAGTTTCATTTCTACTCCTCTTAAATAGGGATACGTTTTTCTCCATTTGTTCTAATGTTGCTTAAGTCTTGAACATACTATAAATATGTGTCATGGGAAAGGTTCATTTCATCATCCACTTGTTCGGATTACCACTTCAGTTTGCAAAGTAGACACCACAACTTAGGCAAATTCTATTACAATAGAAAAGAAAAACACATTCATTGGAATTGACGAATTCAAAACATATCCTAGCCATGAAGTTATCCATCATCTTTATGACCCTTAATACATTTTTCATTGCAACCACCCACACAGCACCTGTGCCAAGCACAGATCCCATAATTGGTTGCGCGGACAAGATAAGCAGCTCTTGTGGGCCTAAAGTTTATGCGTTTATATTTGAGGAAAGTGGCGTCTTGTCCCAGGATTGTTGTGGGTTATTATTGAAAGAAGGGAAAGAGTGTCACGACAACCTGACAAATTCAATCCTGAGCAAAGGAGGATTTTCTACTGAAGAAACGGAGGAAATATTGGAAAGGAACTCTGAAGTTTGGAACCTTTGCAAGAGGAGCGGTCACATTGGAGGCACTCAAGCCGCACCAGCAACAATCGTACAACCCCTAAAAGGTTGTGCAGGCAAGGTCACCAGTGCTTGTGGGCCCAAAATATATGAGTTTGTGTTCGACAACAGCGGCATCCTATCTGAAAAATGTTGTGAGCAGTTGTTGAATGCAGGAAGAGAGTGTCATGATAGCGATACCAATTCAATCCTAAGTGAAGGAGAATTCTCCAAGGAAGAAAGGGAGGAAATATTGGCAAGGCACAGTGAAGTTTGGAACCTTTGTAAGAGGAGCGGTCACATTGGAGGCACTCAACCAGTACCTGCACCAACCGTACAACCCCTAACAGGTTGTGCAGGCAAGGTCACCAGTGCTTGTGGGCCTAAAGTATATGCATTTGTGTTTGACAAAAGTGGCATTCTGTCTGAAAAATGTTGTGAGCTGTTGTTGAATGCAGGAAGACAGTGTCATGACAGCGAAACCAATTCAATCCTAAGTGAAGGAGAATTTTCTGCGGAAGAAAAGAAGGAAATTATGAAAAGACACAATCAAGTCTGGAACCTTTGCAAGAAGAATGGTCACATTGATATAGAAAACACTGTCTTCTAGAAATATGCCACAAAAGGGCTTGAATTGTATGGTTTAAAAATGATTCCGCAAAGGTCTTAAAACACATGGTACCCGATCGCGTACACATTTTATTTCGTTCTCATCTTTCGCAACACTAGTTGTGCCATTTCTTTTTCTTTTATTTCTTTTACGATTTTTCGCATTTTCGAAAAATGTTAAAAAAACTCATAAACAATTGTGGGTGATAACCACAGGTCGCATCAAATTTTGAAGGGATCACTATGATGAATGAAAATTCTAAGGAAGTGAGCATTATCTCACCCATCATAATTTATTTTAATCCCCACCCTGCATTATTGATGGACTATTTTCAGACCCTTATGACATAATGAATTGCCTTCCGCAACTTGTAGCCATTACCTCATTATGCGTCTCCCTTCCCCCCCTTCATTTTTTAATGTTTGTGCTTATTTTAAAAGTAAAACTCAAGTCATGCAATGGCAGAACGTAACCTTTAACTTGAAGAGATTATACTACTTATTAAATGTCACACCCATATCTTGCGTTTGCGGAATTTCTCTATGTTCTTATTTAGACGGATTAATTTATCTCTGTCCTTGCTCTGAAACGCTATGGATTTCCCTATTGGATGATCAATCAAATCACGAGGATGCTGTGGCGAATGTTATGCTAATGGTAGGTAAGGTTTTCCAACATTTATGAGGTAAAGAAATTCAAAAATGCATCTTTGATGGTGAGTCCGACTATCAAATGGTAGTTATGCAATTGTTTTGCATATAGGAAGAGTTGGCTCCAAAGTTGTACCAAAAAGGAACATTGACGTGGGGGTTATTTTTGTTCACCCTCTCTTAGGCTTTGGCTGGGATAATTTTAATTGAAATTTTTCGAAAACCCATCAACTGAGGAAAGGAGAAGAGGAAAGGTGTTTGGTGACATCCCATCTCATGGAAGGCGAACGAAGAATTGAAATTAAGGGAGGAAGAAGTTCATGGGGCTTGAAGAAATTTACAGAAGTCGACTCCAATTGCAAAAAATGAATATGAATACGTAACACGCAAGAATTGCGCCCCTCACCATACGCATCACGTATGTTCTCAGTTGATCAGATATTGCTCACCGTATTGTCGCTGCGGGTTTTATCCATCAATAATACATGGACAGACAACTTGGGTAAAATAAAAAAATTGGTTAATTCTACATGTTAAACTGTTTGGGGACAATGCACTCAACGGTTTAGATTTATTGCATTTGGGCAAAATGCCAGATTCATCAACATATTGGAGTCGGAAAAAAATTATGATTACCAAAGAATATAGCAATTCAGTAAATTCTAATTTTCTAGAAAATGAATATTAGCTAAAACGCTCAACAGACAATCAAGTACGTAAAGATTACGTCTTACACCCTACCACATTCGTGTTCGACGAATTAACAAATATTTACTGGAAATTATTGCCTATGCGTTTGCTATGTTGCATCCATGGGTTTCTCCTTAATAATACCGATGAATCCAATTTGTTCCATGCCGTGATCATTATATGTAGAGAAGTCTTCTTTATTTTAGGACTTTTAAGGGTGTTAAGTTAAATCAATGAATGTAATCCGCGGTATTCCAGACTTCGTTTCATTTATTACGTCTTACTACAAAATGTTAACTCGCGTGGGTTTTTTTCCGTGTCGGCTAACGTTTCCTTTTATGCATCCACAACTCATTCACCAATTCCCCATTAAAAATTTTGTTGTGTGCTAATAATCTCCTTACTTCTTTGTAGGCATATGTTTTTGGGCGTTTACTTGACGATTCTCTATGGCATATCGATTCTAGAGTGCAAGTGAAACTGTGTAAGTATCACATTAAGGCAATGCAACGTAAGACTTGTCAGGGATATTTTTCTCTATTTTCTTCTGAATGCCGGTTGATACGTTTAACATAAGCCTAATATTTAGTTAGTTAAGAAAATTAAGTTAGTTAATATAAAGGTTAAAATAAATGGCTATTGTAATATCCCCATTACTAATTTGACACAAATCTTCATATGTAGATGTACACCTGGCCACGTTGATGTGATACTCGAAGCTCCCATGCAATGCCCTTGGAACCATGCTAATGCCACACCCAAAATAGTTAACTGTTTTGGATCCTGAACCCCATTTACTCGCCATGCTCTAGGAAATACGATTATTAGATAAACAAGACTTATCAAAAGTTGAGCTTGAACTAAGAAGACCGAACCCATTCTTTAAAGGAACCCATGGTTGAGAAAATTGGTCGGTTTCATTGCTTCTATGTTAAGATGCATAAGTTATCGTATGAATAGAGGAGATCAACAACAATTAAAACTAAAGTTGCATGCCTCTTTTGTTACACCGTGCAAATGAACACACGAGAATCCTTAGATGATTAGAACCTTAGAAAGCATGAGAAGACTTTGCCAACAAGCATATATAGCTACAACAGTTGTTACATTCCAAATATTTAACTTCCTTTCCTTTTTCATAGTGTGTATTCCGCACATAGTCTTGGCTTGGTAAAATTGAGATAATAATTTCAAGGTGGGACTTTTAGGAAGTTATTTGTTTTGATCCTTTTTCTATTGCAACGATTAGAAACAAATTCTCCATATTAAGTTATATTTAGTTATAGTAGGCTTTGAAATTAAGTTTATTTTATGTAACAACTACAATGAGGAGTTTCATTTCTACTCCTCTTAAATAGGGATACGTTTTTCTCCATTTGCTCTAATGTTGCTTAAGTCTTGAATATGCTATAAATATGTGTCATGGGAAAGGTTCATTTCATCATCCACTTGTTCGGATTACCACTTTAGTTTGCAAAGTAGACGCCACAACTTAAGCAAATTCTATTACAATAGAAAAGAAAAACACATTCATTGGAATTGACGGATTCAAAACATATCCTAGCCTAGCCATGAAGTTATCCATCATCTTTATGACCCTTAATATATTTTTCATTGCAACCACCCACGCAGCACCTGTGCCAAGCATAGATCCCATAATTGGTTGCGCGGACAAGATAAGCAGCTCTTGTGGGCCTAAAGTTTATGCGTTTATATTTGAGGAAAGTGGCGTATTGTCCCAGGATTGTTGTGGGTTATTATTGAAAGAAGGGAAAGAGTGTCATGACAACCTGACAAATTCAATCCTGAGCAAAGGAGGATTTTCTACTGAAGAAACAGAGGAAATATTGGAAAGGAACTCTGAAGTTTGGAACCTTTGCAAGAGGAGTGGTCACATTGGAGGCACTCAAGCCGCACCAGCACAAATCGTACAACCCCTAAAAGGTTGTGCAAGCAAGGTCACCAGTGCTTGTGGGCCTAAAATATATGAGTTTGTGTTCGACAACAGCGGCGTCCTACCCCAAAAATGTTGTAAGCGGTTGTTGAATGCGGGAAGAGAGTGTCATGATAGCGATACCAATTCAATCCTAAGTGAAGGAGAATTTTCCAAGGAAGAAAGGGAGGAAATATTGGCAAGGCACAGTGAAGTTTGGAACCTTTGTAAGAGGAGCAGTCACATTGGAGGCACTCAACCAGTACCTGCACCAACCGTACAACCCCTAACAGGTTGTGCAGGCAAGGTCACCAGTGCTTGTGGGCCTAAAGTATATACATTAGTGTTTGACAAAAGTGGCGTTCTGTCCGAAAAATGTTGTGAGCTATTGTTGAATGCAGGAAGACAGTGTCATGACAGCGAAACCAATTCAATCCTAAGTGAAGGAGAATTTTCTGCGGAAGAAAAGAAGGAAACTATGAAAAGACACAATCAAGTCTGGAACGTTTGCAAGACGAATGATCACATTGATATAGAAAACACTGTCTTCTAGAAATATGCCACAAAAGGGCTTGAATTGTATGGTTTAAAAATGATTCCGCAAAGGTCTTAAAACACATGGTACTCGATTGCGTACACATTTTATTTCGTTCTCATCTTTCGTAACACTAGTTGTGCCATTTCTTTTTCTTTTATTTCTTTTACGATTTTTCGCATTTTCGAAAAATGTTAAAAAACTCATGAACAATGGCGGGTGATAACCCCAGGTCGCATCAAATTTTGAACGGATCACTATGATGAATGAAAATTCTAAGGAAGTGAGCATTATCTCATTCATGATAATTTATTTTAATCCCCACCCTGCATTATTGATGGACTATTTTCAGTCCCTTATGACATAATGAATTGCCTTCCACAACTTGTAGCCATTACCTCATTATGCGTCTCCCTTCCCCCCCCCTTCATTTTTAATGTTTGTGCTTATTTTAGAAGTAAAACTCAAGTCATGCAATGGCAGAACGTAACCTTTAACTTGAAGAGATTATACTACTTATTAAACGTCACACCCATATCTTGCGTTTGCGGTATTTCTCTATGTTCTTATTTGGAGGGATTAATTTATCTCTGTCCTTGCTCTGAAATGCTATGGATTTCCCTATTGGATGATCAATCAAATCACGAGGATGCTGTGGCGAACGTTATGCTAAAGGGAGGTAAGGTTTTCCATACATTTATGAGGTAAAGAAATTCAAAATTGCATCTTTGATAGTGAGTCCGACTATCAAATGGTAGTTATGCAATTGTTTTGCATATAGGAAGAATTCGCTCCAAAGTTGTACCAAAAAGGAACATTGACGTGGGGGTTATTTTTGTTCACCCTCTCTTAGACTTGGCTGGGATAATTTTAATTGAAATTTTATGAAAACCCATCAACTGAGAAAAGGAGAAGAGGAAAGGTGTTTGGTGATATCCCATCTCATGGAAGGCGAACGAAGAATTGAAATAAAGGGAGGAAGAAGTTCATGGGGCTTGAAGAAATTTACAGAAGTCGACTCCAATTGCAAAAAATGAATATGAATACGTAACATGCAAGAATTGCGCCCCTCACCATATGCAGCACGTATGTTCTCAGTTGATCAGATATTGCTCACCGTATTGTCGCTGCGGGTTTTATCCATCAATAATACATGGACAGACAACTTGGGTAAAATAAAAAAATTGGTTAATTCTACCTGTTAAACTGTTTGGGGACACGGCACTCAACGGTTTAGATTTATTGCATTTGGGCAAAACGCCAGATTCATCAACATATTGGAGTCGGAAAAAAATTAGGATTACCAAAGAATATAGCAATTCAGTAAATTCTAATTTTCTAGAAAATGAATATTAGCTAAAGCGCGCAACAGACCATCAAGTACGTAAAGATTACGTCTTACACCCTACCACATTCTTGTTCGACGAATTAACAAATATTTACTGGAAATTATTGCCCATGCGTTTGCTATGTTGCACCCATGGGTTTCTCCTTAATAATACCGATGAATCGAATTTGTTCCATGCCGTGATCATTATATGTAGAGAACTCTTCTTTATTTTAGGACTTTTCAGGGTGTTAAGTTAAATCAATGAATGTAATACGCGGTATTCCAGACTTTGTTTCATTTATTACGTCTTACTACAAAATGTTAACTCGCGTGGTTTTTTTCCGTGTCGGCTAACGTTACCTTTTATGCATCCACAACTCATTCACCAATTCCCCATTAAAAATTTTGTTGTGTGCTAATAATCTCCTTACTTCTTTGTAGGCATATGTTTTTGGGCGTTTACTTGACGATTCTCTATAGCATATCGATTCTAGAGTGCAAGTGAAACTGTGTAAGTATCACATTAAGGCAATGCAACGTAAGACTTGTCAGGTATATTTTTCTCTATTTTCTTCTGAATGCCGGTTGATACGTTTAACATAAGCCTAATATTTAGTTAGTTAAGAAAATTAAGTTAGTTAATATAAAGGTTAAAATAAATGGCTATTGTAATATCCCCATTACTAATTTGACACAAATCTTCATATGTAGATGTACACCTGGCCACGTTGATGTGATACTCGAAGCTCCTATGCAATGCCCTTGGAACCATGTAAATGCCACACCCAAAATATTTAACGGTTTTGGATCCTGAACCCTACTTACTCGCCATGCTTTAGGAAATACGATTATTAGATAAACAAGACTTATCAAAAAGTTGAGCTTGAACTAAGAAGACCCAACCCATTCTTTAAAGGAACCCATGGTTGAGAAAATTGGCCGGTTTCATTGCTTCTATGTTAAGATACGCAAGTAATCGTGCAAATAGAGGAGATCAACAATAATTAAAACTAAAGTTGTATGACTCCTTCGTTACACCGTGCAAATGAACACACGAGAACCCTTAGATGATTAGAACCTTAGAAAGCATGAGAAGACTTTGCCAACAAACATATATAGCTACAACTGTTGTTACATTCCAAATATTTAACTACCTTTCCGTTTTCATAGTGTGTATTCCGCACATAGTCTTGGCTCGGTAAAATTGAGATAATAATTTCAAGATGGGACTTTTAGGAAGTTATTTGTTTTGATCCTTTTTCTGTTGCAACGGTTAGAAACAAATTCTCCATATTAAGTTATATTTAGTTATAGTAGGATTTGAAATTAAGTTTATTTTATGTAACAACTACAATGAGTAGTTCATTTCTACACCTCTTAAATAGGGATACGTTTTTTTCCATTTGTTCTAATGTTGCTTAAGTCTTGAATATGCTATAAATATGTGCCATGGGAAAGGTTCATTTCATCATCCACTTGTTCGGATTACCACTTCAGTTTGCAAAGTAGACACCACAACTTAGGCAAATTCTATTACAATAGAAAAGAAAAACACATTCATTGGAATTGACGAATTCAAAACATATCCTAGCCATGAAGTTATCCATCATCTTTATGACCCTTAATACATTTTTCATTGTAACCACCCATGCAGCACCTGTGCCAAGCAGAGATCCCATAATTGGTTGCGCGGACAAGATAAGCAGCTCTTGTGGGCCTAAAGTTTATGCGTTTATATTTGAGGAAAGTGGCGTCTTGTCCCAGGATTGTTGTCGGTTATTATTGAAAGAAGGGAAAGAGTGTCACGACAACCTGACAAATTCAATCCTGAGCAAAGGAGGATTTTCTACTGAAGAAACGGAGGAAATATTGGAAAGGAACTCTGAAGTTTGGAACCTTTGCAAGAGGAGCGGTCAAATTGGAGGCACTCAAGCCACACCAGCAACAATCGTACAACCCCTAAAAGGTTGTGCAGGCAAGGTCACCAGTGCTTGTGGGCCCAAAATATATGAGTTTGTGTTCGACAATAGCGGCATCCTATTTGAAAAATGTTGTGAGCAGTTGTTGAATGCAGGAAGAGAGTGCCATGATAGTGATACCAATTCAATCCTAAGTGAAGGAGAATTCTCCAAGGAAGAAAGGGAGGAAATATTGGCAAGGCACAGTGAAGTTTGGAACCTTTGTAAGAGGAGCGGTCACATTGGAGGCACTCAACCAGTACCTGCACCGACCGTACAACCCCTAACAGGTTGTGCAGGCAAGGTCACCAGTGCTTGTGGGCCTAAAGTATATGCATTTGTGTTTGACAAAAGTGGCGTTTTGTCCGAAAAATGTTGTGAGCTGTTGTTGAATGCAGGAAGACAGTGTCATGACAGCGAAACCAATTCAATCCTAAGTGAAGGAGAATTTTCTGTGGAAGAAAAGAAGGAAATTATGAAAAGACACAATCAAGTCTGGAACCTTTGCAAGAAGAACGATCACATTGATATAGAAAACACTGTCTTCTCGAAATATGCCACAAAAGGGCTTGAATTGTATGGTTTAAACATGATTCCGCAAAGGTCTTAAAATTCATGGTACCCGATCGCGTACACATTTTATTTCGTTCTCATCTTTTGTAACACTGGTTGTGCCATTTCTTTTTCTTTTCTTTCTTTTACGATTTTTCGCATTTTCGAAAAATGTTAAAACAACTCACAAACAATTGTGGGTGATAACCACAGGTCGCATCAAATTTTGAAGGGATCACTATGATGAATGAAAATTCTAAGGAAGTGAGCATTGTCTCACCCATCATAACTTATTTTAATCCCCAGCCTGCATTATTGATGGACTATTTTCAGTCCCTTATGACATAATGAATTGCCTTCCACAACTTGTAGCCGTTACCTCATTATGCGTCTCCCTTCCCCCCCCTTCATTTTTTAATGTTTGTGCTTATTTTAAAAGTAAAACTCAAGTCATGCAATGGCAGAACGTAACCTTTAACTTGAAGAGATTATACTGCTTATTAAACGTGACACCCATATCTTGCGTTTGCAGTATTTCTCTATGTTCTTATTTGGACGGATTAATTTATCTCTGTCCTTACTCTGAAATGCTATGGATTTCCCTATTGGATGATCAATTAAATCACGAGGATGCTGTGGCGAATGTTATGCTAATGGGAGGTAAGGTTTTCCATACATTTGTGAGGTAAAGAAATTCAAAAATGCATCTTTGATGGTGAGTCCGACTATCACATGGTAGTTATGCAATTGTTTTGCATATAGGAAGAATTGGCTCCAAAGTTGTACCAAAAAGGGACATTGACGTGGGGGTTATTTTTGTTCACCCTCTCTTTGACTTTGGCTGGGATAATTTTAATTGAAATTTTTCGAAAACCCATCAACTGAGAAAAGGAGAAGGGGAAAGGTGTTTGGTGACATCCCATCTCATGGAAGGCGAATGAAGAATTGAAATTAAGGGAGGAAGAAGTTCATGGGGCTTGAATAAATTTACAGAAGTCGACTCTAATTGCAAAAAATGAATATGAATACATAACACGCAAGAATTGCGCCCCTCACCATACGCAGCACGCATGTTCTCAGTTGATCAGATATCGCTCACCGTATTGTCGCTGCGGGTTTTATCCATCAATAAAACATGGACAGACGACTTGGGTAAAATAAAAAAATTGGTTGATTCTACCTATTAAACTGTTTGGGGACACCGCACTCAACGGTTCAGATTTATTGCATTTGGGCGAAACGCCAGATTCATCAACATATTGGAGTCGAAAAAAATTGTGATTACCAAAGAATATAGCAATTCAGCAAATTCTAATTTTCTAGAAAATGAATATTAGCTAAAACGCTCAACAGACCATCAAGTACGTAAAGATTATGTCTTACACCCTACCACATTCTTGTTCGACGAATTAACAAATATTTACTGGAAATTATTGCCTATGCGTTTGCTATGTTGCATCCATGGGTTTCTCCTTAATAATACCGATGAATCCAATTTGTTCCATGCCGTGATCATTGTATGTAGAGAACTCTTCTTTATTTTAGGACTTTTCAAGGTGTTAAGTTAAATCAATGAATGTAATACGCGGTATTCCAGACTTCGTTTCATTTATTACGTCTTACTACAAAATGTTAACTCGCGTGGTTTTTTTCCGTGTCGGCTAACGTTTCCTTTTATGCATCCACAACTCATTCAGCAATTCCCCATTAAAAATTTTGTTGTGCGCTCATAATCTCCTTACTTCTTTGTAGGCATATGTTTTTGGGCGTTTACTTGATGATTCTCTATGGCATATCAATTCTAGAGTACAAGTGAAACTGTGCAAGTATCACATTAAGGCAATGCAACGTAAGACTTGTCAGGCATATTTTTCTCTCTTTTCTTCTGAATGCTGGTTGATACGTTTAACATAAGCCTAATATTTAGTTAGTTAAGAAAATTAAATTAGTTAATACAAACGTTAAAATAAATGGGGATTGTGATATCCCCATTACTAATTTGACACAAATCTTCATATGTAGATGTACACCTAGCCACGTTGATGTGATACTCGAAGCTCCTATGCAATGCCCTTGGAACCATGCTAATACCACACCCAAAATAGTTAACTGTTTTGGATCCTGAACCCCATTTACTCGCCATGCTTTAGGAAATACGATTATTAGATAAACAAGACTTATCAAAAGTTGAGCTTGAACTAAGAAGACCCAACCCATTCTTTAAAGGAACCCATGGTTGAGAAAATTGGTCGGTTTCATTGCTTCTATGTTAAGATACGTAAGTAATCGTACTAATAGAGGAGATCAACAACAATTAAAACTAAAGTTGCATGCCTCTTTTGTTACACCGTGCAAATGAACACACGAGAATCCTTAGATGATTAGAACCTTAGAAAGCATGAGAAGACTTTGCCAACAACCATATATAGCTACAACAGTTGTTTCATTCCAAATATTTAACTTCCTTTCCTTTTTCATAGTGTGTATTACGCACATAGTCTTAGCTCGGTAAAATTGAGATAATAATTTCAAGATGGGACTTTTAGGAAGTTATCTGTTTTGATCCTTTTTCTATTGCAATGATTAGAAACAAATTCTCCATATGAAGTTATATTTAGTTATAGTAGGATTTGAAATTAAGTTTATTTTATGTAACAACTACAATGAGGAGTTTCATTTCTACTCCTCTTAAATAGGGATACGTTTTTTTCCATTTGTTCTAATGCTGCTTAAGTCTTGAACATACTATAAATATGTGTCATGGGAAAGGTTCATTTCATCATCCACTTGTTTGGATTACCACTTCAGTTTGCAAAGTAGACACCACAACTTAAGCAAATTCTATTACAATAGAAAAGAAAAACACATTCATTGGGATTGACGGATTCATAACATATCCTAGCCATGAAGTTATCCATCATCTTTATGACCCTTAATACTTTTTTCATTGCAACCACCCATGCAGCACCTGTGCCAAGCATAGATCCCATAATTGGTTGCGCGGACAAGATAAGCAGCTCTTGTGGGCCTAAAGTTTATGCGTTTATATTTGAGGAAAGTGGCGTCTTGTCCCAGGATTATTGTGGGTTATTATTGAAAGAAGGGAAAGAGTGTCATGACAACCTGACAAATTCAATCCTAAGCAAAGGAGGATTTTCTGCTGAAGAAATGGAGGAAATATTGGAAAGGAACTCTAAAGTTTGGAACCTTTGCAAGAGGAGCGGTCACATTGGAGGCACTCAAGCCGCACCAGCAACAATCATACAACTCCTAAAAGGTTGTGCAGGCAAGGTCACCAGTGCTTGTGGGCCCAAAATATATGGGTTTGTGTTCGACAACAGCGGCATCCTATCTGAAAAATGTTGTGAGCAGTTGTTGAACGCAGGAAGAGAGTGTCATGATAGTGATACCAATTCAATCCTAAGTGAAGGAGAATTCTCCAAGGAAGAAAGGGAGGAAATATTGGCAAGGCACAGTGAAGTTTGGAACCTTTGTACGAGGAGCGGTCACATTGGAGGCAGTCAACCAGTACCAGCGCCTACCGTACAACCCCTAACAGGTTGTGCAGGCAAGGTCACCAGTGCTTGTGGGCCTAAAGTATATGCATTTGTGTTTGACAAAAGTGGCGTTCTGTCCGAAAAATGTTGTGAGCTATTGTTGAATGCAGGAAGACAGTGTCATGACAGTGAAACCAATTCAATCCTAAGTGAAGGAGAATTTTCTACGGAAGAAATGAAGGAAATTATGAAAAGACACAATCAAGTCTGGAACCTTTGCAAGAAGAATGGTCACATTGATATAGAAAACACTGTCTTCTAGAAATATGCCACAAAAGGGCTTGAATTGTATGGTTTAAAAATGATTCCGCAGAGGTCTTAAAACACATGGTACCCGATCGCGTACACATTTTATTTCGTTCTCATCTTTCGTAACACTAGTTGTGCCATTTCTTTTTCTTTTCTTTCTTTTACGATTTTTCTCATTTTCGAAAAATGTTAAAAAAACTCATAAACAATTGTGGGTGATAACCACAGGTCGCATCAAATTTTGAAGGGATCACTATGATGAATGAAAATTCTAAGGAAGTGAGCTCACCCATCACAATTTATTTTAATCCCCACCCTGCATTATTGATGGACTATTTTCAGTCCCCTATGACATAACGAATTGCCTTCCACAACTTGTAGCCATTACCTCATTATGCGTCTCCCTTTTTCCCCTCCATTTTTTAATGTTTGTGCTTATTTTAAAAGTAAAACTCAAGTCATGTTATGGCAGAACGTAACCTTTAACTTGAAGAGATTATACTACTTATTAAACGTGACACCCATATCTTGCGTTTGCGGTATTTCTCTATGTTACATTGAAATGCTATGGATTTCCCTATTGGATGATCAATCAAATCACGAGGATGCTGTGGCGAATGTTATGCTAATGGGAGGTAAGGTTTTCCATGCATTTATGAGGTAAAGAAATTTAAAAATGCATCTTTGATGGTGAGTCCGACTATCAAATGGTAGTTATGCAATTGTTTTGCATATAGGAAGTATTGGCTCCAAAGTTGTACCAAAAAGGAACATTAACGTGGGGGTTATTTTTGTTCACCCTCTCTTAGACTTTGGCTGGGATAATTTTAATTGAAATTTTTCGAAAGCCCATTAACTGAGAAAAGGAGAAGAGGAAAGGTGTTTGGTGACATCCCATCTCATGGAAGGCGAACGAAGAATTGAAATTAAGGGAGGAAGAAGTTCATGGGGCTTGAAGAAATTTACAGAAGTCGACTCCAATTGCAAAAAATGAATATGAATACGTAACACGCAAGAATTGCGCCCCTCACCACACGCAGCACGTATGTTCTCAGTTGATCAGATATTGCTCATCGTATTGTCGCTGCGGGTTTTATCCATCAATAATACATGGACAGACAACTTGGGTAAAATAAAAAAATTGGTTAATTCTACCTGTTAAACTGTTTGGGGACACTGCACTCAACGGTTTAGATTTATTGCATTTGGGCAAAACACCAGATTCATCAACATAATGGAGTCGGAAAAAAATTATGATTACCAAAGAATATAGTAATTCAGTAAATTCTAATTGTCTAGAAAATGAATATTAGGTAAAACGCTTAACAGACCATCAAGTACGTAAAGATTATGTATTACACCCTACCACATTCTTGTTCGACGAATTAACAAATATTTACTGCAAATTATTGCCTATGCATTTGCTATGTTGCATCCATGGGTTTCTCCTTAATAATACCGATGAATCCAATTTGTTCCATGCCGTGATCATTGTATGTAGAGAACTCTTCTTTATCTTAGGACTTTTCAGGGTGTTAAGTTAAATCAATGAATGTAGTACGCGGTATTCCAGACTTCGTTTCATTTATTACGTCTTACTACAAAATGTTAACCCGCGTGGTTTTTTTTCCGTGTCGGCTAACGTTTCCTTTTATGCATCCACAACTCATTCACCAATTCCCCATTAAAAATTTTGTTGTGTGCTAATAATCTCCTTACTTCTTTGTAGGCATATGTTTTTGGGCGTGTACTTGATGATTCTCTATGGCATATCAATTCTAGAGTGCAAGTGAAACTGTATAAGTATCACATTAAGGCAATGCAACGAAAGAGTTGTCAGGCATATTTTTCTCTATTTTCTTCTGAATGCTGGTTGATACGTTTAACATAAGCCTAATATTTAGTTAGTTAAGAAAATTAAATTAGTTAATACAAACGTTAAAATAAATGGGGATTGTAATATCCCCATTCTAATTTGACACAAATCTTCATATGTAGATGTACACCTGGCCACGTTGATGTGATACTCGAAGCTCCTATGCAATGCCCTTGGAACCATGCTAATGCCACACCCAAAATAGCTAATTGTTTTGGATCCTGAACCCCATTTACTCGCCATGCTTTAGGAAATACGATTATTAGATAAACAAGACTTATCAAAAGTTGAGCATGAACTAGGAAGACCCAACCCATTCTTTAAAGGAACCCATGGTTGAGAAAATTGGTCGTTTTCATTGCTTCTATGTTAAGATACGTAAGTAATCGTACGAATAGAGGAGATCAACAACAATTAAAACTAAAGTTGCATGCCTCTTTTGTTGCGCCGTGCAAATGAACACACGAGAATCCTTAGATGATTATAACCCTAGAAAGCATGAGACGACTTTGCCAACAAACATGTATAGCTACAACAGTTGTTACATTCCAAATATTTAACTTCCTTTCCTTTTTCATAGTGTGTATTCCGCACATAGTCTTGGCTCGGTAAAATTGAGATAATAATTTCAAGATGGGACTTTTAGGAAGTCATTTGTTTTGATCCTTTTCTATTGCAAAGATTAGAAACAAATTCTCCATATTAAGCTATATTTAGTTATAGTTGGATTTGAAATTAAGTTTATTTTATGTAACAACTACAATGAGGAGTTTCATTTCTACTCCTCTTAAATAGGGATACGTTTTTCTCCACTTGTTCTAATGTTGCTTAAGTCTTGAACACACTATAAATATGTGTCATGGGAAAGGTTCATTTCATCATCCACTTGTTCGGATTACCACTTCAGTTTGCAAAGTAGACACCACAACTTAAGCAAATTCCATTACAATAGAAAACAAGAACACATTCATTGGAATTGACGAATTCAAAACATATCCTAGCCATGAAGTTATCCATCATCTTTATGACCCTTAATACATTTTTCATTGCAACCACCCACACAGCACCTGTGCCAAGCATAGATCCCATAATTGGTTGCGCGGACAAGATAAGCAGCTCTTGTGGGCCTAAAGTTTATGCGTTTATATTTGAGGAAAGTGGCGTCTTGTCCCAGGATTGTTGTGGGTTATTATTGAAAGAAGGGAAAGAGTGTCATGACAACCTGACAAATTCAATCCTGAGCAAAGGGGGATTTTCTACTGAAGAAACGGAGGAAATATTGGAAAGGAACTCTGAAGTTTGGAGCCTTTGCAAGAGGAGCGGTCACATTGGAGGCACTCAAGCCGCACCAGCAACAATCGTACAACCCCTAAAAGGTTGTGCAGGCAAGGTCACCAGTGCTTATGGGCCCAAAATATATGAGTTTGTGTTCGACAACAGCGGCATCCTATCTGAAAAATGTTGTGAGCAGTTGTTGAATGCAGGAAGAGAGTGTCATGATAGCGATACCAATTCAATCCTACGTGAAGGAGAATTCTCCAAGGAAGAAAGGGAGGAAATATTGGCAAGGCACCGTGAAGTTTGGAACCTTTGTAAGAGGAGCGGTCACATTGGAGGCACTCAACCAGTACCTGCACCAACCGTACAACCCCTAACAGGTTGCGCAGGCAAGGTCACCAGTGCTTGTGGGCCTAAAGTATATGTATTTGTGTTTGACAAAAGTGGCGTTATGTCCGAAAAATGTTGTGAGCTGTTGTTGAATGCAGGAAGACAGTGTCATGACAGCGAAACCAATTCAATCCTAAGTGGAGGAGAATTTTCAGCGGAAGAAAAGAAGGAAATTATGAAAAGACACAATCAAGTCTAAAACCTTTGCAAGAAGAATGGTCACATTGATATGGAAAACACTGTCTTCTAGAAATATGCCACAAGAGGGCTGGAATTGTATGGTTTAAAAATGATTCCGCAAAGGTCTTAAAATACATGGTACCCGATCGCGTACACATTTTGCTTCGTTCTCATCTTTCGTAACACTAGTTGTGCCATTTCTTTTTCTTTTCTTTCTTTTACGATTATTCGCATTTTCGAAAAATGTTAAAAGAACTCATAAACAATTGTGGGTGATAACCACGGGTCACATCAAATTTTGAAGGGATCACTATGATGAATGAAAATT
This sequence comes from Carnegiea gigantea, assembly GCA_029747015.1. Classification (NCBI taxonomy): domain Eukaryota; kingdom Viridiplantae; phylum Streptophyta; class Magnoliopsida; order Caryophyllales; family Cactaceae; genus Carnegiea; species Carnegiea gigantea. Next base: position 200,618 of record JAKOGI010000456.1, read on the forward strand.
CTAAGGAAGCGAGCATTATCTCACCCATCATAATTTATTTTAATCCCCACCTTGCATTATTGATGGACTATTTTCAGTCCCTTATGACATAATGAATTGCCTTCCACAACTTGTAGCCATTACCTCATTATGCGTCTCCCTTCCCCCCCTTCATTTTTTAATGTTTAAAAGTAAAACTCAAGTCATGCAATGGCAGAACGTAACCTTTAACTTGAAGAGATTATACTACTTATTAAACGTGGCACCCATATCTTGCGTTTGCGGTATTTCTCTATGTTCTTATTTGGACGGATTAATTTATCTCTGTCCTTACTCTGAAATGCTATGGATTTCTCTATTGGATGATCAATCAAATCACGAGGATGCTGTGGCGAATGTTATGCTAATGGGAGGTAAGGTTTTCCATACATTTATGAGGTAAAGAAATTCAAAAATGCATCTTTGATGGTGAGTCCAACAATCAAATGGTAGTTATGCAATTGTTTTGCATATAGGAAGAATTGGCTCCAAAGTTGTACCAAAAAGGAACATTGACATGGGGGTTATTTTTGTTCACCCTCTCTTAGACTTTGGCTGGGATAATTTTAATTGAAATTTTACGAAAACCCATCAACTGAGAAAAGGAGAAGAGGAAAGGTGTTTGGTGACATCCCATCTCATGGAAGGCGAATGAAGAATTGAAATTAAGGGAGGAAGAAGTTCATGGGGCTTGAAGAAATTTACAGAAGTCGACTCCAATTGCAAAAAATGAATATGAATACATAACACGCAAGAATTACGCCCCTCACCATACACAGCACGCATGTTCTCAGTTGATCAGATATTGCTCACCGTACTGTCGCTGCGGGTTTTATCCATCAATAATACATGGACAGACAACTTGGGTAAAATAAAAAAATTGGTTAATTCTACCTGTTAACTGTTTGGGGACACAGCACTCAACGGTTTAGATTTATTGCATTTCGGCAAAACGCCAGATTCATCAACATATTGGAGTCGAAAAAAATTGTGATTACCAAAGAATATAGCAATTCAGTAAATTTTAATTTTCTAGAAAATGAATATTAGCTAAAATGCTCAACAGACCATCAAGTATGTAAAGATTATGTATTACACCCTACCACATTCTTGTTCGACGAATTAACAAATATTTACTGGAAATTATTGCCTATGCGTTTGCTATGTTGCATTCATGGGTTTCTCCTTAATAATACTGATGAATCCAATTTGTTCCATGTCGTGATCATTATATGTAGAGAACTCTTCTTTATTTTAGGACTTTTCAGGGTGTTAAGTTAAATCATTGAATGTAATACGCGGTATTCCAGACTTTGTTTCATTTATTACGTCTTACTACAAAATGTTAACTCGCGTGGTTTTTTTTCCGTGTCGGCTAACGTTTCCTTTTATGCATCCACGACTCATTCACCAATTCCCCATTAAAAATTTTGTTGTGTGCTAATAATGTCCTTACTTCTTTGTAGGCATATGTTTTTGGGCGTTTACTTGATGTCCTCTATGGCATATCAACTCCAGAGTGCAAGTGAAACTGTGCAAGTATCATATTAAGGCAATGCAACGTAAGACTTGTCAGGCATATTTTTCTCTATTTGCTTCTGAATGCTGGTTGATACGTTTAACATAAGCCTAATATTTAGTTAGCTAAGAAAATTAAATTAGTTAATACAAACGTTAAAATAAATAGGGATTGTAATATCCCCATTACTAATTTGACACAAATCTTCACATGTAGATGTACACCTGGCCACGTTGATGTGATACTCGAAGCTCCTATGCAATGCCCCTGGAACCATGCTAATGCCGCACCCAAAATAGTTAACTGTTTTGGATCCTGAACCCCATTTACTCGCCATGCTTTAGGAAATACGATTATTAGATAAACAAGACTTATCAAAAGTTGAGCTTGAACAAAGAAGACCCAACCCATTCTTCAAAGGAACCCATGGTTGAGAAAATTGGTCGGTTTCATCGCTTCTATGTTAAGATACGTTAGTAATCGTATGAATAGAGGAGATCAATAACAATTAAAACTAAAGTTGCATACTTCTTTTGTTACACCGTGCAAATGAACACACGAGAATCCTTAGATGATTAGAACCTTAGAAAGCATGAGAAGACTTAGCCAACAAACATATATAGCTACAACAGTTGTTACATTCCAAATATTTAACTTCCTTTCCTTTTTCATAGTGTGTATTCCGCACATAGTCTTGGCTCGGTAAAATTGAGATAATAATTTCAAGATGGGACTTTAGGAAGTTATTTGTTTTGATCCTTTTTCTATTGCAACGATTAGAAACAAATTCTCCATATTAAGTTATATTTAGTTATAGTAGGATTTGAAATTAAGTTTATTTTATGTGACAACTACAATGAGGAGTTTCATTTCTACTCCTCTTAAATAGGGATATGTTTTTCTCCATTTGTTCTAATGTTGCTTAAGTCTTGAATATACTATAAATATGTGTCATGGGAAAGGTTCACTTCATCATGCACTTTTTTGGATTACCAGTTCAGTTTGCAAAGTAGACACCACAACTTAAACAAATTCTATTACAATAGAAAAGAAAAACACATTCATTGGGATTGACGGATTCAAAACATATCCTAGCCATGAAGTTATCCACCATCTTTATGACCCTTAATACATTTTTCATTGCAACCACCCATGCAGCACCAGTGCCTAGCATAGATCCCATAATTGGTTGCGCGGACAAGATAAGTAGCTCTTGTGGGCCTAAAGTTTAAGCATTTATATTTGAGGAAAGTGGCGTCTTGTCCCACGATTGTTGTGGGTTATTATTGAAAGAAGGGAAAGAGTGTCATGACAACCTGACAAATTCAATCCTGAGCAAAGGAGGATTTTCTACTGAAGAAACGGAGGAAATATTGGAAAGGAACTCTGAAGTTTGGAACCTTTGCAAGAGGAGCGGTCACATTGGAGGCACTCAAGCCACACCAGCAACAATCGTACAACCCCTAAAAGGTTGTGCAGGCAAGGTCACCAGTGCTTGTGGGCCCAAAGTATATGCTTTTGGGTTTGACAAAAGTGGTGTTCTGTCCGAAAAATGTTGTGAGCTGCTGTTGAATGCAGGAAGACAGTGTCATGACAGCGAAACCAATTCAATCCTAAGTGAAGGAGAATTTTCTACGGAAGAAAAGAAGGAAATTATGAAAAGACACAATCAAGTCTGGAACCTTTGCAAGAAGAATGGTCACATTAATATAGAAAACACTGTCTTCTAGAAATATGCCACAAAAGGGCTTGAATTGTATGGTTTAAACATGATTGCGCAAAGGTCCTAAAATACATGGTACCCGATCGCGTACACATTTTATTTCGCTCTCATCTTTCGTAACACTAGTTGTGCCATTTCTTTTTCTTTTCTTTCTCTTACAATTTTTCGCATTTTCGAAAAATGTTAAAAAAACTCATAAACAATTGTGGGTGATAACCACAGGTCGCATCAAATTTTGAAGGGATCACTATGATAAATGAAAATTCTAAGGAAGTGAGCATTATCTCACCCTTCATAATTTATTTTAATCCCCACCCTGCATTATTGATGGACTATTTTCAGTCCCTTATGACATAATGAATTACCTTCCATAACTTGTAGCCATTACCTCATTATGCGTCTCCCTTTTTCCCCTCCATTTTTTAATGTTTGTGCTTATTTTAAAAGTAAAACTCAAGTCATGTAATGGCAGAACGTAACCTTTAACTTGAAGAGATTATACTACTTATTAAACGTGACACCCATATCTTGCGTTTACGGTATTTCTCTATATTCTTATTTGGATGGATTAATTTATCTCTGTCCCTACTCTGAAATGCTATGGATTTCCCTATTTGATGATCAATCAAATCACGAGGATGCTGTGGGGAATGTTATGCTATTGGGAGGTAAGGTTTCCCATACATTTATGAGGTAAAGAAATTCAAAAATGCATCTTTGATGGTGAGTCCGACTATCAAATGGTAGTTATGCAATTGTTTTGCATATAGGAAGAATTGGCTCCAAAGTTGTACCAAAAAGGAACATCGACGTGGGGGTTATTTTTGTTCACCCTCTCTTAGACTTTGGTTGGGATAATTTCAATTGAAATTTTTCGAAAACCCATCAACTGAGAAAAGGAGAAGAGGAAAGGTGTTTGGTGACATCCCATCTCATGGAAGACGAACGAAGAATTGAAATTAAGGGCGGAAGAAGTTCATGGGGCTTGAAGAAATTTATAGAAGTCGACTCCAATTGCAAAAAATGAATATGAATACATAACACACAAGAATTGCGCCCCTCACCATACGCAGCACGCATGTTCTCAGTTGATCAGATATTGCGCACCGAATTGTCGCTGCGGTTTTTATCCATCAATATTACATGGACAGACAACTTGGGTAAAATAAAAAATTTGGTTAATTCTACCTGTTAACTGTGTGGGGACACTGTACTCAATGATTTAGATTTATTGCATTTGGGCAAAACGCCAGATTCATTAACATATTGGAGTCGAAAAAAATTGTGATTACCAAAGAATATAGCAATTCAGTAAATTCTAATTTTCTAGAAAATGAATATTAGCTAAAACGCTCAACAGACCATCAAGTACGTAAAGATTACGTATTACACCCTGCCACATTCTTGTTCGACGAATTAACAAATATTTACTGGAAATTATTGCCTATGCGTTTGCTATGTTGCATTCATGGGTTTCTCCTTAATAATACCGATGAATCCAATTTGTTCCATGCCGTGATCATTATATGTAGAGAACTCTTCTTTATTCTAGGACTTTTCAGGGTGTTAAGTTAAATCAATGAATGTAATACGCGGTATTCCAGACTTCGTTTCATTTATTACGTCTTACTACAAAATGTTAACTCACGTGGTTTTTTTTCCGTGTCGACTAACGTTTCCTTTTATGCATCCACAACTCATTCACCAATTCCCCATTAAAAATTTTGTTGTGTGCTAATAATCTCCTTACTTCTTTGTAGGCATATGTTTTTGGGCGTTTACTTGATGATTCTCTATGGCATATCAATTCTAGAGTGCAAGTGAAACTGTGCAAGTATCATATTAAGGCAATGCAACGTAAGACTTGTCAGGCATATTTTTCTCTATTTTCTTCTGAATGCTAGTTGATACGTTTAACATAAGCCTAATATTTAGTTAGTTAAGAAAATTAAATTAGTTAATACAAACGTTAAAATAAATAGGGATTGTAATATCCCCATTACTAATTTGACACAAATCTTCATATGTAGATGTACACCTGGCCACGTTGATGTGATACTCGAAGCTCCTATGCAATGCCCTTGGAACCATGCTAATGCCACACCCAAAATAGTTAACTGTTTTGGATCCTGAACCCCATTTACTCGCCATGCTTTAGGAAATACGATTATTAGATAAACAAGACTTATCAAAAGTTGAGCTTGAACTAAGAAGACCCAACCCATTCTTTAAAGGAACCCATGGTTGAGAAAATTGGTCGGTTTCATTGCTTCTATGTTAAGATACGTAAGTAATCGTACGAATAGAGGAGATCAACAACAATTAAAACTAAAGTTGCATGCCTCTTTTGTTACACCGTGCAAATGAACACACGAGAATCCTTAGATGATTAGAACCTTAGAAAGCATGAGAAGACTTTGCCAACAAACATATATAGCTACAACAGTTGTTACATTCCAAATATTTAACATCCTTTCCTTTTTCATAGTGTGCATTCCGCACATAGTCTTGGCTCGGTAAAATTGAGATAATAATTTCAAGATGGGACTTTTAGGAAGTTATTTGTTTTGATACTTTTTCTATTGCAACGATTAGAAACAAATTCTCCATATTAAGTTATATTTAATTATAGTAGGATTTGAAATTAAGTTTATTTTATATAACAACTACAATCAGGAGTTTCATTTCTACTCCCCTTAAATAGGGATATGTTTTTCTCCATTTGTTCTAATGTTGCTTAAGTCTTGAATATACTATAAATATGTGTCATGGGAAAGGTTCAGTTCATCATGCACTTGTTTGGATTACCAGTTCAGTTTGCAAAGTAGACACCACAACTTAAACAAATTCTATCACAATAGAAAAGAAAAACACATTCATTGGGATTGACGGATTCAAAACATATCCTAGCCATGAAGTTGTCCACCATCTTTATGACCCTTAATACATTTTTCATTGCAACCACCCATGCAGCACCTGTGCCAAGCATAGATCCCATAATTGGTTGCGCGGACAAGATAAGCAGCTCTTGTGGGTCTAAAGTTTATGCGTTTATATTTGAGGAAAGTGGCGTCTTGTCCCAGGATTGTTTTGGGTTATTATTGAAAGAAGGGAAAGAGTGTCATGACAACCTGACAAATTCAATCCTGAGCAAAGGAGGATTTTCTACTGAAGAAACGGAGGAAATATTGGAAAGGAACTCTGAAGGTTGGAACCTTTGCAAGAGGAGCGGTCACATTGGAGGCACTCAAGCCGCACCAGCAACAATCATGCGACACCTAAAAGGTTGTGCAGGCAAGGTCACCAGTGCTTGTGGGCCCAAAATATATGAGTTTGTGTTCGACAACAGCGGCATCCTATCTGAAAAATGTTGTGAGCAGTTGTTGAATGCAGGAAGAGAGTGTCATGATAGCGTTATCAATTCAATCCTACGTGAAGGAGAATTCTCCAAGGAAGAAAGGGAGGAAATATTGGCAAGGCACAGTGAAGTTTGGAACCTTTGTAAGAGGAGCGGTCACATTGGAGGCACTCAACCAGTACCTGCACCAACCGTACAACACCTAACAGGTTGTGCAGGCAAGGTCACCAGTGCTTGTGGGCCTAAAGCATATGTATTTGTGTTTGACAAAAGTGGCGTTCTGTCCGAAAAATGTTGTGAGCTGTTGTTGAATGCAGGAAGACAGTGTCAGGACAGCGAAACCAATTCAATCCTAAGTGAAGGAGAATTTTCTGCGGAAGAAAAGAAGGAAATTATGAAAAGACACAATCAAGTCTGGAACCTTTGCAAAAAGAATGGTCACATTGACATAGAAAACACTGTTTTCTAGAAATATGCCACAAAAGGGCTTGAATTGTCCGGTTTAAAAATGATTCCGCAAGTGTCTGAAAATACATGGTACCCGATCGCGTACACATTTTGCTACGTTCTCATCTTTCGTAACACTAGTTGTGCCATTTCTTTTTCTTTTATTTCTTTTACGATTTTTCGCATTTTCGAAAAATGTTAAAAAACTCATAAACAATTGTGGGTGATAACCGCAGGTCGCATCAAATTCTGAAGGGATCACTATGATGAATGAAAATTCTAAGGAAGTGAGCATTATCTCACCCATCATAATTTATTTTGATCCCCACCCTGCTATTTTCAGTCCCTTATGACATAATGAATTACCTTCCACAACTTGTAACCATGACCTCATTATGCCTCTCCCTTCCCCCCCATTTTTTAATGTTTGTGCTTATTTTGAAAGTAAAACTTAAGTCATGCAATGGCAGAACGAAACCTTTAACTTGAAGAGATTATACTACTTATTAAACATGACACCCATATCTTGCGTTTGCGGTATTTCTCTATGTTCTTATTTGGACGGATTAATTTATCTCTGTCCTTGCTCTGAAATGCTATGGATTTCCCTATTGGATGATCAATCCAATCACGAGGATGCTGTGGCGAATGTTATGCTAATGGGAGGTAAGGTTTTCCATACATTTATGAGGTAAAGAAATTCAAAAATGCATCTCTGATGGTGAGTCCGACTATCAAATGGTAGTTGTGCAATTGTTTTGCGTATAGGAAGAATTGGCTCCAAAGTTGTACCAAAAAGGAACATTGACGTGGGGGTTATTTTTGTTCACCCTCTCTTAGACTTTGGTTGGGATAATTTTAATTGAAACTTTTCGAAAACCCATCAACTGAGAAAAGGAGAAGAGGAAAGGTGTTTGGTGACATCCCATCTCATGGAAGGCGAACGAAGATTTGAAATTAAGGGAGGAAGAAGTTCATGGGGCTTGAAGAAATTTACAGAAGTCAACTCCAATTGCAAAAAATGAATATGAATACATAACACGCAAGAATTGCGCCCCTCACCATACGCAGCACGCATGTTCTCAGTTGATCAGAAATTGCTCACCGTATTGTCGCCGCGGGTTTTATCCATCAATAATACATGGACAGACAAATTGGGTAAAATAAAAAAATTGGTTAATTCAACCTGTTAAACTGTTGGGGGATACTGCACTCAATGGTTTAGATTTATTGCATTTGGGTAAAATGCCAGATTCATCAACATATTGGAGTCGAAAAAAATTGTGATTACCAAAGAATATAGCAATTCAGTAAATTCTAATTTTCTAGAAAATGAATATTAGCTAAAACGCTCAACAGACCATCAAGCACGTAAAGATTACGCATTACACCCTACCACATTCTTGTTCGACGAATTAACATATATCTACTAGAAATTATTGCCTATGCGTTTGCTATGTTGCATTTATGGGTTTCTCCTTAATAATACCGATGAATCCAATTTGCTCCATGCCGTGATCATTATATGTAGAGAACTCTTCTTTATTTTAGGACATTTCAGGATATTAAGTTAAATCAATGAATGTAATACGCGGTATTTCAAGCTTCGTTTCATTTACTACGTCTTACTACAAAATGTTAACTCGCGTGGTTTTTTTCCGTGTCGGCAAACGTTTCCTTTTATGCATGCACAACTCATTCACCAATTCCCCATTAAAAATTTTGTTGTGTGCTGATAATCTCCTTACTTCTTTGTAGGCATATGATTTTGGGCGTTTACTTGATGATTCTCTATGGCATATCAATTCTAGGGTGCAAGTGAAACTGTGCAAGTATCATATTAAGGCAATGCAACGTAAGACTTGTCATACACATTTTTCTCTATTTTCTTCTGAATGCTGGTTGATTCATTTAACATAAGCCTAATATTTAGTTAATTAAGAAAATTAAATTAGTTAATACAAACGTTAAAATAAATAGGGATTGTAATATCCCCATTACTAATTTGACACAAATCTTCATATGTAGATGTACACCTGGCCACGTTGATGTGAAACTCGAAGCTCCTATGCAACGCGGTTGGAACCATGCTAATGCCACACCCAAAATAGTTAACTGTTTTGGATCCTGAACCCCATTTACTCGCCATGTTTTAGGAAATACGATTATTAGATAAACAAGACTTATCAAAAGTTGAGCTTGAACTAAGAAGACCTAACCCATTCTTTAAAGGAACCCATGGTTGAGAAAATTGGTCGGTTTCATTGCTTCTATGTTAAGATACGCAAGTAATCGTACGAATAAAGGAGACTAACAACAATTAAAACTAAAGTTGCATGCCTCTTTTGTTACACCGTGCAAATGAACACACGCGAATCCTTAGATGATTAGAACCTTAGAAAGCATGAGAAGACTTCGCCAACAAACATATACAGCTACAATAGTTGTCACATTCCAAATATTTAACTTCCTTTCCTTTTTCATAGTGTGTATTCTGCACATAGTCTTGGCTTGGTAAAATTGAGATAATAATTTCAAGATGGGACTTTTAGGAAGTTATCTATTTTTATCCTTTTTCTATTGCAACGATTAGAAACAAATTCTCCATACTAAGTTATATTTAGTTATAGTAGGAATTGAAATTAAGATTATTTTATGCAACAACTACAATGAGGAGTTTCATTTCTACTCCTCTTAAATATGGATACATTTTTCTCCATTTGTTCCAATGTTGCTTAAGTCTTGAACACACTATGAATATGTGTCATGGGAAAGGTTCATTTCATCATCCACTTGTTCGGATTACCACTTTAGTTTGCAAAGTAGACACCACAACTTAAGCAAATTCTATTACAATAGAAAAGAAAAACATATTCATTGGACTTGACGGATTCAAAACATATCCTAAGCCATGAAGTTATCCATCATCTTTATGATCCTTAATACATTTTTCATTGCAACCACCCATGCAGCACCTGTGCCAAACATAGATCCCACAATTGGTTGTGCGGATAAGATAAGTAGCTCTTGTGGGCCTAAGGTATATGCATTTATATTTGAGTAAAGTGGTGTCTTGTCCCAGGATTGTTGTGGGTTATTATTGGAAGAAGGGAAAGAGTGCCATGACAACCTGACAAATTCAATCCTGAGTAAAGGAGGATTTTCTACTGAAGAAACGCAGGAAATATTGGAAAGCAACTCTGAACTTTGGAACTTTTGCAAGAGGAGCGGTCACATTGGAAGCATTCAAGCTGCACCAGCACAACCCCTAAAAGGTTGTGCAAGCAAGGTCACCCGTGCTTGTGGGCCTAAAATATATGAGTTTGTGTTCGATAACAGTGGCGTCCTATCCGAAAAATGTTGTGAGCGGTTGCTGAATGCAAGAAGAGAGGGTCATGATAGCGATACCAATTCAATCCTACGTGAAGGAGAATTTTCCAAGGAAGAAAGGGAGGAAATATTGGCAAGGCACAGTGAAGTTTGGAACCTTTGTAAGAGGAGCGGGCATATTGGAGGCACTCAACCAGTACCTGCACCAACCGTACAACCCCTAACAGGTTGTGCAGGCAAGGTCACCAGTGCTTGTAGGCCTAAAGTATATGCATTTGTGTTTGACAAAAGTGGCGTTCTGTCCGAAAAATGTTGTGAGCTATTGTTGAATGCAGGGAGATAGTGTCATGACAGCGAAACCAATTCAATCCTAAGTGAAGGAGAATTTTCTGCGGAAGAAAGAAGGAAATTATGAAAAGACACAATCAAGTCTGGAACCTTTGTAAGAAGAATGGTCACATTGATATAGAAAACACTGTCTTCTAGAAATATGCCACAAAAGGGCTTGAATTGTATGGTTGAAAAATGATTCCGCAAAGGTCTTAAAATACATGGTACCCGATCGCGTACACATTTTGTTTCGTTCTCATCTTTCGTAACACTAGTTGTGCCATTTCTTTTTCTTTTATTTCTTTTACGATTTTTCGCATTGTCGAAAAATGTTAAAAAAACTCATAAACAATTGTGGGTGATAACCACAGGTCGCATCAAATTTTGAAGGGATCACTATGATGAATGAAAATTCTAAGGAAGTGAGCATCATCCCACCCATCATAATTTATTTTAATTCCCACCCTGCATTATTGATGGACTATTTTCAGTCCCTTATGACATAATGAATTGCCTTCCACAACTTGTAGCCATTACCTCATTATGCGTCTCCCTTCCGCCCCCATTTTTTAATGTTTGTGCTTATTTTGAAAGTAAAACTCAAGTCATGCAATGGCAGAACGTAACCTTCAACTTGAAGAGATTATACTACTTATTAAACGTGAAACCCATATCTTGCATTTGCGGTATTTCTCTATGTTCTTATTTGGACGGATTAATTTATCTCTATCCTTACTCTGAAATGCTATGGATTTCCCTATTGGATGATCAATCAAATCACGAGGATGCTGTGGTGAATGTTATGCTAATGGGAGGTAAGGTTTTCCATACATTTATGAGGTAAAGAAATTCAAAAATGCATTTTTGATGGTGAGTCCGACTATCAAATGGTAGTTATGTAATTGTTTTGCATATAGGAAGAACTGTCTCCAAAGTTGTACCAAAAAGGGACATTGACGTGGGGGTTGTTTTTGTTCACCCTCTCTTAGACTTTGGCTGGGATAATTTTAATTGAAATTTTTCAAAAACCCATCAACTGAGAAAAGGAGAAGAGGAAAGGTGCTTGATGACATCCCATCTCATGGAAGGCGAACAAAGAACTGAAATTAAGGGAGGAAGAAGTTCATGGGGCTTGAAGAAATTTACAGAAGTCGACTCCAATTGCAAAAAATGAATATGAATACATAACACGCAAGAATTGCGTCCCTCACCATACGCAGCACGCATGTTCTCAGTTGATCAGATATTGCTCACCGTATTGGGTTTTATCCATCAATAACACATGGACAGACAACTTGGGTAAAATAAAAAAATTGGTTAATTCTACCTGTTAACTGTTTGGGGACACAGCACTCAACGGTTTAGATTTATTGCATTTCGGCAAAACGCCAGATTCATCAACATATTGGAGTCGAAAAAAATTGTGATTACCAAAGAATATAGCAATTCAGTAAATTCTAATGTTCTGGAAAATGAATATTAGCTAAAACGCTCAACAGACCATCAAGTACGTAAAGATTACGTATTACACCCTACCACATTCTTGTTCGACGAATTAATAAATGTCTACTGGAAATTATTGCCTATGCATTTGCTATGTTGCATTCATGGGTTTCTCCTTAATGATACCGATGAATCCAATTTGTTCCATGCCGTGATCATTATATGTGGAGAACTCTTCTTTATTTTAGGACTTTTCAGGATGTTAAGTTAAATCAATGAATGTAATATGCGGTATTTCAGACTTCATTTCATTTATTACGTTTTACTACAAAATGTTAACTCGCGTGGTTTTTTTTCCGTGTCGGCTAACGTTTCCTTTTATGCATCCACAACTCATTCACCAATTCCACATTAAAAATTTTGTTGTGTGCTAATAATCTCCTTACTTCTTTATAGGCATATGTTTTTGGGCGTTTACTTGATGATTCTCTCTGGCATATCAATTTCGGAGTGCCAGTGAAACTGTACAGGTATCATATTAAGGCAATGCAATGTGAGACTTGTCAGACATATTTTTCTCTGTTTTCTTCTGAATGCTAGTTGATGCGTTTAACATAAGCCCAATATTTGGTTAATTAAGAAAATTAAATTAGTTAATGCAAACGTTAAAATAAATAGGGGCTGTAACATCCCCATTACTAATTTGACATAAATCTTCATATGTAGATGTACACCTGGCCACGTTGATGTGATACTCGAAGCTCCTATGCAATGCCCTTGGAACCATGCTAATGCCACACCCAAAATAGCTTAACTGTTTTGGATCCTGAACCCCATTTACTCGCCATGCTTTAGGAAATACGATTATTAGATAAACAAGACTTATCAAAAGTTGAGCTTGAACTAAGAAGACCCAACCCATTCTTTAAAGGAACCCATGGTTGAGAAAATTGGTCGGTTTCATTACTTCTATGTTAAGATACATAAGTAATCGTACGAATAGAGGAGATCAACCACAATTAAAACTAAAGTTGCATGCCTCTTTTGTTACACTGTGCAAATGAACACACGAGAATCGTTACATTATTAGAACCTTAGAAAGCATGAGTAGACTTTGCCAACAAACATAGCTACAAGAGTTGTTACATTCCAAATATTTAACTTCCTTTCCTTTTTCATAGTGCGTATTCCGCACATGGTCTTGGCTCGGTAAAATTGAGATAATAATTTCAAGATGGGACTTTTAGGAAGTTATCTGTTTTGATCCTTTTTCTCTTGCAACGATCAGAAACAAATTCTCCATATTATGTTATATTTAGTTATTGTAGGATTTGAAATTAAGTTTATTTTATGTAACAACTACAAAGAGGAGTTTCATTTCTACTCCTCTTAAATAGGGATACGTTTTTCTCCATTTGTTCTAATGTTGCGTAAGTCTTAAATATACTATAAATATGTGTCATGGGAAAGGTTCATTTCATCATCCACTTGTTCGGATTACCACTTCAGTTTGCAAAGTAGACACCACAACTTAAGCAAATTCTATTACAATAGAAAAGAAAAACACATTCATTGGAATTGACGGATTCAAAACATATCCTAGCCCTGAAGTTATCCATCATCTTTATGACCCTTGATACATTTTTCATTACAACCACCAATGCAGCACCTGTGCCAAGCATAGATCCCATAATTGGTTGTGCGGGCAAGATAAGTAGCTCTTGTGGGCCTAAAGTTTATGCGTTTATATTTGAGGAAAGTGGCATCTTGTCCCAGGATTGTTGTGGGTTATTATTGAAAGAAGGGAAAGAGTGTCATGACAACCTGACAAATTCAATCCTGAGCAAAGGAGGATTTTCTACTGAAGAAACGGAGGAAATATTGGAAAGGAACTCTGAAGTTTGGAACCTTTGCAAGAGGAGCGGTCACATTGGAGGCCACTCAAGCCGCACCAGCAACAATCGTACAACCCCTAAAAGGTTGTGCAGGCAAGGTCACCAGTGCTTGTGGGCCCAAAATATATGCCTTTGTGTTCGACAACTGCGGCATCCTATCCGAAAAATATTATGAGCAGTTGTTGAATGCAGAAAGAGAGTGTCATGATAGCAATACCAATTCAATCCTAAGTGAAGGAGAATTCTCCAAGGAAGAAAGGGAGGAAATATTGGCAAGGCACAGTGAAGTTTGGAACCTTTGTAAGGGGAGCGGTCACATTGGGGGCACTCAACCAGTACCTGCATCAACCGTACAACCCCTAACAGGTTATGCAGGCAAGGTCACCAGTGCTTGTGGGCCGAAAGTATATGCATTTGTGTTTGACAAAAGTGGCGTTCTGTCCGAACAATGTTGTGAGCTGTTGTTGAATGCAGGAAGATAGTGTCGTGACGGCAAAACCAATTCAATCCTAAGTGAAGGAGAATTTTTTATAGAAGAAAAGAAGGAAATTATGGAAAGACACAATCAAGTCTGGAACCTTTGCAAGAAGAATGGTCACATTGATATAGAAAACACTGTCTTCTAGAAATATGCCACAAAAGGGCTTGAATTGTATGGTTTAAAAATGATTCCGCAAAGGTCTTAAAATACATGGTACCTGATCGCGTACACATTTTGTTTCGTTCTCATCTTTCGTAACACTAGTTGTGCCATTTCTTTTTCTTTTATTTCTTTTACGATTTTTCGCATTTTCGAAAAATGTTAAAAAACTCATAAACAATTGTGGGTGATAACCACAGGTCGCATCAAATTTTGAAGGGATCACAATGATGTATGAAAATTCTAAGGAAGTGAGCATTATCTCACCCATTATAATTTATTTTGATCCCCACCCTGCATTGTTGATGGACTATTTTAAGTCCCTTATGACATAATGAATTGCCTTCCACAACTTGTGGCCATTACCTCATTATGCGTCTCCCTTCCCCCCCCCCAATTTTTAATGTTTGTGCTTATTTTGAACGTAAAACTCAAGTCATGCAATGGTAGAATGTAACCTTTAACTTGAAGACATTATACTACTTATTAAACGTGACACCCATATCTTGCGTTTGCGGTATTTCTCTATGTTCTTATTTGGACGGATTAATTTATCTCTGTCCTTACTCTGAAATGCTATGCATTTCCCTATTGGATGATTAATCAAATCACGAGGATGCTGTAGGGAATGTTATGCTATTGGGAGGTAAGGTTTTCCATACATTTATAAGGTAAAGAAATTCAAAAATGCATCTTTGATGGTGAGTCCGACTGTCAAATGGTAGTTATGCAATTGTTTTGCGTATAGGAAGAATTGGCTCCAAAGTTGTACCAAAAAGGAACATTGACATGCGGGTTATTTTTGTTCACCCTCTCTTAGACTTTGGCTGGGATAATTTTAATTGAAATTTTTTGAAAACCCATCAACTGAGAAAAGGAGAAGAGGAAAGGTGTTTGGTGACATCCCATCTCATGGAAGGCGGACGAAGAATTGAAATTAAGGGGGGAAGAAGTTCGTGGGGCTTGAAGAAATTTACAGAAGTCGACTGCAATTGCAAAAAATGAATATGAATACATAACACGCAAGAATTGCGCCCCTCACCGTACGCAGCACGCATGTTCTCAGTTGATCAGATATTGCTCACCGTATTGTCGCTGCGGGTTTTATCCATCAATAATATATGGACAGGCAACTTGGGGAAAACAAAAAAATTGGTTAATTCTACCTGTTAAACTGTTTGGGGGACACTGCACTCAATGGTTTAGATTTATTGCATTTAGGCAAAACGCCAGATTCATCAACATATTAGAGTCGAAAAAAATTGAGATTACCAAAGAATAAAGCAACTCAGTAAATTCTAATTTTCTAGAAAATGAATATTAGCTAAAATGCTCAGCAGACCATTAAGTACGTAATGATTTCGTATTACACCCTACCACATTCTTGTTCGACGAATTAACAAATATCTACTAGAAATTATTGCCTATGCGTTTGCTATGTTGCATTCATGAGTTTCTCCTTAATAATACCGATGAATCCAATTTGTTCCATGCCGTGATCATTATATGTAGAGAACTCTTCTTTATTTTAGGACTTTTTAGGATGTTAAGTTAAATCAATGAATGTAATACGCGGTATTTCAGACTTCGTTTCATTAATTACGTCTTACTACAAAATGTTAACTCGCGTGGGTTTTTTTCCGTGTCGGCTAACGTTTCCTTTTATGCATCCGCAACTCATTCGCCAATTCCCCATTAAAAATTTTGTTGTGTGCTAATAATCTCCTTGCTTCTTTGTAGGCGTATGTTTTTGGGCGTTTACCTGATGATTCTCTATGGCATATCAATTCTAGAGTGCAAGTGAAACTGTGCAAGTATCATATTAAGGCAATGCAACGTAAGACTTGTCAGACATATTTTTCTCTATTTTCTTCTGAATGCCGGTTGATACGTTTAACATAAGCCCAATATTTAGTTAATTAAGAAAATTAAATTAGTTAATACAAACGTTAAAATAAATAGGGATTGTAATATCCCCATTACTAATTTGACACAAATCTTGATATGTAGATGTACACCTGGCCACGTTGATGTGGTACTCGAAGCTCCTATGCAACGCCCTTGGAACCATGCTAACGCCACATCCAAAATAGTTAACTGTTTTGGATCCTGAACCCCATTTACTCGCCATGCTTTAGGAAATACGATTATTAGATAAACAAGACTTATCAAAAGTTGCGCTTGAACTAAGAAGACCCAACCCATTCTTTAAAGGAACCCATGGTTGAGAAAATTGGTCGGTTTCATAGCTTCTATGTTAAGATAAGTAAGTAATCGTACGAATAGAGGAGATCAACAACAATTAAAACTAAAGTTGCATGCCTCTTTTGTTACACCGTGCAAATGAACACACGAGAATCCTTAGATGATTAGAACCTTAGAAAGCATGAGAAGACTTTGCCAACAAACATATATAGCTACAACAGTTGTTACATTCCAAATATTTGACTTCCTTTCCTTTTTCATAGTGTGCATCCCGCACATAGTCTTGGCTCGGTAAAATTGAGATAATAATTTCAAGATGGGACTTTTAGGAAGTTATCTATTTTGATCCTTTTTCTATTGCAACGATTAGAAACAAATTCTGCATACTAAGTTATATTTAGTTATAGTAAGATTTGAAATTAAGATTATTTTATGTAATAACTACAATGAGGCGTTTCATTTCTACTCCTCTTAAATATGGATACGTTTTTCTCCATTTGTTCTAATGTTGCTTAAGTCTTGAATACACTATGAATATGTGTCAGGGGAAAGGTTCATTGTATCATCCACTTGTTCGGATTACCACTTCAGTTTGCAAAGTAGACACCACAACTTAAGCAAATTCTATTACAATAGAAAAAAAAAACACATTCATTGGAATTGACGGATTCAAAACACATCCTAGCCATGAAGTTATCCATCATCTTTATGATCCTTAATACATTTTTCATTGCAACCACCCAAGCAGCACCTGTGCCAAGCATAGATCCCAAAATTGGTTGTGCGGATAAGATTAGTAGCTCTTGTGGGCCTAAAGTTTATGCGTTTATATTTGAGGAAAGTGGCGTCATATCCCAGGATTGTTGTGGGTTATTATTAAAAGAAGGGAAAGAGTGTCATGATAACCTAGCAAATTCAATCCTGAGCAAAGGAGGATTTTCTACTGAAGAAACGGAGGAAATATTGGAAAGGAACTCTGAAGTTTGGAACCTTTGCAAGAGGAGCGGTCACATTGGAGGCACTCAAGCCGCACCAGCAACAATCGTATAACCCCTAAAAGGTTGTGCAGGCAAGGTCACCAGTGCTTGTGGGCCCAAAATATATGCCTTTGTGTTCGACAACAACGGCATCCCATCCGAAAAATGTTGTGAGTAGTTGTTGAATGCTGGAAGAGAGTGTCATGATAGCGATGCCAATTCAATCCTAAGTGAAGGAGAATTCTCCAAGGAAGAAAGGGAGGAAATATTGGCAAGGCACAGTGAAGTTTGGAACCTTTGTAAGAGGAGCGGTCACATTGGAGGCACTCAACCACTACCTGCACCAACCGTACAACCCCTAACAGGTTGTGCAGGCAAGGTCACCAGTGCTTATGGGCCTAAAGTATATGCATTTGTGTTTGACAAAAGTGGCATTCTGTCTGAAAAATGTCGTGAGCTGTTGTTGAATGCGGGAAGACTGTGTCATGACGGTGAAACCAATTCAATCCTAAGTGAAGGAGAAGTTTCTACGGAAGAAAAGGAGGAAATTATGGAAAGACATAATCAAGTCTGGAACCTTTGCAAGAAGAATGGTCACATTGATATAGAAAACACTATCTTCTAGAAATATGCCACAAAAGGGCTTGAATTGTATGGTTTAAAAATGATTCCGCAAAGGTCTTAAAATACATGGTACCCGATCGCGTACACATTTGGTTTCGTTCTCATCTTTCGTAACAATAGTTGTGCCATTTCTTTTTCTTTTGTTTCTTTTACCATTTTTCGCATTTTCGAAAAATGTAAAAAAACTCATAAACAATTGTGGGTGATAACCACAGGTCACATCAAATTTTGAAGGGATCACTATGATGAATGAAAATTCTAAGGAAGTGAGCATTATCTCACCTATCATAATTTATTTTAATCCCCACCCTGCGTTATTGATGGACTATTTTCAGTCCCTTACGACATAATGAATTGCCTTCCACAATTTGTAGCCATTACCTCATTATGCGTCTTCCTTCCCCCCCTCCCCATTTTTTAATGTTTGTGCTTATTTTGAAAGTAAAACTCAAGTCATACAATGGCAGAACGTAACCTTTAACTTGAAGAGATTATACTACTTATTAAACGTGACACCCATATCTTGTGTTTGCGGTATTTCTCTATGTTCTGATTTGGACAGATTAATTTATCTCTGTCCTTACTCTGAAATGCTATGGATTTCCCTATTGGATGATCAATCAAATCACGAGGATGCTGTGGGGAATGTTATGCTATTGGGAGGTAAGGTTTTCCATACATTTATGAGGTAAAGAAATTCAAACGTGCATCTTTGATGGTGAGTCCGACTATCAAATGGTAGTTATGCAATTGTTTTGCATATAGGAAGAATTGGCTCCAAAGTTGCACCAAAAAGGAACATTGACGTGGGGGTAATTTTTGTTCACCCTCTCTTAGACTTTGGCTAGGATAATTTTAATTGAAATTTTACGAAAACCCATCAACTGAGAAAAGGAGAAGAGGAAAGGTGTTTGGTGATATCCCATCTCATGGAAGGCGAATGAGGATTTGAAATTAAGGGAGGAAGAAGTTCATGGGGCTTGAAGAAATTTACAGAAGTCGACTCTAATTGCAAAAAATGAATATGAATACATAACACGCAAGAATTGCGCCCTTCACCATACGCAGCACGCATGTTCTCAGTTGATCAGATATTGCTCACCGTATTGTCGCTGCGGGTTTTATCCATCAATAATGCATGGACAGACAAATTGGGTAAAAGAAAAAAATTGGTTAGTTCTACCTGTCAAACTGTTTGGGGGACACTGCACTCAATGGTTTAGATTTATTGCATTTGGGCAAAACGCCAGATTCATCAACATATTGGAGTCGAAAAAAATTGTGATTACCAAAGAATATAGCAATTCAGTAAATTCTAATGTTCTAGAA
This sequence comes from Carnegiea gigantea, assembly GCA_029747015.1. Taxonomy (NCBI): domain Eukaryota; kingdom Viridiplantae; phylum Streptophyta; class Magnoliopsida; order Caryophyllales; family Cactaceae; genus Carnegiea; species Carnegiea gigantea. The sequence goes on from JAKOGI010000456.1 coordinate 220,456, forward strand.
AATGAATATTAGCTAAAACGCTCAACAGACCATCAAGTACGTAAAGATTACGTATTACACCCTACCACATTCTTGTTCGACGAATTAACAAATATCTACTAGAAATTATTGCCTATGCGTTTGCTATGTTGCATTCATGGGTTTCTCCTTAATAATACCGATGAATCCAATTTGTTCCATGCCGTGATCATCATATGTAGAGAACTCTTCTTTATTTTAGGACTTTTCAGGATGTTAAGTTAAATCAATGAATGTAATACACGGTATTTCAGACTTCGTTTCATTTATTACGTCTTACTACAGAATGTTAACTCGCGTGGTTTTTTTTCCGTGTCGGCTAACGTTTCCTTGTTATGCATCCACAACTCATTCACCAATTCCACATTAAAAATTTTGTTGTGTGCTAATAATCTCCTCACTTCTTTGTAGGCATATGTTTTTGGGCGTTTACTTGATGATTCTCTATGGCATATCAATTCTAGAGTGCAAGTGAAACTGTGCAAGTATCATATTAAGGCAATGCAACGTAAGACTTGTCAGACATATTTTTCTCTATTTTCTTCTGAATGCTAGTTGATACGTTTAACATAAGCCCAATATTTGGTTAATTAAGAAAATTAAATTAGTTAATACAAACGTTAAAATAAATAGGGATTGTAATATCCCCATTACTAATTTGACACAAATCTTCATATGTAGATGTACACCTGGCCACGTTGATGTGATACTCGAAGCTCCTATGCAATGCCCTTGGAACCATGCTAATGCAACACCCAAAATAGTTAACTGTTTTGGATCCTGAACCCCATTTACTCGCCATGCTTTAGGAAATACGATTATTAGATAAACAAGACTTATCAAAAGCGGAGCTCGAACTAAGAAGACACAACCCATTCTTTAAAGGAACCCATGGTTGAGAAAATTGGTCGGTTTCATTGCTTCTATGTTAAGACACGTAAGTAATCGTACGAATAGAGGAGATCAACAACAATTAAAACTAAAGTTGCATTCCTCTTTTGTTACACCGTGCAAATGAACACACGAGAATCCTTAGATGATTAGAACCTTAGAAAGCATGAGAAGACTTTGCCAACAAACATATCTAGCTACAAAAGTTGTTACATTCTAAATATTTAACTTCCTTCCCTTTTTCATATTGTGTATTCCGCACATAGTCTTGGCTCGGTAAAATTGAGACAATAATTTCAAGATGGGACTTTTAGGAAGTTATCTGTTTTGATCCTTTTTTTATTGCAACGATTAGAAACAAATTCTCCATATTAAGTTGTATTTAGTTATAGTAGGATTTGAAATTAAGTTTATTTTATGTAACAACTACAATGAGGAGTTTCATTTCTCTCCTCTTAAATAGGGATACGTTTTTCTCCATTTGTTCTAATGTTGCTTAAGTCTTAAATATACTATAAATATGTGTCATGGGAAAGGTTCATTTCATCATCCACTTGTTCGGATTACCACTTCAGTTTGCAAAGTAGACACCACAACTTAAGCAAATTCTATTAGAATAGAAAAGATAAACGCATTCATTGGAATTAACGGATTCAAAACATATCCTAGCCATGAAGTTATCCATCATCTTTATGACCCTTAATACATTTTTCATTGCAACCACCCATGCAGCACCTGTGCCAAGCATAGATCCCATAATTGGTTGTGCGGACAAGATAAGTAGCTCTTGTGGGCCTAAAGTTTATGCGTTTATATTTGAGGAAAGTGGCGTCTTGTCCCAGGATTGTTGTGGGTTATTATTGAAAGAAGGGAAAGAGTGTCATGACAACCTGACAAATTCAATCCTGAGCAAAGGAGGATTTTCTACTGAAGAAACAGAGGAAATATTGGAAAGGAACTCTGAAGTTTGGAACCTCTGCAATAGGAGCAGTCACATTGGAGGCACTCAAGCCGCACCAGCAACAATCGTACAACCCCTAAAAGGTTGTGCAGGCAAGGTCACCGGTGCTTGTGGGCCCAAAATATATGCCTTTGTGTTCGACAATAGCAGCATCCTATCCGAAAAATGTTGTGAGCAGTTGTTGAATGCAGGAAGAGAGTGTCACGATAGGGATACCAATTCAATCCTAAGTGAAGGAGAATTCTCCATGGAAGAAAGGGAGGAAATATTGGCAAGGCACAGTGAAGTTTGGAACCTTGTAAGAGGAGCGGTCACATTGGAGGCACTCAACCAGTACCTGCACCAATCGTACAACCCCTAACAGGTTGTGCAGGCAAGGTCACCAGTGCTTGTGGGCCGAAAGTATATGCATTTGTGTTTGACAAAAGTGGCGTTCTGTCCGAAAAATGTTGTGAGCTGTTGTTGAATGCAGGAAGACAGTGTCATAACGGCAAACCAATTCAATCCTAAGTGAATTAGAATTTTCTGCAGAAGAAAAGAAGGAAATTATTGAAAGACACAGTCAAGTCTGGAACCTTTGTAAGAAGAATGGTCACATTGATTAAAAAAAACACTTTCTTCTAGAAATATGCCACAAAAGGGCTTGAATTGTACGGTTTGAAAATGATTCCGCAAAGGTCTTAAAATACATGGTACCCGATCGCGTACACATTTTGTTTCGTTCTCATCTTTCGTAACACTAGTTGTGCCATTTCTTTTTCTTTTATTTCTTTTACCATTTTTCGCATTTTCGGAAAATGTAAAAAAACTCATAAACAATTGCGGGTGATAGCCACACGTCGCATCAAATTTTGAAGGGATCATTATGATGAATGAAAATTCTAAGGAAGCGAGCATTATCTCACCCATCATAATTTATTTTAAACCCCACCCTGCATTATTGATGGACTATTTTCAGTCCCTTATGACATAATGAATTGCCTTCCACAACTTGTAGCCATTACCTCATTATGCGTCTCCCTTCCCCCCCCCATTTTTAATGTTTGTGCTTATTTTAAAAGTAAAACTCAAGTCATGCAATGGCAGAACGTAACCTTTAACTTGAAGAGATTATACTACTTATTAAACGTGACACCCATATCTTGCGTTTGCGGTATTTCTCTATGTTCTTATTTGGACGGATTAATTTATCTCTGTCCTTACTCTGAAATGCTATGGATTTCCCTATTGGATGATCAATCAAATCACGAGGATGCTGTGGGGAATGTTATGCTATTGGGAGGTAAGGTTTTCCATACATTTATGAGGTAAAGAAATTCAAAAATGCATCTTTGATGGTGAGTCCGACTATCAAATGGTAGTTATGCAATTGTTTTGCATATAGGAAGAATTGGCTCCAAAGTTGTACCAAAAAGGAACATTGACGTGGGGGTTATTTTTGTTCACCCTCTCTTAGACTTTGGCTGGGATAATTTTAATTGAAATTTTATCGAAAACCCATCAACTGAGAAAAGGAGAAGAGGAAAGGTGTTTGGTGACATCCCATCTCATGGAAGGCGAACGAAGAATTGAAATTAAGGGAGGAAGAAGTTCATGGGGCTTGAAGAAATTTACAGAAGTCGACTCCAATTGCAAAAAATGAATATGAATACATAACACGCAAGAATTGCGCCCCTCACCATACGCAGCACGCATGTTCTCAGTTGATCAGATATTGCTCACCGTATTGTCGCTGCGGGTTTTATCCATCAATAATACATGGACAGACAACTTGGGTAAAATAAAAAAATTGGTTAATTCTACCTGTTAAACTGTTTGGGGGACACTGCACTCAACGGTTTAGATTTATTGCATTTGGGCAAAACGCCAGATTCATCAACATATTGGAGTCGAAAAAAATTGTGATTACCAAAGAATATAGCAATTCAGTAAATTCTAATTTTCTAGAAAATGAATATTAGCTAAAACGCTCAACAGACCATCAAGTACGTAAAGATTACGTATTACACCCTACCACATTCTTGTTCGACGAATTAACAAATATCTACTGGAAATTATTGCCTATGCGTTTGCTATGTTGCATTCATGGGTTTCTCCTTAATAATACCGATGAATCCAATTTGTTCCATGCCATGATCATTATATGTAGAGAACTCTTCTTTATTTTAGGACTTTTTAGGATGTTAAGTTAAATCAATGAATGTAATACGCGGTATTCCAGACTTCGTTTCATTTATTACGTCTTACTACAAAATGTTAACTCGCGTGGTTTTTTTTCCGTGTCGGCTAACGTTTCCTTTTATTGCATCCACAACTCATTCACCAATTCCCCATTAAAAATTTTGTTGTGTGCTAATAATCTCCTTACTTCTTTGTAGGCATATGTTTTTGGGCGTTTACTTGATGATTCTCTATGGCATATCAATTCTAGAGTGCAAGTGAAACTGTGCAAGTATCATATTAAGGCAATGCAACGTAAGACTTGTCAGACATATTTTTCTCTATTTTCTTCTGAATGCTGGTTGATACGTTTAACATAAGCCCAATATTTAGTTAGTTAAGAAAATTAAATTAGTTAATACAAACGTTAAAATAAATAGGGATTGTAATATCCCCATTACTAATTTGACACAAATCTTCATATGTAGATGTACACCTGGCCACGTTGATGTGATACTCGAAGCTCCTATGCAATGCCCTTGGAACCATGCTAATGCCACACCCAAAATAGTTAACTGTTTTGGATCCTGAACCCCATTTACTCGCCATGCTTTAGGAAATACGATTATTAGATAAACAAGACTTATCAAAAGTTGAGCTTGAACTAAGAAGACCTAACCCATTCTTTAAAGGAACCCTTGGTTGAGAAAATTGGTCGGTTTCATTGCTTCTATGTTAAGATACGCAAGTAATCGTACGAATAGAGGAGATTAACAGCAATTAAAACTAAAGTTGCATGCCTCTTTTGTTACACCGTGCAAATGAACACACGAGAATCCTTAGATGATTAGAACCTTAGAAAGCATGAGAAGACTTTGCCAACAAACATATATAGCTGCAATAGTTGTCACATTCCAAATATTTAACTTCCTTTCCTTTTTCATAATGTGTATTCCGCACATAGTCTTGGCTCGGTAAAATTGAGATAATAATTTGAAGATGGGACTTTTAGGAAGTTATCTATTTTGATCCTTTTTGTATTGCAACGATTAGAAACAAATTCTCCATACTAAGTTATATTTAGTTATAGTAGGATTTTAAATTAAGACTACAATGAGGAGTTTCATTTCTACTCCTCTTAAATATGGATACGTTTTTCTCCATTTGTTCTAATGTTGCTTAAGTCTTGAATACACTATGAATATGTGTCATGAGAAAGGTTCATTTCATCATCCACTTGTTCGGATTACCACTTCAGTTTGCAAAGTAGACACCACAACTTAAGCAAATTCTATTACAATAGAAAAGAAAAACACATTCATTGGAATTGACGGATTCAAAACACATCCTAGCCATGAAGTTATCCATCATCTTTATGATCCTTAATACATTTTTCATTGCAACCACCCATGCAGCACCTGTGCCAAGCATAGATCCCATAATTGGTTGCGCGGACAAGATTAGTGGCTCTTGTGGGCCAAAAGTTTATGCGTTTATATTTGAGGAAAGTGGCGTCATATCCCAGGATTGTTGTGGGTTATTATCAAAAGAGGGGAAAGAGTGTCATGACACCTGATAAATTCAATCCTGAGCAAAGGAGGTTTTTCTACTGAAGAAACGGAGGAAATATTGGAAAGGAACTCTAAAGTTTGGAACCTTTGCAAGAGGAGCGGTCACATTGGAGGCACGCAAGCCGCATCAGCAACAATCGTACAACCCCTAAAAGGTTGTGCAGGCAAGGTCGCCAGTGCTTGTGGGCCCAAAATATATGAGTTTGTGCTCGACAACAGCGGCATCCTATCCGAAAAATGTTGTGAGCAGTTGTTGAATGCAGGAAGAGAGTGTCATGATAGCGATACCAATTCAATCCTAAGTGAAGGAGAATTCTCCAAGGAAGAAAGGGAGGAAATATTGGCAAGGCACAGTGAAGTTTGGAACCTTCGTAAGAGGAGCGGTCACATTGGAGGCACTCAACCAGTCCCTGCACCAACCGTACAACCCCTAACAGGTTGTGCAGGCAAGGTCACCAATGCTTGTGGGCCTAAAGTACATGCATTTGTGTTTGACAAAAGTGGCGTTCTGTCCAAAAAATGTTGTGAGCTGTTGTTGAATGCAGGAAGATAGTGTCATGATGGCGAAACCAATTCAATCCTAAGTGAAGGAGAATTTTCTGCGAAAGAAAAGAAGGAAATTATGGAAAGACACAATCAAGTCTGGAACCTTTGCAAGAGGAATGGTCACATTGATACAGAAAACACTGTCTTCTAGAAATATGCCACAAAAGGGCTTGAATTGTATGGTTTAAAAATGATTCTGCAAAGGTCTTAAAATACATGGTACCCGATCGCGTACACATTTTGTTTCGTTCTCATCTTTCGTAACACTAGTTGTGCCATTGCTTTTTCTTTTATTTCTTTTATCATTTTTCGTATTTTCAAAAAATGTAAAAAAACTCATAAGCAATTGTGGGTGATAACCACCGGTCGCATCAAATTTTGAAGGGATCACTATGATGAATGAAAATTCTAAGGAAGTGAGCATTATCTCACTCATCATAATTTATTTTAATCCCCACCCCACATTGTTGATGGACTATTTTCAGTCCCTTATGACATAATTGTTGAACTAACTGTATAAAGTTTTGATGATAACAAATCCAAGTGTAGCATACTTGCTTGAGTAATGTTGTTCCAAACAAGCTCTCCAAACAGGTCCTACACAGTTGGTTATATTGATCCTACTTACCTATTCTGTCTACTAAATGTTGAGAATAAGTTTTAAGAACAGGTTCCAAGCTTCAGTGGCACAAAGATCAGCACATAACAAATCTCGACAACAGCTGACTAAGTCTTAAAGACCAAGTTTCTACATTCAGCGATACAAGATCACTCGAGTAATCAAGGTGACCAAGGTGTTTGGAGTTGCACATCCATCCTCGACAAGATGACTAATTCTTACAACAAGAAGTCTCGATTTGATTTAGGTTCTATCTTTTAGATTCTTGTTAATATGCCAACCTTGAAAGTCTCAATCTAGCACTTCTTGAAACGGTTTTCGAGATTTGCTTCAAAACACCATTTTCAAACAACCCTGCAAACAGGGTGCCTAGGGTGTTCCTGAAACTGCAGCGGCCACATCCGTTTTACCTGAAAATTTCTTTTGGTTGGCTGGCTGCTCTAAGAATCCTTTTATGAAATCCTAGGCTGATTAGTTAAGTCCTAAAAAGATTATTATTTATTATATATATGTAGCAGATTGCAAAACCATTTTTTTGCTAGAGATTTTTTCAAAATCCGAAAAATCTTTATTCCTTATTTTTAGGCTATGATTGATTCAAATTTTGAAACCAAGATTTTTATCCTTTTTTGGGCTAAATTACACGGCTATATTAAGTGGCTAATCAGTTTTTATCTCGTGAGTATCAAATCCCTATATTTTAGGAGAATCTTATCTTCTTTGTTCCTATCCGTTGGAAATCTGAAGAAATCTCCTAAGCTGCTAAAATCAGAAGATTTTTCTATCTTTTTTGAAGGAGTTAGTTGTTGGGTTTGCTTGCTTAAATAAGAAAATCTTTTCACTCCTTTCGGAGAGAGATACACAAGGGAAAAATCGGTTTTTCACAGAGCATTGAGAGCTTTCTAAAGCTACATTTCAAAAGAAAAAACCGTGACAAGATTGTGCAAAAATTGAGCTTTCAAAACTATTGGCATACTAGGACTTCATTGTACCTTACATCTGCTTAAGTCAGAAGCACCCCAGTAAGGTGTTTTGTATCCTTGATCTCAGATTAAAAGTGAGTGAGTGTGTCCTTAGTCGTGTGGACTTTGGACGTGTCCAATCTAGAGAGATTTGGACGTGGTGTAACCTGTCTTAAAGAAGAAGGTTACGTGGATTACAAGTTGTAACAAGGAGTGTTACTTTTGTAACGTGTTCAGCCCGTTAGTGAAGTGGTTAAATCCTACACGAGGTAGGTCGTGGTTTTTCACACCTCAGTTGGGCTAGAGGTGTTTTCCACGTAAAAATCATGTGTGCTTTATTTCCGCATTTATCTACTTGATTTTCGCTTCTGAACCAATTGGGAACAGCCACTGCAAACAAGGCCCAAGACTGTTCGTCATTCAGAAACAGTCTCTGCAATCAGGGTCTAAGGCTGTTTGTCAGTAAATAGGCGAAAATCGGACACCACAATTCACCCCCCTCTTGTGGTTGTGTACTCTTAGAATTCAACAAGTGGTATCAGAGCAGGTTCTCTTCTAAAAGGTTAACACCTTGAGAGATTCTGAAAATGAGTACACCACAAGGCATACTTGAGGGCCAATCCATCACTCGACTACCTTATTTCAATGGCCAACACTACAGTTGGTGGAAGAACAGGATGGAGAACTATATACAAGCTGAAGATTACGAGTTATGGATGCTCACCAAGAATGGGCCCCTTGTTCCCACGAAAGTTCTTGAAGATGAAAAAAAGGTTCGCAAAGATCCTACTGAATATGATGCTGAGGATTACAAGAAAATGGAAAAGAATGCCAAGGCCAAGAAACTTCTCTATTTTGGACTAGGACCCGATGAATATACTCGCATCTCAGAATGTGAGTCAGCTCAAGAAATATGGAATGCTTTACAAGTAGCTCATGAAGGAACAAGTCAAGTCAAACAATCACGCATTGAGTTACTCATGAGACAATACGAGTTGTTTGATATGGGTGATCGTGAGAATGTGATGGATATGTATACCCGCTTCACTCACATAACAAACGAGTTAAAATCCCTGGGAAAATCCTTCACCACTGAAGAGTTGGTAAGGAAAATTCTAAGGATTTTGCCTCGATCATGGGAAGCCAAGGTAACAGCCATCCAAGAAGCCAAAGACATGAACAAGATCACCTTAGACGAGTTGATTGGTAATCTCCAAACATACGAACTGAGAAAAAATTCTCAACAGAAAGAGGAGATGAAGAAAGATCGAGGACTTGCCTTAAAAGCACAAGAAGATGATGATTCTGATCTTGAGGAAGAAGAGATGGCTATGATGACTCGAAAGTTCAAGAAATTCTTCAAGAAAGTTAAAGAAAACAACAAAAGGAAGGATTTCAACAAAACCAGAAACACCCCCCGAGAACAGTTTACTGGGTGTTTCAAATGTGGCAAAACAGACCACATAGTGAAAAACTGTCCCTTACTTCGAGAAGAGCAAGAGCACGAACACCCCAGGAAACAAGGTAGAAAACAAGCTGCAAACAGTTCTGGGAAACGATTCTCGAAAGCAATGCTGGCTGCCTGGGGTGACTCCTCTGAAGATGAAGAAGAGTCTGAAACTGATGAAGGTGCTGTAGCTCTCATGGCACAAAGTGACACGGATTCAGATGATGAGTCAACAAACAGCCTTACTGATCTTAAGAACAAGGTACGTGGTCTCAATAAGGCAACTCTTGAAGAATTGTTGTATTCATTGATGGATACTTGTGCAGAATTGAAAAGAGATGTCCGAGACCTAGAACTAGAAAATGAGATCCTCAAGAGTGAAAAACTCGAGGTTGAAAAGAAAATATCCTTTTTACACCAAAACTTCAAGGAATCCTTGATCTTGAAAGAAGAGACTCACTCTGTTACTTTAGCCAAAGCAGAAAAGGAATCCCTAGAGTTGAAAGAAAAGGTTGAGTCCTTACTTGCTGAAAACAAGAACCTGTTGGCGAAAATAAAAAAAATTGGAATCTGATCTCGCCACAAACAGGCTATGGAACAAGTCCTCAAAAGCGCTTGAATGGCTAAACACTCACCACAGTCAAAATAAAAAGGGACTAGGTTTTGCTCCTAAAAGGACCTCTTACCCAGTCAATAGAAAGTATGTTGGATTACCTGAAAATATTGTTTGCTTTCATTGTGGTAAAACGGGTCATTATCGATACACTTGTCCTTCAAGAAGGTATGCCATTGAAAGAAATGAAGGTTATGTAAAACAAATCTGGATTAGGAAAGATGAGATTTATCTGTCTAAAAGAATGGGACCCAAGTGGATCTGGGTTCCCAAAACTAACCCTTGATTTGTTTTGCAGGCTGAAGTGAGAGAGAACAACCCAGCAAACAACCCAGCAAACAGCCTAGGGAACAACCTTGAAAACAAGCAGCTGTGGTATGTTGATAGTGGGTGTTCAAGGCATATGACCGGTGAAAAATCCAACTTTCTCTCACTTACAGCTTCGGATGGTGGGAGTGTGGCGTTTGGAAACGGCAAGTCTGGGATAATTGTCGGTATAGGTAGGGTTGGTGAGTCCCATTCCCACTCAATTGATAATGTCTATCTAGTTGATGGCTTAAAGCACAATCTACTTAGTGTGTCCCAACTGTGTGACAAGAACAACCTAGTAGTGTTCTCACCAACACGTTGACACAGGAGATGTCGTGTTAAGGGGGAAGCGTCACAAAAATGTTTACAAAGTATGTATTTCCACACTTCCCTAAAACAATCTGACTTGTTTGAGCGCTTTAAATGATGATATAATGCTCTGGCACAAGAGACTAGGTCATGCAAGTCTCACTCTTTTGAACAAACTTGTTTCCAAAGACCTAGTTGTTGGACTACCTTCCATCAAATTCAATGATGACAAGGTTTGTGAAGCTTGTGCAAAAGGCAAACAAGTCAGATCGTCTTTTAAATCAAAAATTATGTTAGCACTACCCGACCTCTCGAAATGTTACACATTGATCTATGTGGTCCTATGAGGATAGCAAGTAGAGGTGGGAAGAGGTATGTGCTGGTTGTAGTTGATGATTACTCTCAATTTACTTGGACCCTGTTCTTGGCATCCAAGGATGAAACTTTTGAGAATTTTATTGCCTTTCTCAAAAGGGTTGAAAGGAGAGTAGGACACTCTTTAGTTAGTTTAAGGTCTAATCATGGTATTGAATTTGAAAATGCAAGCTTTACAAACTATTGTAATGCACATGGTGTTGATTATAACTTCTCAGCCCCAAGAACACCGCAACAGAACGGGGTGGTTGAGCATAAAAATCGCACCCTAGAAGACATGACTAGAACAATGCTTATTGCTAGTGGTCTTCCTAGGAACTTTTGGGTAGAAGCTTTGAGCACATCATGCTACATTATAAATAGATGCATGATTAGACCTATTTTGAACAAAACCCCCTATGAACTTTTCAAAGGTAGAAAGCCCAACATCATGCATTTAAGAACATTCGGTTGTAGGTGTTTTATGCAAAACAATGGGAAGGATGCCCTAGGGAAGTTTGATCCTAGGAGTGATGAGGCAATATTTCTCGGTTATTCCTCACATAGTAAGGCATACAAAGTGTTTAACAAAAGAACCTTGTGTGTTGAGGAAAGTGTGCATGTGCTTTTTGATGAATCTAACTCGTTGAGCAAGAATGATGCACAGGAGGAAGGATTTGAATTAGGTCTTGTTCGAAAAGAAGTGTTGCACCAAGATGAACAAGGTAAGAACACCGTGGAGAAAACGAGTCCTGAAGCTGTTCCTCAGAACGGCCGGCAAGGTGAGGACCAAACAGGGGGAAGCAACGTTGAACCCTGTTCGGGACAACACCAGTCTAGTTCCTCAGGAACAGGCCTGCAAACAGGTGCAGGAACAGGCTCAGGAGCTGTTTCTGAACCTGATTCTTCAAGCATCCAAGCCAGAGTAGAAAGTGTGTCTGTGGATCCCCTAACTCCACGACCTTGGAAGCATCATCGTTCACACCCCCTTGATCAAATCTTGTCTGATATAAATACTGGGGTGCAAACGAGATCTAAGCTTAAGAATTTTTGTGCTTTCTATGCATTTCTCTCTAACATTGAGCCAAAGAATGTCAATGAAGCTCTTGCAGATGCAGATTGGGTCACAGCAATGCAAGAAGAGCTTCACCAATTTGAAAGGAACAAGGTATGGCACCTTGTACCCCAGCCTGCAGATAGAACAATCATTGGAACCAAGTGGGTGTTTCGGAACAAGCTGGACGAGTCCGGAACAGTCACTAGGAACAAGGCACGGCTGGTGGTTCAAGGCTACAATCAGGAAGAAGGGATCGATTATGAAGAAACCTTCGCATCTGTTGCTAGGATTGAGGCCATTCGTATCCTAATAGCCTTTGCAGCTCATATGGAGATCAAGCTATATCACATGGATGTCAAAAGTGCATTCCTAAACGGATACCTTAAAGAAGAGGTGTATGTCAAACAACCCCCTGGTTTTGAAAATAGTGAATTTCCAAACCATGTTTTTCAACTTGACAAAGCTCTTTATGGTCTAAAACAAGCTCCTAGAGCTTGGTATGAACGATTGTCAAGCTTTTTACTTGAAAATGATTTTAGAAGAGGCAAGGTAGATAATACCTTGTTTCTAAAATCTAAGGGGGAACATCTGTTGATTGTCCAAGTATATGTTGATGACATCATATTTGGGGCAACTCATCATGATTTATGCAATGAATTTTCAAAGATGATGAGGAGTGAGTTTGAAATGAGCATGATGGGTGAGCTTAATTTCTTCTTAGGCTTACAGATCAAGCAAACTTCAAACGGCACCATGATCCATCAACAAAAGTATATTAAGGAACTACTTAAGCGTTTTGGGATGGAGTCGGCCAAGCCCATTGATACTCCCATTTCTCCTTCTACCAGGTTGGTAATGGATGATGGGAGTCCCTCAGTTGAGGAGAAACTCTATAGGGGCATGATAGGGTCACTCTTATACCTTACCGCTAGTAGGCCCGACATTGTTTTCAGTGTTGGTTTATGTGCCCGTTTTCAGTCTAATCCTAAAGAAACTCACCTTAAGGCTGTTAAACGGATACTAAGGTATTTAAAACATACACCTGATTTAGCTCTATGGTATCCTAGAGGTTGCAATTTTGATCTTGTTGGATATGCTGATGCTGACTATGCAGGCTTCCTGGTTGATAGAAAAAGCACCACAGGTATGGCTCATTTCCTTAGACCTTGTTTGGTATCTTGGGCAACCAAGAAACAACATTCAGTTGCCATGTCCACAGCAAAAGCTGAATATGTTGCAGCTGCTTCATGTTGTGCTCAATTACTGTGGATAAGACAACAACTCAAAGACTTTTGTGTTGACACTGGATGCATACCTATTTTTTGTGATAACACAAGTGCAATTAATATTGCCAAAAATCCGTGTCAACATAAAAGAACTAAACATATTGACATACGTCATCATTTCTTAAGAGACAATGTTGAAAAAGGGTTGATCTCAATGAATTTTTGTGCCACAGAAAACCAAATTGCTGATATATTCACCAAGGCGCTAAGTAGAGATCAATTGAGAAAAATAGACTTGAACTAGGTTTGATTGAAACAACCTAAGCACCCTGTTCTCTTCCCCTATTTGTAACTTCCATAGGTTGAAGGTACAATGTGTTTAATAAAAATTGTTTGCAATCAATACTGTGCTATTTTAGTATATGTGCATTATTTGCAGCTGCTGGCATCTGTTTAAATTTAATATGATTGCCTTTGTTATCTTGTTACCGTTAAATCTGCTCCAAGATCAAGCAGCAAGAACAGGTACGCTCCTTGATTGTTAGTATGTGAAACAAGTTGTGTCTAGCCTTTAAATTTTCCTCCTTCCTGAGGCATGCGCGGGAGGCTAGTAATGATCTACCCGTTGTACCCTCGCAAAAGAAAGACCTCTACTGCTCCAGTCTCAAAATCAGCTAAACCCGAGACTGCTTCTTCTGTTCCTCCCCCCAAAAGAGCCAAACAGTCTACTGCCTCTCCTGTTTCTACCAAGATTGCGCATCTACTTAAGCACAATATAGTTAGGGGGAAGATAGTGAGAGTTCAATTTTTCGAGGAACAGGGGTTGGGGGTGTTCCTAAAGAAGCTGCGTGCCCAGAACTGGCTGGACCTCTTCACGAACACCCAACTAGGGTGTTCTGTACCAGAATTGGCTGAGTTCTATGCCAATTGTGCTGTCACTGAAGGGGTGGTGACAAGTAAAATTGGTGATACACAGGTGCAATTTGATGCACAAACTCTGGGTACGATTTTGGGTGTTCCCTCACTTGGCTTTGATATGTATGTGAGGGAGGATAAGTCTGTCCTAGGGACAGCCAGGCTGCTAGAGCTTTCACAGTGGTTGAGTCAAAACCAGGGCCTGCAAGCACCCACATTCGTGAAGAAGGGTGAGATGACCTCTCTGCACCAACTGCTCTTTATGTTTGTCATAAAGAACATCATCCCAAGAGGTTAAGGTAGAAACCAGGCTGATGCTCTTGATCAGTGCCTGGTGGATCTTTTGGATAGGGAGGAACCCATCAACCTTCCTGTTCTTATGATCCGCCATATTGGGCGTATTGCAAACACCACCCGGGCACATGATCTTGGGTATGGTTTTCTACTGACGAGGGTTTTTGAGCACTTTGGGATAGAGCTCAAAAGGAGGGTGGCTGCTCAAGTGATTGATGAGATAGGAAGTGACACCCTCATGGGGTGTGGATATACTCTGGCTGAGGGCTCGGTCTCCAAACAGGGGAGCCGAACACCCAGACCTCCTGTTTCTGGGAGGTCATCAGTCAAAGTTGGGGCTGTTTTAGAGGATAACTCCTGCCTCAAGGATGAGCTCACAGCCGTCAAGGCTGCCCTAGAAGAAGAGAAGGCGCTATCTGCCAAGCGTCATGAAGATCTCCTTGCCCTTCTCTCGTTCCTCGCTACTAAACTCCCTCCTCCGCAGCCACAATCACCCCTTGTAACCTATTCTCATCGGATGTTTCCTAGAGTTCTCTTCCCCGTCTCTTTCTGTGTTTTCTTTTTTTTTTGTATTGCACCTTCCGGACTTTCAATGACATATCTGGTTCTGTTATATCTTTCTTATCTCTTGCTATGTCTTATGTGATTCACTTGCAAACACCATGTTCTCACTGTTGTTTGTGCCTTTTTAATGATGCCAAAAAGGGGAAGATAAGTGGACCATTGACCTAGGTTGAGTTAAACGGTTGAGTCATTAGTCTTTATATTGACCTAGGTTGAGTTGAACGGTTGAGTCATTAGTCTTTATACTTACATATGTTTTTTGACTGACCTAGCACCTGTGTGGATATATATCAGCACTCAAGTCACTTACAAAGGCACTTACGAAAATAAAATCTTTTTCTTGTTAATATGGTCACTTGGTTTGTCATCATCAAAAAGGAGGAAATTGTTGAACTAACTGTATAAAGTTTTGATGATAACAAATCCAAGTGTAGCATACTTACTTGAGTAATGTTGTTCCAAACAAGCTCTCCAAACAGGTCCTACACAGTTGTTTGTATTGATCCTACTTACCTGTTCTGTCTACTAAATGTTGAGAACAAGTTTTAAGAACAGGTTCCAAGCTTCAGTGACACAAAGATCAGCACACAACAAATCTCAACAACAGCTGACTAAGTCTTAAAGACCAAGTTCCTACATTTAGCGATACAAGATCACCCGACTAATCAAGGTGACCAAGGTGTTTGGAGTTGCACATCCATCCCGACAAGATGACTAATTCTTATAACAAGAAGTCTCGATTTGATTTAGGTTCTATCTTTTAGATTCTTGTTAATATGCCAATCTTTAAAGTCTCAATCTAACACTTCTTGAAACGGTTTTCGAGATTTGCTTCAGAACACCATTTCCAAACAACCCTGCAAACAGGGTGCCTAGGGTGTTCCTGAAACTGCAGCGGCCACATCCGTTTTACCTAAAAATTTCTTTTGGTTGGCTGGCTGCTCTAAGAATCCTTTTATGAAATCCTAGGCTGATTAGTTAAGTCCTAAAAAGATTATTATTTATTATATATATGTAGCAGATTGCAAAACCATTTTTTGCTACAGATTTTTTCAAAATCCGAAAAATCTTTATTCCTCATTTTTAGGCCATGATTGATTCAAATTTTAAAACCAAGATTTTTATCCTTTTTTGGGCTAAATTACACGACTATATTAAGTGGCTAATCAGTTTTTATCCCGTGAGTATCAAATCCCTATATTTTAGGAGAATCTTATCTTCTTTGTTCCTAGCCGTTGAAAATATGAAGAAATCTCCTTAGCTGCTAAAATCAGAAGATTTTTCTATCTTTTTTGAAGGAGTTAGCCATTGGGTTTGCTTGCTTAAATAAGAAAATATTTTCACTCCTTTCGGGAGAGAGATACACGAGGGAAAAATCGGTTTTTCACAGAGCATTGAGAGCTTTCTAAAGCTACATTTCAAAAGAAAAAACCGTGACAAGATTGTGCAAGAATTGAGCTTTCAAAACTATTGGCATACTAGGACTTCATTATACCTTACATCTGCTTAAGTCAGAAGCACCCCAGTAAAGTGTTTTGTATCCTTGATCTCAGATCAAAAGTGAGTGAGTGTGTCCTTAGTCGTGTGGACTTTGGACGTGTCCAATCTAGAGAGATTTGGACGTGGTGCAACCTGTCTTAGAGAAGAAGGTTACGTGGGTTACAAGTTGTAACAAGGAGTGTTACTTTTGTAACATGTTCAGCCCGTTAGTGAAGTGGTTAAATCCTACACGAGGTAGGTCGTGGTTTTTCACACCTCAGTTGGGCTAGAGGTGTTTTCCACGTAAAAATCGTGTGTGCTTTATTTCCGCATTTATCTACTTGATTTTCGCTTCTGAACCAATTAGGAACAACCGCTGCAAACAAGGCCTAAGACTGTTCGTCATTCAGAAATAGTCTCTGCAATCATGGTCTAAGGCTGTTTGTCAGTAAATAGGCGAAAATCGGATACCACAATTCACCCCCTCTTGTGGTCGTGTACTCTTAGAATTCAATCATAATGAATTGCCTTCCGCAACTTGTAGCCATTACCTCATTGTGCATCTCCCTCCCCCCCCCCATTTTTAATGTTTGTGCTTATTTTGAAAGTAAAACTCAAGTCATGCAATGGCAGAACGTAACCTTTAACTTGAAGAGATTATACTACTTATTAAACGTGACACCCATATCTTGCGTTTGCGGTATTTCTCTATGTTCTTATTTGGACGGATTAATTTATCTCTGTCCTTACTCTGAAATGCTATGGATTTCCCTATTGGATGATCAATCAAATCACGAGGATGTTGTGGGGAATGTTATGCTATTGGGAGGTAAGGTTTTCCATACATTTATAAGGTAAAGAAATTCAAAAATGCATCTTTGATGGTGAGTCCGACTGTCAAATGGTAGTTATGCAATTGTTTTGCATATAGGAAGAATTGGCTCCAAAGTTGTACCAAAAAGGAACATTGACGTGGGGGTTGTTTTTGTTCACCCTCTCTTAGACTTTGGCTGGGATAATTTTAATTGACATTTTACGAAAACCCATCAACTGAGAAAAGGAGAAGAGGAAAGGTGTTTGGTGACATCCCATCTCATGGAAGGCGAACGAAGAATTGAAATTAAGGGAGGAAGAAGTTCATGGGGCTTGAAGAAATTTACAGAAGTCGACTCCAATTGCAAAAAATGAATATGAATACATAACACGCAAGAATTGCGCCCCTCCCCATACGCAGCACGCATGTTCTCAGTTGATCAGATATTGCTCACCGTATTGTCGCTGCGGGTTTTATCCATCAATAATATATGGACAGACAAATTGGGTAAAATAAAAAAATTGGTTAATTCTACCTGTTAAACTGTTTGGGGGACACTGCACTCAATGGTTTAGATTTATTGCATTTGAGCAAAACGCCAGGTTCATCGACATATTGGAGTCGAAAAAAAATTATGATTACCAAAGAATATAGCAATTCAGTAATCTAATTTTCTAGAAAATGAATATTAGCTAAAATGCTCAACAGACCATCAAGTACGTAAAGATTACGTATTACACCCTACCACATTCTTGTTCGACGAATTAACAAATATATACTAGAAATTATTGCCTATGCGTTTGCTATGTTGCATTCATGGGTTTCTCCTTAATAATACTGATGAATCCAATTTGTTCCATGCCGTGATCATTATATGTAGAGAACTCTTCTTTATTTTAGGACTTTTCAGGATGTTAAGTTAAATCAATGAATGTAATACGTGGTATTTCAGACTTCGTTTCATTGATTACGTCTTATTACAAAATGTTAACTCGCGTGGTTTTTTTTCGTGTCGGCTAATGTTTCCTTTTATGCATCCACAACTCATTCACCAATTCCCCATTAAAAATTTTGTTGTGTGCTAATAATCTCCTTGCTTCTTTGTAGGCATATGTTTTTGGGCGTTTACTTGATGATTCTCTATGGCATATCAATTCTAGAGTGCAAGTGAAACTGTGCAAGTATCGTATTAAGGCAATGCAACGTAAGACTTGTCAGACATATTTTTCTCTATTTTCCTTTGAATGCTAGTTGATACGTTTAACATAAGCCTAATATTTAGTTAATTAAGAAAGTTAAATTAGTTAATACAAACGTTAAAATAAATAGGGACTGTAATATTCGCATTACTAATTTGACACAAATCTTCATATGTAGATGTACACCTAGCCACGTTGATGTGATACTCGAAGCTCCTATACAACGCCCTCGGAACCATGCTAACGCCACATCCAAAATAGTTAACTGCTTTGGATCCTGAACCCCATTTACTCGCCATGCTTTAGGAAATACGATTATTAGATGAACAAGACTTATCAAAAGTTGAGCTTGAACTAAGAAGACCTAACCCATTCTTTAAAGGAACCCACGATTGAGAAAATTGGCCGGTTTCTGTTGAATTCCAAGAGTACACAACCATAAGAGGGGGTGAATTGTAGTGGCCGATTTTCGCCAAATAACTGACAAACAGCCGTAGCAGTTGATTGCAGAGACTGTTCGTAAATCACAAACAACCTTAAGCCTTGTTTGCAGCGGTTGTTCCCAATTGGTTCAGTAACAAAATTCAAAGTAATAAATGCGGAAATAAAGCATACACAATTTTTACGTGGAAAACACCTCTAGCCCAACTGAGGTGTGAAAAACCACGACCTACCTCGTGTAGGATTTAACCACTTCACTAACGGGCTGAACACGTTACAAAAGTAACACTCCTTGTTACAACTTGTAACCCACGTAACCTTCTTCCCTAAGACAGGTTACACCACGTCCAATCACACTATATTGGACACGTCCAAAGTCCACTCGACTATGGACACACTCACTCACTTTCTGATCTGAGAACAGGGGTACAAAACACCTTACTGGGGGTGCTTCTGACTTAAGCAGATGTAAGGTACAATGAAGTCCTATTATGCCAATATATTGAAAGCTCAGTTAAGCACAAGCCTGTCACGGTTTTTCTCTTTGAAATGCAGCTTTTGGAAATCTCTTACTTCTTGTGTAAAAACCGGATATCTAAATGGGAGAGAAGATTTCATTATTTAAACACACAAACCCAACGGCTAATACTTTCAAAAAGGATAGCAAAATCTTCTAATATTAGCAGCCTAGGGAGTTTCTTCAAATAAGATTCCCAACGGCTAGAGAAGATAAGATTTTACTAAAATAAGGGAATTTGATTTTTTCAAGGAATAAAAACTAATTACCCACTAAATATAGCTGTGCAGATTTTGCCCAAAAAAGGATAAAGATTTCGGTTCCAAATTTGAAATCAATCACGGTCTAAAAATAAGGGATAAGAATTTTGAAAAGAGATCCTTAGCAAAAACGGTTTTGCAATCTTTTTCAAATCAAAAATAATCCTTTTTAGAACTTAATTAGTTAGCCTAGGATTTCATAAAAAGATCCTTTAGAGCTGGCACCCAACCAAAGGAAATTTACTGGTAAAACAGACAGTCGAGGCTGCTGCAGTTTCAGGAACACCTTAGGCACCCTGTTTTCAGGGTTGTTTGGAAATTGGTGTTCCAAAGCAAATGTCAAAAACCGTTTTAAGAAGTGTTAAATTGAGACTTTCAAGATTGGCATATTAACAAGAGTCTAAAAGATAAAAACTAAACCAAACCAAGACTTCTTGTTGTAAGAATCAGTCATCTTGTCAAGAATAAATATGCTTGCTCCAAACACCTTGGTCACCTTGATTCCTCGGGTGATCTTGTATAGCTGAATGTAAGAACTTGCTCCTCAAGACTTAGCCAACTGTTTGGCGAGATTTGTTGTTTGCTGATCTTGTATCACTGAAGCTTGGAACCTGTTCCTAAGACTTGTTCTCAACATTTAGCATCCAGGTTAATACGAATATTACAAACAACAGTGTAGGCCCTGTTTGGAGAGCTTGTTTGGAACAACATTACTTAGACAAATATGTTACACTTGGATTTGTTATCATCAAAACTAAATATAATTATGCAACAAATTCCCCCTTTTTGATGATGACAAACCAAGTGACCATATTGACAAAAATTTAAAAAAAACTTTAAAACTTTAAAGAATGCTGATAGGGATCCACACTAGGTGCTAGGTCATAGAGCAAGTCATATCTAGGTCATAGAGCAAGTTATATGGTCATACATCTTCCCCCTTTTGGCATCATTAAAAAGCATAAACAACAGGCAATCATATGGTGTTGGCAACAACAAGAAATTTTATTAACAGCCCAGAGATATACAATACCAAACAAAAACATAAAGGGAGAGGGAAGAAAACATGAGGAAACATTAGGGAGCAGTGGGTGATGGTGACTGTGGAGAAGGGATTTTGGGAGCAAGAGAAGAGAGAAGGGCCAGGAGGTCTTCATGGCGTTTGGCAGAGAGGGCCTTCTCTTCATCTTAGGCAGCTTTGACAGCAGAGAGCTCTTCCTTGAGCCGAGAGTTATCTTGAAGAACATCCTCAAGTTTCCATGAGGAACGGCCAGGAACAGGGCGAGGTGGTCTGGTGCCCTGTTTGGAGGCAGAGCCCTCGGCCAAAGCATACCCACACCCCATAAGGGTGTCAGTCCTTATCTCATCAATGATTTGGGCAGCCACCTTCTTTTTGAGCTCTATCCCAAAATGCTCAAAGACCTTCGTCAGCAGAAAGCAATATCCAAGATCATGTGCCCGAGTAGTGTTTGCAATACGCGAAATATGGCGAATCATAAGGGCAGGAAGGTTAATGGGTTCCTCCCTGTCCAATAGATCCACCAGGCACTGATCTAGGGCATCAGCCTGATTGCGACCCTGACCCCTTGGAATTATGTTCCTAATAACGAACATGAAGAGCAATTGATGCAGGGGGGTCATGTCACCCTTCTTCACAGAGGTGGGTGTTTGCAGACCCTGGTTTTGACTTAACCGCTGTGAAAGCTCGAGCAGCCTGGCTGTCCCTAAGACAGACTTATCCTCCCTCACATACACATCAAAACCATGTGAGGGGACACCCAAAATGTCACCCAGAGAGCGGGCATCAAATTGTACTTCTTTATCACCAATGGTGCTTGTCACCGCTCCTTCGGTGACAGCACAGTTGGCATAGAATTCAGCCAACTCTGGTCCAGAACACCCCAACTCGGTGTTTGCAAAGAGATCCAACCACTGCTGGGCTCTCAGTTTCTGCAGGAACACCTCTAACCCATGTTCCTGGAAAAAGGGAACTTTCACTATCTTCCCCCTCACTATGTTGCGCTTGAGCAGATGCGCTACCTTGGTAGAAGAAGGGGAGGTAGTGGTCTTTTTCGCTCTTTTGAGGGGAGGAGCAGAAGAGGTAGTCTTAGGTGTAGCTGATTTGGAGAGAGAAGAGGTGAAGGTCTTTCTCTTAGGAGATGCTGTTGGAGGAGAAGACTTAATGGCAGGGAGAGTGGTTTTCTTAGGAGGAGTTTATTCTTCGGTGGACTCGGAGAACACCGGGGTCCCCTGTTTAAAGGGGGTGTTCTCAGAATCAGAATCCGAGAATCCCGCATAAGAAGAAGAGGAAGAAATTTCCTCAATGACTGGAGTGGAAGATTTTGTGGTTCTAGGAGTGGAGTAGAAGGCAATTCTTGTAGATTTGCGCGTGGGCTTAGCAGATTTTGGAGGAGAGGGGGCTGAGGCTTTTGAGGGTTGAGGCCTTGTTTGTGGCCTTGATCTAGGCATTCTGCTACGCCTAGCCACCATCTTAACCCTTTTTCTTTTCTCTCCGGTTTGGAAGACCGGAGTGGCTAACTCAGGCTTAGCAGGGGAAATGTTTCCACCATGGCTTCCCCCTGTTTCTAAGGATCTCTCCTCAGAACTTCCCCTTAGATCATCCCTTAGGTCCTCCTTACACACAAAATTGAGGGATTCAAACCCTGTTTCAGCAACTGTTTCCTTTTCAGGGAACAGCCCAAAAGAACAGGGCTCAACAAAATCAGAGAAGTCGACAGGGGGATAGGGTTTGAGAGAAGGAGATTTGCCGGGTACTCGAAAGAAAAGAGAAAAGATGTAAGAGAGAGGTAAAGATTGGCAAATTTAAAGGATGAGAAGA
The DNA here is from genome assembly GCA_029747015.1 of Carnegiea gigantea. Classification (NCBI taxonomy): domain Eukaryota; kingdom Viridiplantae; phylum Streptophyta; class Magnoliopsida; order Caryophyllales; family Cactaceae; genus Carnegiea; species Carnegiea gigantea. The sequence continues at coordinate 242,821 of JAKOGI010000456.1, forward strand.
CGGCAAGATCTTTTAAAGATCTTCCCGTTACAACGGGTGTTTGCCATAAGTAGCCGCCAATCTATCCTCGGGAAGGCGTGTAATTTAAAACATTTAAACACTAGCTACACATATTTGACAATCAAGGAATATACCTGTTCTTGCTGCTTGTTCTTGAATACGAATCATCGGTAATAAGAGTAACATGCCCAATCATGTTGGCTTTTAACACGCATCCGCATTCTGCAATCTATATATATATTCAAATAGCACAAAGATTCGACTGCAAACATTGCTGTGGACAAATTGCATCCGCAGCATATAAGAGTTGCGAACAGGGGGAGAGAATAGGTTTCCTAGGTTGTTTTCACCAAACCTAGTTCAAGTCTATTTCTCTCAAATTGATCCCTACCTAGTGCCTTAGTGAATATATCAGCAATTTGATTTTCTGTGGTACAAAAATTCATTGAAATCAAACCCTTTTCAACATTATCTCTCAAGAAATGATGTCGAATGTCAATATGTTTTGTTCTTTTATGTTGACACGGATTTTTGGCAATATTAATTGCACTAGTGTTATCACAAAAGATAGGAATGCATCCAGTGTCAACACAAAAGTCCTTGAGTTGTTGTCTTATCTACAGCAATTGAGCACAACATGAAGCAACTGCAACATATTCAGCTTCTGCTGTGGACATGGCAACTGAATATTGTTTCTTGGTTGCCCAAGATACCAAACAAGGTCCAAGGAAATGAGCCATACCTGAGGTGCTTTTCCTATCAACCAAGAATCCTGCATAGTCAGCATCAGCATATCCAACAAGATCAAAATTGCAACCTCTAGGATACCATAGAGCTAAATCAGGTGTATGCTTTAAATATCTTAGTATCCATTTAACAGCCTTAAGATGAGTCTCTTTAGGGCAAGACTGAAAACGGGCACATAAACCAACACTGAAAACAATGTCAGGTCTACTAGCGGTGAGGTATAAGAGTGACCCTATCATGCCTCTATAGAGTTTCTCCTTAACTGAGGGGCTCCCATCATCCATTACCAACTTGGTTGAAGGAGAAATGGGAGTATCTATGGGCTTCGCCGACTCCATTCCAAAACGCTTAAGTAGTTCCTCGATATACTTTTGTTGATGGATCATGGTGCCGTTTGAAGTTTGCTTGATTTGTAAGCCTAAGAAAAAGTTAAGCTCACCCATCATGCTCATTTCAAACTTACTCCTCATCATTTTTGAAAAATCATTACATAGATCATGATGAGTTGCACCAAATATAATATCATCGACATATACTTGGACAACCAACAAATGTTCCCCCTTAGATTTTAGAAACAAGGTATTGTCTACCTTGCCTCTTCTAAAATCATTTTCAAGTAAAAAGCTTGACAAGCATTCATACCAAGCTCTAGGAGCTTGTTTTAGACCATAAAGAGCTTTGTCAAGTTGAAAAACATGATCAGGAAATTCATTGTTTTCGAAACCAGGGGGTTGTTTGACATACACCTCTTCCTTAAGGTATCCATTTAGAAATGCACTTTTCACGTCCATTTGATATAGCTTGATCTCCATATGGGCTGCAAAGGCTATTAGGATACGAATAGCCTCAATTCTAGCAACTGGTGCAAAGGTTTCTTCGTAATCAATCCCTTCTTCCTGATTGTACCCTTGAACCACCAGCCGTGCCTTGTTCCTGGTGACTGTTCCTGACTCATCAAGTTTGTTTCGGAACACCCACTTGGTTCCAATGATTGTTCTATCTACAGGTCGAGGTACAAGGTGCCATACTTTGTTCCTTTCAAATTGATGAAGTTCTTCTTGCATTGCTGTGACCCAATATGAATCTGCAAGAGCTTCATTCACATTCTTTGGCTCAATGTTATAGAGAAACGCATAGAATGCACAAAAATTCTTAAGGTTTGACCTAGTTTGCACTCCAGTATTAATATCAGACAAAATTTGCTCAAGAGGGTGCGAACGTTGGCGCTTCCATGGCCGTGGAGTAAGTGGATCCACAGACACATGCTCTACTCTAACTGGAACACTTGGAGACTCAGGCTCACAATCAGTGCCCGAGCCTGTTCCTGAGGAACCTGACTGGTGTTGTCCCGAACAGGGTTCAGCGGTGTTTTCCCCTGTTTGGTTCTCACCTTGCCTGTCGTTCTGAGGAACACCTTCAGGAGTTGTTTTCTCCATGGTGTTCTTACCTTGTCTATCTTAGAGCAACACTTCTTTTCGAACAAGACCTAATTCAAATTCTTCCTCCTGTGCATCATTCTCACTCAACGAGTTAGATTCATCAAAAAGCACATGCACACTTTCCTCAACACATAAGGTTCTTTTGTTAAACACTTTGTAAGCCTTACTGTGAGAGGAGTAACCAAGAAATATTGCCCCATCACTCCTAGGATCAAACTTTCCTAAGGCATCCTTCCTATTATTATGCACAAAACACCTACAACCAAATGTTCTCAGGTGCGTAATGTTGGGTTTTCTGCCTTTGAAAAGTTCATAAGGAGTTTTTTCAAAATAGGTCTGATCATGCATCTATTTATAATGTAACATGAGGTGTTCAATACTTCTGCCCAGAAATTCCTAGGAAGACCACTAGCAATAAGCATTGTTCTAGTCATGTCTTCTAGGGTTCGATTTTTGCGCTCAACCACCCCATTTTGTTGGGGTGTTCTTGGAGCTGAGAAGTTATGATCAACACCATGTTCATTACAATAGTTAATAAAACTTGCATTTTCAAACTCAGTTCCATGATCAGATCTCAAGCTAATTAAAGAGTGTCCTACTCTCTTTTCAACCTTTTTGAGAAAGGCAATAAAATTCTCAAAGGTTTCATCTTTGGATGCCAAAAACAAGGTCCAAGTAAATCGAGAGTAATCATCCACTACAACAAGCACATACCTCTTCCCACCTCTACTTGCTATCCTCATAGGACCACACAGATCAATGTGTAATAATTCTAGAGGTCGGGTAGTGCTTACACACTTTTTCGATTTAAAAGAAGATCTAACTTGTTTGCCTTTTGCACAAGCTTCACATACCTTGTCATCATTAAATTTGATGGAAGGTAGTCCAACAACTAGGTCTTTAGAAACAAGTTTGTTCAGAAGAGATAGACTTGCATGACCTAGTCTCTTGTGCCAGAGCATTACATCATCATTCAAAGCACTCAAACAAGTCAGATTGTTTTGGGGAAGTGTGGAAATACATACTTTGTAAATATTTTTATGTCGCTTCCCCCTTAATACGACATCTCCTGTTTTTGAGTTTACAACCAAGCAACGTGTTGATGAGAACACTACTAGGTTGTTTTTATCACACAGTTGGGACACACTAAGTAAATTATGCTTCAAGCCATCAACTAAGTATACATTTTCAATCGAGTGGGAGTGGGACTCACCAATCTTACCTATACCGACAATTGTCCCAGACTTGCCGTTTCCAAATGCCACACTCCCACCATCCGAAGCTGTAAGTGAGAGAAAATTGGATTTTTCACCAGTCATATGCCTCGAACACCCACTATCAACATACCACAGCTGCCTGTTTTCAAGATTGTTCCTGGCTGTTTGCTAGGTTGTTTGCTGGGTTGTTCTCTCTCACTTCAGCCTGCAAAACAAATCAAGGGTTAGTTTTGGGAACCCAGATCCACTTGGGTCCCATTCTTTTAGATAGGTAAAGCTCATCTTTCCTAATCCAGACTTGTTTTACATAACCTTCATTTTGTTTAATAGCATACCTTCTTGAAGGACAAGTGTATCGATAGTGACCCGTTTTACCACAGTGAAAGCAAACAATGTTTTCAGGTAATCCAACATACTTTCTGTTTGCAGGGTAAACGGTTTGTTTGGGCTTAAATCCTAGTCCTCTTTTGTTTTGGCTGTGATGAGTGTTTAGCCACTCCAATGCTCTTGAGGACTTGTTCCAACGCTTGGTTGTGACAAGCTCGGTTTCCAGTTTTTCTATATTAGCATGCAAGCTCTTGTTCTCCTTAAGCAAAGACTCAACCATTCCTTCCACCTCAAGGAATTTTTCCTCCACTCGAGAATAATCTCCCTCTTTTATAAACAGGTTTTCTGTAAGCATGTTAATATTTTCATATAAGCCCAGTTTTTCATTTTTAAGGGTCTCATTTTCAAGCTCTAGATCACGAACTTCCTTTGTCAAATTAGCACAGGCATCCATTAAATTGTACAGAAGTTCTTCTAGAGTTGCTTTATTGAGACCACGTACCTTGTTCTTGAGATCAGTTAGGCTGTTTGTTGACTCGTCATCCGAATCTGTATCACTTTGCGCCATGAGAGCTACAGCACCTTCTTCAGTTTCAGTTTCTTCATCCTCGGAAGAATCACCCCGAGCAGCAAGCATTGCTTTTGAGAATCGTTTTCCTGAACTGTTTACACCTTGTTTCCTGCCTTGTTTCCTAGGGTGTTCGTGCTCGTGCTCTTCTCGAAGTAGTGGATAGTTCTTCACAATATGATCAGATTTGCCACACTTGAAACACCCAGAGAACTGTTCTCGGGGGGTGTTTCTGCCTTTGCTGAAGTCCTTCCTTTTATTGTTCTCTTTTACTTTCTTGAAGAACTTCTTGAATTTCCGAGTCATCATTGCCATATCTTCTTCTTCAAGATCTGAATCATCATCTTCCAAGGCTTTTAAAGCAAGCCCTCAGTCTTTCTTAGCCTCCTCCTTTTGTTGAGAGTTTTTCTCAGTTCATACGTTTGAAGATTTTCGATCAGCTCATCTAGGGTGATCTTGTTCATGTCTTTGGCCTCCTGAATGGCTGTCACCTTGGCTTCCCATGAACGAGGCAAAATCCTTAGGATTTTCCTTACCAACTCTTCAGTGGTGATGGATTTTCCCAGAGATTTTAATTCGTTTGTTATGTGAGTAAAGCGAGTATACATGTCCATCACATTCTCACGATCACCCATGTCAAACAGCTCATATTGCCTCATGAGTAGCTCAATGCGTGATTGTTTAACTTGACTTGTTCCTTCATGAGCTACTTGCAAGGCATTCCATATTTCCTGAGCTGACTCACATTCTGAAATGCGAGTATATTCATCGGGTCCTAGGTCAAAGTATAATAGTTTCTTGGCCTTGGCATTCTTTTCCATCTTCTTGTAATCCTCAGCATCAAACTCTACGGGTTCCTTGGGAATCTTCTTTCCATCTTCAAGTACTTTCGTGGGAACAAGGGGCCCGTTCTTGATGAGCATCCATAACTCATAATCCTCTGCTTGTATGTAGTTCTCCATCCTGTTTTTTCACCAACTATAGTGTTGGCCATTGAAGTAAGGAGGTCAAGTAATGGATTGACCCTCAAGTATCCCTTGTAGTGCACTCATCTTCACGGATCTCTCAAGGTGTTAGCCTTTTGAAAGAGAACCTACTCTGATACCACTTGTTGAATTCCAAGAGTACACAACCACAAGAGGGGGGTGAATTGTGGTGGCCGATTTTCGCCAAATAACTGACAAACAGCCGTAGCACTTGATTGCAGAGACTGTTCGTAAATCACAAACAACCTTAAGCCTTGTTTGCAGCGGTTGTTCCCAATTGGTTCAGTAGCGAAATTCAAAGTAATAAATGCGGAAATAAGGCACACACAATTTTTACATGGAAAACACCTCTAGCCCAACTGAGGTGTGAAAAACCACGACCTATCTCGTGTAGGATTTAACCACTTCACTAACGGGATGAACACGTTACAAAAGTAACACTCCTTATTACAACTTGTAACCCACGTAACCTTCTTCCCTAAGACAGGTTACACCACGTCCAATCACACTATATTGGACACGTCCAAAGTCCACTCGACTATGGACACACTCACTCACTTTCTGATCTGAGAACAGGGGTACAAAATACCTTACTGGGGGTGCTTCTGACTTAAGCAGATGTAAGGTACAATGAAGTCCTATTATGCCAATATATTGAAAGCTCAGTTAAGTACAAGCCTGTCACAGTTTTTCTTTTTGAAATGCAGCTTTTGGAAATCTGTTACTTCTTGTGTAAAAACCGGATGTGTAAATGGGGGAGAAGATTTCATTATTTAAACACACAAACCCAACGGCTAATACTTTCAAAAAGGATAGCAAAATCTTCTAATATTAGCAGCTTAGGGAGTTTCTTCAAATAAGATTCCCAACGGCTAGAGAAGATAAGATTTTACTAAAATAAGGGAATTTGATTTTTTCAAGGAATAAAAACTAATTACCCACTAAATATAGCTGTGCAGATTTTGCCCAAAAAAAGGATAAAGATTTTGGTTCCAAATTTGAAATCAATCACGGCCTAAAAATAAGGGATAAGAATTTTAAAAGAGATCCTTAGCAAAAACGGTTTTGCAATCTTTTTCAAATCAAAAATAATCCTTTTTAGAACTTAATTAGTTAGCCTAGGATTTCATAAAAAGATCCTTTAGAGCTGGCACCCAACCAAAGGAAATTTACTGGTAAAACAGACAGTCGAGGCTGCTGCAGTTTTAGGAACACCTTAGGCACTCTGCTTTCAGGGTTGTTTGGAAATTGGTATTCCAAAGCAAATGTCAAAAACCGTTTTAAGAAGTGTTAAATTGAGACTTTCAAGATTGGCATATTAACAAGAGTCTAAAAGATAAAAACTAAACCAAACCAAGACTTCTTGTTGTAAGAATCAGTCATCTTGTCAAGAATAAATATGCTGCTCCAAACACCTTGGTCACCTTGATTCCTCGGGTGATCTTGTATAGCTGAATGTAAGAACTTGTTCCTTAAGACTTAGCCAACTGTTTGGCGAGATTTGTTGTTTGCTGATCTTGTATCACTGAAGCTTGGAACCTGTTCCTAAGACTTGTTCTCAACATTTAGCATCCAGGTTAATACGAATATTATAAACAACAGTGTAGGCCCTGTTTGGAGAGCTTGTTTGGAACAACATTACTTAGACAAATATGTTACACTTGGATTTGTTATCATCAAAACTAAATATAATTATGCAACAGTTTCATTGCTTCTATGTTAAGATACGCAAGTAATCGTACGAATAGAGGAGATTAACAGCAATTAAAACTAAAGTTGCATGCCTCTTTTGTTACACCGTGCAAATGAACACACGAGAATCCTTAGATGATTAGAACCTTAGAAAGCGTGAGAAGACTTTGCCAACAAACATATATAGCCAGAATAGTTGTCACATTCCAAATATTTAACTTCCTTTCCTTTTTCATAGTGTGTGTTCCGCACAGAGTGTTGGCTCGGTAAAATTGAGATAATAATTTGAAGATGGGACTTTTAGGAAGTTATCTATTTTGATCCTTTTTGTATTGCAACGATTAGAAACAAATTCTCCATACTAAGTTATATTTAGTTATAGTAGGATTTTAAATTAAGATTATTTTATGTGACAACTACAATGAGGAGTTTCATTTCTACTCCTCTTAAATATGGATACGTTTTCCTCCATTTGTTCTAATGTTGCTTAAGTCTTGAATATACTATAAATATGTGTCATGGGAAAGGTTCATTTCATCATCCACTTGTTTGGATTACCACTTTAGTTTGCAAAGTAGACACCACAACTTAAGCAAATTCTATTACAATAGAAAAGAAAAACACATTCATTGGAATTGACGGATTCAAAACACATCCTAGCCATGAAGTTATCCATCATCTTTATGATCCTTAATACATTTTTCATTGCAACCACCCATGCAGCACCTGTGCCAAGCATAGATCCCATAATTGGTCGTGCAGACAAGATAAGTAGCTCTTGTGGGCCTAAAGTTTATGCGTTTATATGTGAGGAAAGTGGCGTCTATCCCAGGATTGTTGTGGGTTATTATTAAAAGAAGGGAAAGAGTGTCATGACAACCTGACAAATTTAATCTTGAGCAAAGGAGGATTTTCTACTGAAGAAACGGAGGAAATATTGGAAAGGAACTCTGAAGTTTAGAACCTTTGCAAGAGGAGCGGTGACATTGGAGGCACTCAAGCCGCACCAGCAACAATCGTACAACCCCTAAAAGGTTGTGAAGGCAAGGTCACCGGTGCTTGTGGGCCCAAAATATATGAGTTTGTGTTCGACAACAGCAGCATCCTGTCCGAAAAATGTTATGAGCAGTTGTTGAATGCAGGAAGAGAGTGTCATGATAGCGATACCAATTCAATCCTAAGTGAAGGAGAATTTTCCAAGGAAGAAAGGGAGGAAATATTGGCAAGGCACAGTGAAGATTGGAACCTTTGTAAGAGGAGCAGTCACATTGGAGGCACTCAACCAGTACCTGCACCAATCGTACAGCCCCTAACAGGTTGTGCAGGCAAGGTCACCAGTGCTTGTTGGCCGAAAGTATATGCATTTGTGTTTGACAAAAGTGGCGTTCTATCCGAAAAATGTTGTGAGCTGTTGTTGAATGCAGGAAGACAGTGTCATGACGGCGAAACCAATTCAATCCTAAGTGAAGGAGAATTTTCTGCGGAAGAAAAGAAGGAAATTATGGAAAGACACAATCAAGTCTGGAACCTTTGCAAGAAGAATGGTCACATTGATATAGAAAACACTGTCTTCTAGAAATATGCCACAAAAGGGCTTGAATTGTATGGTTTAAAAATGATTCCGCAAAGGTCTTAAAATACATGGTACCCGATCGCGTACACATTTTGTTTCGTTCTCATCTTTCGTAACACTAGTTGTGCCATTTCTTTTTCTTTTATTTCTTTTACGATTTTTCGCATTTTCGAAAAATGTTAAAAAACTCATAAACAATTGTGGGTGATAACCACAGGTCGCATCAAATTTTGAAGGGATCACTATGATGAATGAAAATTCTAAGGAAGTAAGCATTATCGCACCCATCATAATTTATTTTAATCCCCACCCTGCATTATTGATGGACTATTTTCAGTCCCTTATGACATAATGAATTGCCTTCCATAACTTGTAGCCATTACCTCATTATGCGTCTCCCTTCCCCCCCCATTTTTTAATGTTTGTGCTTATTTTGAAAGTAAAACTCAAGTCATGCAATGGCAGAACGTAACCTTCAACTTGAAGAGATTATACTACTTATTAAACGTGAAACCCATATCTTGCATTTGCGGTATTTCTCTATGTTCTTATTTGGACGGATTAATTTATCTCTATCCTTACTCTGAAATGCTATGGATTTCCCTATTGGATGATCAATCAAATCACGAGGATGTTGTGGGGAATGTTATGCTATTGGGAGGTAAGGTTTTCCATACATTTATAAGGTAAAGAAATTCAAAAATGCATCTTTGATGGTGAGTCCGACTATCAAATGGTAGTTATGCAATTGTTTTGCATATAGGAAGAATTGGCTCCAAAGTTGTACCAAAAAGGAACATTGACGTGGGGGTTATTTTTGTTCACCCTCTCTTAGACTTTGGCTGGGATAATTTTAATTGAAATTTTTCGAAAACCCATCAACTAAGAAAAGGAGAAGAGGAAAGGTGTTTGGTGACATCCCATCTCATGGAAGGCGAACGAAGAATTGAAATTAAGGGAGGAAGAAGTTCATGGGGCTTGAAGAAATTTACAGAAGTCGACTCCAATTGCAAAAAATGAATATGAATACATAACACGTAAGAATTGCGCCCCTCACCATACGCAGCACGCATGTTCTCAGTTGATCAGATATTACTCACCGTATTGTCGTTGCGGGTTTTATCCATCAATAATACATGGACGGACAACTTAGGTAAAATAAAAAAATTGGTTAATTCTACCTGTTAAACTGTTTGGGGACACTGCACTTAATGGTTTAGATTCATTGCATTTGGGCAAAACGCCAGATTCATCAACATATTGGAGTCGAAAAAAATTGTGATTACCAAAGAATACAGCAATTCAGTAAATTCTAATTTTCTAGAAAATGAATATTAGCTAAAATGCTCAACAGACCATCAAGTACGTAAAGATTACGTATTACACCCTACCACATTCTTGTTCGACGAATTAGCAAATATCTACTGGAAATTATTGCCTATGCGTTTGTTATGTTGCATTCATGCGTTTCTCCTTAATAATACCGATGAATCCAATTTGTTCCATGTCGTGATCATTATATGTAGAGAACTCTTCTTTATTTTAGGACTTTTCAGGATGTTAAGTTAAATCAATGAATGTAATATGCGGTATTTCAGACTTCGTTTCATTTATTACGTCTTACTACAAAATGTTAACTCGCGTGGTTTTTTTCCGTGTCGGCTAACGTTTCCTTTTATGCATCCACAACTCGTTCACCAATTGCCCATTAAAAATTTTGTTGTGAGCTAATAATCTCCTTGCTTCTTTGTAGGCATATGTTTTTGGGCGTTTACTTCATGATTCTCTATGGCATATCAATTCTAGAGCGCAAGTGAAACTGTGCAAGTATCATATTAAGGCAATGCAACGTAAGACTTGTCAGACATAGTTTTCTCTATTTTCTTCTGAATGCTGGTTGATATGTTTAACATAAGCCCAATATTTAGTTAATTAAGAAAATTAAATTAGTTAATGCAAACGTTAAAATAAATAGGGATTGTAATATCCCCATTACTAATTTGACACAAATCTTTATATGTAGATGTACACATGGCCACGTTGATGTGATACTCGAAGCTCCTATCCAGCGCCCTTGGAACCATGCTAACGCCACACCCAAAATAGTTAACTGTTTTGGATCCTGAACCCCATTTACTCGCCATGCTTTAGGAAATACGATTATTAGGTAAACAAGACTTGTCAAAAGTTAAGCTTGAGCTAAGAAGACCTAACCCATTCTTTAAAGGAACCCATGGTTGAGAAAATTGGTCGGTTTCATTGCTTCTATGTTAAGATACGCAAGTAATCGTACGAATAGAGGAGATTAACAGCAATTAAAACTAAAGTTGCATGCCTCTTTTGTTACACCGTGCAAATGAACACACGAGAATCCTTAGATGATTAGAACCTTAGAAAGCGTGAGAAGACTTTGCCAACAAACATATATAGCTAGAATAGTTGTCACATCCCAAATATTTAACTTCCTTTCCTTTTTCATAGTGTGTGTTCCGCACAGAGTGTTGGCTCGGTAAAATTGAGATAATAATTTGAAGATGGGACTTTTAGGAAGTTATCTATTTTGATCCTTTTTGTATTGCAACGATTAGAAACAAATTCTCCATACTAAGTTATATTTAGTTATAGTAGGATTTTAAATTAAGATTATTTTATGTGACAACTACAATGAGGAGTTTCATTTCTACTCCTCTTAAATATGGATACGTTTTTCTCCATTTGTTCTAATGTTGCTTAAGTCTTGAATATACTATAAATATGTGTCATGGGAAAGGTTCATTTCATCATCCACTTGTTCAGATTACCACTTTAGTTTGCAAAGTAGACACCACAACTTAAGCAAATTCTATTACAATAGAAAAGAAAAACACATTCATTGGAATTGACGGATTCAAAACACATCCTAGCCATGAAGTTATCCATCATCTTTATGATCCTTAATACATTTTTCATTGCAACCACCCATGCAGCACCTGTGCCAAGCATAGATCCCATAATTGGTCGTGCAGATAAGATAAGTAGCTCTTGTGGGCCTAAAGTTTATGCGTTTATATGTGAGGAAAGTGGCGTCGTATCCCAGGATTGTTGTGGGTTATTATTAAAAGAAGGGAAAGAGTGTCATGACAACCTGACAAATTTAATCTTGAGAAAAGGAGGATTTTCTACTGAAGAAACGGAGGAAATATTGGAAAGGAACTCTGAAGTTTAGAACCTTTGCAAGAGGAGCGGTGACATTGGAGGCACTCAAGCCGCACCAGCAACAATCGTACAACCCCTAAAAGGTTATGAAGGCAAGGTCACCGGTGCTTGTGGGCCCAAAATATATGAGTTTGTGTTCGACAACAGCGGCATCCTGTCTGAAAAATGTTATGAGCAGTTGTTGAATGCAGGAAGAGAGTGTCATGATAGCGATACCAATTCAATCCTAAGTGAAGGAGAATTTTCCTAGGAAGAAAGGGAGGAAATATTGGCAAGGCACAGTGAAGTTTGGAACCTTTGTAAGAGGAGCAGTCACATTGGAGGCACTCAACCAGTACCTGCACCAACCGTATAACCTGTAACAGGTTGTGCAGGCAAGGTCACCAGCGCTTGTGGGCCGAAAGTATATGCATTTGTGTTTGACAAAAGTGGCGTTCTATCCGAAAAATGTTGTGAGCTGTTGTTGAATGCAGGAAGTCAGTGTCATGACGGCGAAACCAATTCAATCCTAAGTGAAGGAGAATTTTCTGCGAAAGAAAAGAAGGAAATTATGGAAAGACACAATCAAGTCTGGAACCTTTGCAAGAAGAATGAACACATTGATATAGAAAACACTGTCTTCTAGAAATATGCCACGAAAGGGCTTGAATTGTATGGTTTAAAAATGATTCCGCAAAGGTCTTAAAATACATGGTACCCGATTGTGTACACATTTTGTTTCGATCTCATCTTTCGTAACACTAGTTGTGTCATTTCTTTTTCTTTTATTTCTTTTACGATTTTTCGCATTTTCGAAAAATGTTTAAAAAACTCATAAACAATTGTGGGTGATAACCACAGGTCGCATCAAATTTTGAAGGGATCACTATGATGAATGAAAATTCTAAGGAAGTGAGCATTATCTCACCCATCATAATTTATTTTAATCCCCACCCTGCATTATTGATGGACTATTTTCAGTCCCTTATGACATAATGAATTGCCTTCCACAACTTGTAGCCATTACCTCATTATGCGTCTCCTTCCCCCCCTCCCCATTTTTTAATGTTTGTGCTTATTTTGAAAGTAAAACTCAAGTCATGCAATGGCAGAACGTAACCTTTAACTTGAAGAGATTATACTACTTATTAAACGTGACACCCATATCTTGCATTTGCGGTATTTCTCTATATTCTCATTTGGATGGATTAATTTATCTCTGTCCTTACTCTGAAATGCTATGGATTTTCCTATCGGATGATCAATCAAATCACGAGGATGCTGTGGGGAATGTTATGCTATTGGGACGTAAGGTTTTCCATACATTTATGAGGTAAAGAAATTCAAAAATGCATCTTTGATGGTGAGTCTGACTATCAAATGGTAGTTATACAATTGTTTTGCATATAGGAAGAATTGGCTCCAAAGCTGTACCAAAAAGGAACATTGACGTGGGGGTTATTTTTGTTCACCCTCTCTTAGACTTTGGGTGGGATAATTTTAATTGAAATTTTACGAAAACCCATCAACTGAGAAAAGGAGAAGAGGAAAGGTGTTTGGTGACGTCCCATCTCATGGAAGGCAAACAAAGAATTGAAATTAAGGGAGGAAGAAGTTCATGGGGCTTGAAGAAATTTACAGAAGTCGACTCCAATTGTAAAAAATGAATATGAATACATAACACGCAAGAATTGCGCCCCTCAGCACGCATGTTCTCAGTTGATCAGATATCGCTCACCGTATTGTCGCTGCGGGTTTTATCCATCAATAATATATGCATAGACAAATTGGGTAAAATAAAAAAATTGGTTAATTCTACCTGTTAAACTGTTTGGGGGACACTGCACTCAATGGTTTAGATTTATTGCATTTAGGCAAAACGCCAGATTCATCAACATATTGGAGTCAAAAAAAATTGTGATTACCAAAGAATATAGCAATTCAGTAAATTCTAATTTTCTAGAAAATGAATATTAGCTAAAACGCTCAACAGACCATCAAGTACGTAGAGATTAAGTATTACACCCTACCACATTCTTGTTCGACGAATTAATAAATATCTACTGGAAATTATTGCCTATGTGTTTGCTATGTTGCATTCATGGGTTTCTTCTTAATAATACCGATGAATCCAATTTGTTCCATGCCGTGATCATTATATGTAGAGAACTCTTCTTTATTTTAGGACTTTTCGGGGTGTTAAGTTAAATCAATAAATGTAATACGCGGTATTCCAGACTTCGTTTCATCTCTTACGTCTTACTACAAAATGTTAACTCGCATGGTTTTTTTTCTATGTCAGCTAACGTTTCCTTTTATGCATCCACAACTCATTCACCAATTCCCCATTAAAAATTTTATTGTGTGCTAATAGTCTCCTTACTTCTTTGTAGGCATATGTTTTTGGGCGTTTACTTGATGATTCTCTGTGGCATATCAATTCTAGAGTGCAAGTGAAACTATGCAAGTATCATATTAAGGCAATGCAACGTAAGACTTGTCAGCCATATTTTTCTCTATTTTCTTCTGAATGCTGGTCGATACGTTTAACATAAGCCTAATATTTACTTTGTTAAGAAAATTAAATTAGTTAATAGAAACGTTAAAATAAATAGGGATTGTAATATCCCCATTACTAATTTGACACAAATCTTCATACGTAGATGTACACCTGGCCACGTTGATGTGATACTCGAAGCTCCTATGCAATGCCCTTGGAACCATGCTAATGCCACACCTAAAATAGTTAACTGTTTTGGATCCTGAACCCCATTTACTCACCATGCTTTAGGAAATATGATTATTAGATAAACAAGACCTATCAAAAGTTGAGCTTGAACTAAGAAGAGCCAACCCATTCTTTAAAGGAACCCCTGGTTGAGAAAATTGGTCGGTTTCATTGCTTCTATGTTAAGATACGTAAGTAATTGTGCGAATAGAGGAGATCAACAACAATTAAAACTAAAGTTGCATGCCTCTTTTGTTACCCCGTGCAAATGAACGCACGAGAATCCTTAGATGATTAGTACCGTAGAAAGCATAAGAAGACTTTGCCAACAAACATATATAGCTACAACAGTTGTTACATTCCAAATATTTAACTTCCTTTCCTTTTTCATATTGTGTATTCTGCACATAGTCTTGGCTCATTAAATTGAGATAATAATTTCAAGATGGGACTTTTAGGAAGTTATTTGTTTTGATCCTTTTTCTATTACAACGATTAAAAACAAATTCTACATATTAAGTTATATTTAGTTATAGTAGGATTTGAAATTGAGTTTATTTTATGTAACAACTACAATAAGGAGTTTCATTTCTACTCCTCTTAAACAGGGATACGTTTTTCTCCATTTGTTCTAATGTTGCTTAAGTCTTGAATATACTATAAATATGTGTCATGGGAAAGGTTCATTTCATCATCCACTTGTTCGGATTACCACTTCAGTTTGCAAAGTAGACACCACAACTTAAGCAAATTCTACTACAATAGAAAAGAAAAACACATTCATTGGAATTAACGGATTCAAAACATATCCTAGCCATGAAGTTATCCATCATCTTTATGATCCTTAATACATTTTTCATTGCAACCACCCATGCAGCACCTGTGCCAAGCATAGATCCCATAATTGGTTGTGCGGACAAGATAAGTAGCTCTTGTGGGCCTAAAGTTTATCCGTTTATATTTGAGGAAAGTGGCGTCTTGTCCCAGGATTGTTGTGGGTTATTATTGAAAGAAGGGAAAGAGTGTCATGACAACCTGACAAATTCAATCCTGAGCAAAGGAGGATTTTCTACTGAAGAAACAGGAGGAAATATTGGAAAGGAACTCTGAAGTTTGGAACCTTTGCAAGAGGAGCGGTCACATTGGAGGCACTCAAGCCGCACCAGCAACAATCGTACAACCCCTAAAAGGTTGTGCAGGCAAGGTCACCAGTGCTTGTGGGCCTCAAATATATGAGTTTGTGTTCGACAACAGCGGCATCCTATCCGAAAAATGTTGTGAGTAGTTGTTGAATGCAGGAAGAGCGTGTCATGATAGCGATACCTATTCAATCCTAAGTGAAAGAAAATTTTCCAAGGAAGAAAGGGAGGAAATATTGGCAAGGCACAATGAAGTTTAGAATCTTTGTAAGAGGAGCGGTCACATTGGAGGCACTCAACCAGTACCTGCACCAACCGTACAGCCCCTAACAAGTTGTGCAGGCAAGGTCACGAGTGCTTGCGGGCCTAAAGTATATGCATTTGTGTTTGACAAAAGTGGCGTTCTGTCCGCAAAATGTTGTGAGCTGTTGTTGAATGCAGGAAGACAGTGTCATGACGGCGAAACCAATTCAATCCTAAGTGAAAGAGAATTTTCTGCGAAAGGAAAGAAGGAAATTATGGAAAGACACAATCAAGTCTGGAACCATTGCAAAAAGAATGGTCACATTGATGTAGAAAACACTGTCTTCTGGAAATATGCCACAAAAGGGCTTGAATTGTATGGTTTAAAAATGATTCCGCAAAGGTCTTAAAATACATGGTACCCGATCGCGTACACATTTGGTTTCGTTCTCATCTTTCGTAACACTAGTTGTGCCATTTCTTTTTCTTTTATTTGTTTTACGATTTTTCGTATTTTCGAAAAATGTTAAAAACTCATAAACAATTGCGGGTGATAACCACAGCTCGCATCAAATTTTAAAGGGATCACTATGATGAATGAAAATTCTAAGGAAGTGAGCATTATCTCACCCATCATAATTTATTTTAATCCCCACCCTGCATTGTTGATGGACTATTTTTAGTCCCTTATGACATAATGAATTGCCTTCCACAACTTGTAGCCATCACCTCATTATGCGTCTCCCTTCCCCCCTCCCCCCCATTTTTTATTGTTTGTGCTTATTTTGAAAGAAAAACTCAAGTCATGCAATGGCAGAACGTAACCTTTAACTTGAAGAGATTATACTACTTATTAAACGTGACACCCATATCTTGCGTTTGCGGTATTTCTCTATGTTCTTATTTGGACGGATTAATTTATCTCTATCGTTACTCTGAAATGCTATGGATTTCCCTATTAGATGATCAATCAAATCACGAGGATGCTGTGAGGAATGTTATGCTATTGGGAGGTAAGGTTTTCCATGCCTTTATGAGGTAAAGAAATTCAAAAATGCATTTTCGATGGTGAGTCCGACTATCAAATGGTCGTTGTGCAATTGTTTTGCATATAGGAAGAATTAGCTCCAAAGTTGTACCAAAAAGGAACATTGACGAGGGGGTTATTTTTGTTCACCCTCTCTTAGACTTTGGGTGGGATAATTTTAATTGAAATTTTTCGAAAACCCATCAACTGAGAAAAGGAGAAGAGGAAAGGTGTTTGGTGATGTCCCATCTCATAGAGGGCGAATGAAGAATTGAAATTAAGGGAGGATGAAGTTCATGCGGCTTGAAGAAATTTACATAAGTCGACTCCAATTACAAAAAATGAATATCAATACATAACATGCAAGAATTGCACCCCTCACCATGCGCAGCACGCATGTTCTCAGTTGATCAGATATTGTTCACCGTATTGTCACTGCGGGTTTTATCCATCAATAATATATGGACAGACAAATTGTGTAAAATAAAAAAATTGGTTAATTCCACCTGCTAAATTGTTTGGGGGACACTGCACTCAATGGTTTAGATTTATTGCATTTGGGCAAGACGCCAGATTCATCAACATATTGGAGTCAAAAAAAAAAATTGCGATTACCAAAGAATATAGTAATTCAGTAAATTCTAATTTTCTAGAAAATGAATATTAGCTAAAACACTCAACAGACCATCAAGTACGTAAAGATTACGTATTACACCCTACCACATTCTTGTTTGACGAATTAACAAATATCTACTAGAAATTATTGCCTCTGCGTTTGCTGTGTTGCATTCATTGGTTTCTCCTTAAAAATACCGATGAATCCAATTTGTTCCATGCCGTGATCATCATATGCAGAGAACTCTTCTTTATTTTAGGACTTTTCAGGACGTTAAGTTAAATCAATGAATGTAATACGCGGGATTTCAGACTTCGTTTCATTTATTGCGTCCTACTATAGAATGTTCACTCGTGTGGTTTTTTTTCCGTGTCGGCTAACATTTCCCTGTTACGCATCCACAGCTCATTCACCAATTCCACATTAAAAAGTTTGTTGTTGTGCTAATAATCTCCTCACTTCTTCGTAGGCATATGTTTTTGGGCGTTTACTTGATGATTCTCTATGGCATATCAATTCTCGATTGCAAGTGAAACTGTGCAAGTGTCATATTAAGGCAATGCAACGTAAGACTTGTCAGACATATTTTTCTCTATTTTCTTCTGAATGTTGGTTGATACGTTTAACAAAAGCCCAATATTTAGTTAATTAAGAAAATTAAATTAGTTAATACAAACGTTAAAATAAATAGGGATTGTAATATCCCCACTACTAATTTGACACAAATCTTCATATGTAGATGGACACCTGGCCACGTTGATGTGATACTCGAAGCTCCTATGCAATGCCCTTGGAACCATGCTAATGCCACACCCAAAATAGTTAACTGTTTTGGATCCTGAACCCCATTTACTCGCCATGCTTTAGGAAATACGATTATTAGATAAACAAGACTTATCAAAAGTTGAGCTTGAACTAAGAAGACCCGACCCATTCTTTAAAGGAACCCATGGCAGAGAAAATTGGTCGGTTTCATTGCTTCTATGTTAAGATACGTAAGTAATCGCACAAATAGAGGAGATCAACAATAATTAAAACTAAAGTTGCATGCCTCTTTTGTTACACCGTGCAAATGAACACACGAGAATCCTTAGATAATTAGAACCTTGGAAAGCATGAGAAACTTTGCCAACAAACATATATAGCTACAACAGTTGTTACATTCCAAATATTTAACTTCCTTTCCTTTTTCATAGTGTGTATTCCGCACATAGTCTTGGCTCGGTAAAATTGAGATAATAATTTCAAGATGGGACTTTTAGGAAGTTATTTGTTTTGATCCTTTTTCTATTGCAACGATTAGAAACAAATTCTCCATATTAAGTTATATTTAGTTATAGTAGGATTTGAAATTAAGTTTATTTTATGTAACAACTATAATGAGGAGTTTCATTTCTACTCCTCTTAAATAGGGATACGTTTTTCTCCATTTGTTCTAATGTTGCTTAAGTCTTGAATATACTATAAATATGTGTCATGGGAAAGGTTCATTTCATCATCCACTTGTTCGGATTACCACTTCAGTTTGCAAAGTGGACACCACAACTTAAGCAAATTCTATTACAATAGAAAATAAAGACACATTCATTGGAATTAACGGATTCAAAACATATCCTAGCCATGAAGTTATCCATCATCTTTATGATCCTTAATACATTTTTCATTGCAACCACCCATGCGGCACCTGTGCCAAGCATAGATCCCATAATTGGTTGTGCGGACAAGATAAGCAGCTCTTGTGGGCCTAAAGTTTATGCGTTTATATTTGAGGAAAGTGGCGTCTTGTCCCAGGATTGTTGTGGGTTATTATTGAAAGAAGGGAAAGAGTGTCATGACAACCTGACAAATTCAATCCTGAGCAAAGGGGGATTTTCTACTGAAGAAACGGAGGAAATATTGGAAAGGAACTCTGAAGTTTGGAACCTTTACAAGAGGAGCGATCACATTAGAGGCACTCAAGCCGCACCAGCAACAATCGTACAACCCCTAAAAGGTTGCGCAGGCAGGGTCACCAGTGCTTGTGGGCCTAAAATATATGAGTTTGTGTTCGACAACAGCGGCATCCTATCTGAAAAATGTTGTGAGCAGTTGTTGAATGCAGGAAGAGAGTGTCATGATAGCGATACCAATTCAACCCTAAATGAAGGAGAATTTTCCAAGGAAGAAATGGGGGAAATATTGGTAAGGCACGGTGAAGTTTGAAACCTTTGTAAGAGGAGCGGTCACATTGGAGGCACTCAACCAGTACCTGCACCAACCGTACAACCCTAATAGGTTGTGCGGGCAAGGTCACGGGTGCTTGTGGGCCTAAAGTATATGCATTTGTGTTTGGCAAAGGTGGTATTCTATCCGAAAAATGTTGTGAGCTGTTGTTGAATGCAGGAAAACAGTGTCATGACGGCGATACCAATTCAATCCTAAGTGAAGGAGAATTTTTTGCGGAAGAAAAGAAGGAAATAATGGAAAGACACAATCAAGTCTGGAACCTTTTTGTAATGTTTGTGCTTATTTTAAAAGTAAGACTCAAGTCATGCAATGGCAGAACGTAACCTTTAACTTGAAGAGATTATACTACTTATTAAACATGACGCCCGTATCTTGCATTTGCGGTATTTCTCTATGTTCTTATTTGGACGGATTAATTTATCTCTGTCCTTTGTCTGAAATGCTATGGATTTCCCTATTGGACGATTAATCAAATCACAAGGATGCTATAAGGAATGTTATGCTATTGGGAGGTAAGGTTTTTCATACATTTATGAGGTAAAGAAATTCAAAAATGCATCTTTGATGGTGAGTCCGACTATCAAATGGTAGTTGTGCAATTGTTTTGTATATAGGAAGAACTAGCTCCAAAGTTGCACCAAAAAGGAACATTGACGTGGGGGTTATTTTTGTTCACCCTCTCTTAGACTTTGGGTGGGATAATTTTAATTGAAATTTTACGAAAACCAGTCAACTGAGAAAAAGAAGAAGAGGAAAGGTGTTTGGTGATGTCCCATTGCATGGAAGGCGAATGAAGAATTGAAATTAAGGGAGGAAGAAGTTCATGGGGCTTGAAGAAGTTTACATAAGTCGAGTCCAATTACAAAAAATGAATATGAATATATAACATGCAAGAATTGCGCCCCTCACCATACGTAGTACGCATGTTCTCAGTTGATCAGATATTGTTCACCGTATTGTCGCTGCGGGTTTTATCCATCAATAATATATGGACAGACAAATTATGTAAAGTAAAAAAATTGGTTAATTCTACCTGCTAAATTGTTTGGGGGACACTGCACTCAATGATTTAAATTTATTGCATTTGGGCAAGACGCCAGATTCATCAACATATTGGAGTCAAAAAAAATGCGATTACCAAAGAATATAGCAATTCAGTAAATTCTAATTTTCTAATTTTTTGCATTCGGAAAATGCTAAAAACCTCATAAACAATTGTTGGTGATAAACATTGGCCGCATCAAATTTCAAAGGGATCACTATGATGAATGAAAATTCTAACGAAGTGAGTATTATCTCACCCATCATAATTTATTTTAATCCCCACCCTGCATTGTTGATGGACTATTTTCAGTCCCTTATGACATAATGAATTGCCTTCCACAACTTGTAGCCTTTACCTCATTATGCGTCTCCCTTTTCCCTCCCTCATTTTTGAATGTTTGTGCTTATTTTAAGAGTAAAACTCAAGTCATGCAATGGCATAACGTAACCTTTAACTTGAAGAGATTATACTACTTATTAAACGTGACGCCCGTATCTTGCTTTTACGGTATTTCTCTATGTTCTTATTTGGACGGATTAATTTATCTCTGTCCTCAGTCTGAAATACTATGGATTTCCCTATTGGACGATTAATCAAATCACGAGGATGCTATAAGGAATGTTATGCTATTGGGAGGTAAGGTTTTTCACAAATTTATAAATTAAAGAAATTCAAAAATGCATCTTTGATGGTGAGTCCGACTATCAAATGGTAGTTGTGCAATTGTTTTGTATATAGGAAGAATTAGCTCCAAAGTTGTACCAAAAAGGAACATTGGCGTGGGGGTTATTTTTATTCACCGTCTCTTAGACTTTAGGTGGGATAATTTTAATTGAAATTTTACGAAAACCCATCAACTGAGAAAAAGAAGAAAAGGAAAGGTGTTAGATAGGGATGGAGCAACAAGAGGTAAAGTAGGCAAGGGAGGGTCAGCTACTTTCTCTAGTCCGGACTCTAGAGCAAGAGAAGACGCACCATCATCACATAATTTAGCATCAAGTTCAGAAAAATTAACCCTAAGGCTAGTCTTATGTGATAGGTCATACTCCCGCATACGATTAGCAAGCTTAACTTGTTGCTCATTCATTGCCTCTATCATACTAGAAATTCTAACAAAACCATCAGCAGAAATATGATAGGGACAAGAAACACTGTCATGGTCAGAACAATGGTAGATCTCACATGCAAGAGGTGTATAATTAGGAACGCAGGGGGATGGGATGGAGGAAGTAAATTGACTAGTCTCAAATTCATAAGTATCCCTAGCCAACCACTCAAGTAATTCCCAAGCTTCATCAACATTTTGAGCACAGAAATCCCAATGCTCCAAAAGAGCATGGGTTTCACAAGTCACACCCTCATAGACCATGTTCAGAATTTCCCACTTCTCTAGGCAATAACCACAATGAGAAAGAAAATCATGTAATCTATCATAATATTTCCAAAATAATTCATGCCCATACTGAGGGAAATGGGAAAGAGACATTTTTTTTTTCAATTTTTTTTCGAAATAAAAGCCTAGTCGCAAATGCCGAAGTAAACCCCAATATTGAAAAACGCCAACTCCCCGACAACGGCGTCGAAAACTTGTTAGGGAAAAAGTTTTAATATTTATAAATCCCAAGTGCAAGGTGTATTGTTGAGTACTTGGGGTGTCGTCCACAGGAAATTGTATTTCCAACTACCAAGGCTAACTAAAGCGTCTTGAGCTAGGCAAAATCGAAGGAAAACAAAGAGTAAACTAAACTACGCTAACAAACGTAGAAAAAGCGACTTGGAGTTGTGATTTGACCAATGAATAAACTAACTAATCGAGACGAGTCCTAACCTACCTAAACTATACTACGAACAAGAGATGGTCGGTTGTACCATCAAAGACCACCCAAGCCCTCTCTCAAGGATCATGAGTGTTCGTACCAAAAATGACCTATTTTTAGGGTACTTTTACACCTGTTTAATGCTCATTTTTATCGTATTTTTAAGGTTTTTAACTGATTTTATTTATTTTGCAGCTTTTGAATAATTTCGAATAAATAGCCAAAAAATGTGAGAAAAATGGGAAAAATGTCGC
Organism: Carnegiea gigantea; assembly: GCA_029747015.1. Classification (NCBI taxonomy): domain Eukaryota; kingdom Viridiplantae; phylum Streptophyta; class Magnoliopsida; order Caryophyllales; family Cactaceae; genus Carnegiea; species Carnegiea gigantea. Next base: position 265,639 of record JAKOGI010000456.1, read on the forward strand.
GAATTGAAGAACCCGGCTAAATTGAGTTGAACCGGCCCAACATTGAGGATGAACCGGTTCATTTCGAAAACCGGCTTAGGCAACTCAACCGGTTCAGCGTTTATTAATCCCCCTCCCCTTCACTTTCTCTCTCCTGTCCCACGAAACCCTGAAATCCCAGACCGAAGACCCCATCCTCTTCCCTCGCCATCTTCATTCTCTCAATCCCTCACATCTCTCTCCACGCCATCTCTTTCTCTCTCTTCGAACTACCAAGACAGCACAGCAACTCCAACAAACTGCCAGCACATCATCATCAGCACCATCCACGATATCCCAAACGAACGGCTGAAACGAAGCTGAGTTCGGGTATAAAGGGAGCTCGCAGATGCCATTGAAGGAGGAAGCTAGGTAATTTTAGGGTTAGGTTAGGTTTAATTTTAGCTTTAGGTTTAGTTTTAGTTTTAATTTTGTTCCCGTTTCAAGTTATTCGAAATTTAGGCTTTAATTCGGTTTAGGGTTTCGATTTTTCAGTTGTTTCCAGCCTTTAATTTCATGTAATACTGCTATAATTACGAGTTTTCCAGTAGTAATTCACGATTATGGTTTGATTTTGCAAAAATTGGATGTTAGTTTGTCAAATTTCATTCGAATCCCCTTCCCCTGATTTCTATTATGCTCGGAGCAAGTGCTGCCATGTTTGGATGAGCTTGTGGCTCGCTTCTGATCTTCTAGGTTGTGAATGTTGAATTCAGACTCTCGCCTGCTCTGGTTTGTATTTTTTTTGCTCTGCTTCGGTTCTGTCAATCCCCCTCCCCGGTTGCTCAATTCTCGTGTTCTTCTCTGGTCTGGTTCGAATCTGACTGTGGCTAGGATTGCTCTTGGTTGTTGAAAGATTTCAATTCAAGCTTGCTTTGTTTTGCTACTTAATTGTGCTGGCTAATATTGCTTAATGGGTCTGTTATTGCTGGTTTGAATCGTGGTTCTTAGCATGGTTTCGGTACTGCTGCTTTCCCTTCCCCTGTTGGTTTGTGAGCATAGTGAGTTTGATTGTTGGAAATTAGGTTTAGTTCATGGTTTTGATGCTCTGTTTTGATCCTTGTGTTCTGTTGCTGCAAGGCCTACTGCTTTTGTTTGGTTAAAGCCTTCTGTTCTGCCTTTTACTATTCAATGGCTTGTTAGTTTGTGTTGAAGCTCTCATTAAGGATGTGTTAAGTGATGGAGAGATGCCACTTTGACTAAAGTTAAATGTTAGGTAATGTTAGAATAACTTTGGAATTAGATTGATTTATAGTATTTAGTTTTAGTTGCTTTTGATTTAAATCGACAATGATGTTAGAATAGGATAATCTCATGCTAAGTGACCTAAAACTCTTCCATCGTCCCCGTGGAGACGACCCTCAAGTACTACAGCGAGAGCTGTACGCTTGCGGCTTCCTTTTTCAGTTTTTCACTCTCAATTTATCCCAACAAGTTTTTGGCACCGTTGCCAGGGACGACGGCAAGAGATTAGGTCATCTTTTTGTTTGCGTATGTTACTCTTTTTCGTACTTTGTTTTTGTTGATTTCATCAGTAGTTACTTAGCTGTTGTGAACTGTTTTAGTTGATTTCTTTATTTTGGTATCAATCGTCACTTATTTTAATCGTTTCCTTAAAAAAATTCAAAAATCAAAAAAAATTTTGAAAAGCCAAAAAACCCAAAAAAATTGAAAAATTGAAAACCCTTAAAAATTGAAAAGTTTTAAAAACTTTAAAAAAATTTCGAAATGCCAGCTTTTCATTTCCCGCAATATGAGCACGAACCTTTTTGGAATTATTTTTCAAGGCTTAATGATTATCGTGCTCATCTGAATTATAACTTTCAAAAATGGGAAATTTGTGAGGTCATTATTGAGGGTCTAAATATTGAGTCAAGGAGTTATATTGAATCACTTTGTCCTGAAGGTTTAATAGAATTATTATCCAAAACTCAAAATGAAGTTTGGGATTTCTTTGAAAAATTAGCTTGGGAAGCCTATGCGTTTGAACAAGCTAATGAGACGTTTATATACCCGACTCATGGAGAGTATGATTTTCATGATAATTCTTACCCTTCAGATCACTTTATAAATTCCTATGACTCAGATAACTCTTATATTCCTCCTGTGTTGTGCGACTATTGTGAATCTCCTGATCATGATGCTTATACTTGTCCTTTTCACGAGTATATTGATATTACATGTGCAAGTTTTGAAAAGAAGATTAACGATATGACTGAACAAATGATGAAGACTATGAAAGTGAGAATTACTGAATATTCTCAATGTTTTGACAAAAATAGGGAGACTTCTAGTGAGATTGATTCTAGTTTAGGATTTCCTAAACCTGACATTAGTCTCTATGATGATTTTGAAGCCTCTTATTCTGGTAGGCCTGATTTGAATGAAAACATATCATTGCCTAATCTAGACCTAGAGAGTGACCTCCATACATCTCTATCAACAGACCTTGCATCCTGCACTAGCTCACTCAAAGATGTCACTGAAGATATCTTAGTTTATATCGACCTACCCACCACTCTGAATGATTGTCGTGAACTGGAAGTGGGTGAACAATCTGATTTGGTTAGTGAGCTAGACATAAGCATCGCACCTGCAGTTAAGCTTCATGATTTAGATGATATGAAAGACATTTCACAGGAGTTACATGATGAGACACCTGAACTCACTATGTTGGACTTTGATGATGATATTCTTTATGCAGAATATGAATCTTTTTCATATGGGCTTGATGTTACTGAAGGTTTTGATATGGGTTTTCATGTTGAATTTGAATCATTCTCTTATGATCCCATCTTTCCTGACCTTCTGTTTAAATTAGATGATAATATTCTGCCTGTAGAATACGAATCTTTTTCTTATGAGTTCGAGACCAATGGAATTTCTAATGATGGTTTTGGTGCTGATTATGAGCCCTTCTTTTTTAACTCCATCCAAACTGACTTCCTTTTTGATTATTACAAGTCTGATTTTGTTGAGTCTGAAATCAGTGCCACTAACACTTTTACTTTAGACCAAACTCATATGCATGTTGGACTTAACATACTTGTGAAATTTGCACCCACTATTTTGCCTAGATTGCTCGTTTATGCTGATATCGTTTCTAGGCCAATGATCTCACTACTGGCTCATTCTGAGTATGTTCATTTCTTTCCTGATTGGGCCCAACTGTTTGATAAGTTGAAACGGGCCCTAACCTATGCTTTATTGGCTATATGGATGCACTCTATCTGGTTCCAACTCACTGCTTTTCATTGTTGCTATATTATTGAGAGTTGGGCTTCTTTGTTTGATAAGCTGTTACGTACTCTAACGAGTTTTGATTTAAATAGCACTTTTTAGCTTAATATGGAGTGGCTGATGCTCCATAAGCCTCATTCTTTGGGTAGAATCTATATCCAACCTCGTATGATTGTTCCACTTTCCTCTCTTCTCCTCTTCTTCTCTTTTGTGATTTTGTTTTTCTTGGCTTTTGTAAAAATGTGTGTGTGTGTGTGTGGTTTTGCTTTATTTTTGGTTTTGTTTTTGATTTTTGTGGTGTCCTAGTTTGTATATATTTGTAGTTTAGTGTGGTTTTACGGTTGTATAGTTGATGTGCTTGCTTTTTAGCGCTTTAATTCCCACAATGAGGACATTGTGAAGTTTTGGTGTGAAGGTGAGGTGCCCATTTTTGAAAATTTTTTTTTTTGAAGATTTTTGATTTTGTTTTTGGGAATGTTTGTACCTTTTCTGATTAGCCTGGATCCGCTGTACTTTGTTTGTTAGCTTGTATATAAGTAGGATGTGCATGAAAAGTTTTCGACCTCAAATGTGATATTCTAAGTCCTAATTCTAACCACAGTGTTCATTATAGGTTGTGTAATCCAGTCCTTGTTTATTCCTTCATCATTATCTTTAGGTCTTAGGTTTCTATGAATGATTCTCCCACTAGCTTGTGACACGATTACTTTGAAAAATACTTTGAAAAGAAGTGTACTATGAATAAGAATGAAAGAAAGAAAAAGTGATGGAATAAAGTTTGGAATGACAAGTATCCCTTTGAGGCATGCGCTACTGGGCGTTATCCTTTGAGGCACGTGCTACTGGGTGTTACCCTTTGAGGCAATATTGCTACTGGGAAAGCTTGCTTCCAAAGCCAGTATGATAATAATGTAGTTGTGTCAGCCAAGTGGGATTGAGTGTAAATCTGGTAAATCTAAGCCCTGGGATGATGATACACTTGCACATGAGCACCGGGATGGATTCAGAATCTTGATGTTCAGTGAGGTGAAAAATTAGTGCTCTGATATCATTTAGGAGGTAGAGAACTTTGAATTACATTTTATGTATATATAGGTCAATAATTAAGTACATGGGTGATTTAGCTGATTAGAGATGTGTGCATATTTTTTCCAGATTTTGTACATATCAGTTTTGAAAAAAAAAACCAAAAAGATTTTTCTTTATTTTTGGAATAATTTTTGTGGGTATTTCACTTGGAAACCCTCACGAGACCTCACTCATCCACTTGGGAGACAAGAGGTTTAAAGGATTTGTTGCATACGCTAAATGCAACCGTGATTCCTACGACAGTGAGTTAGGATTTTCTTTTTCTTATTTTCTATTTTCTTTTAGTTAGTTTAGTTTGTTTTACTTGAGGACGAGCAAAATCTTGGTGTGGGGGTATTTGTTCGTACCAAAAATGAACTATTTTTAGGGCACTTTTACACCTGTTTTATGCTCGTTTTTATCATATTTTTAAGGTTTTTAACTGATTTTATTTATTTTGCAGGTTTTGAATAATTTCGAATAAATAGCCAAAAAAATGTGAGAAAAATGGGAAAAATGTTGCGAATTGAAGAACCTGGCTAAATTGAGTTGAACCGGCCCAACATTAAGGATGAACCGGTTCACTTCGAAAACCGGCTCAGGTAACTCAACCAGTTCAGCGTTTATTAATCCCCCTCCCCTTTGCTTTCTCTCTCCTCTCCCACGAAACCCCGAAATCCCAAACCGAAGACCCCATCCTCTTCCCTCACCATCTTCATTCTCTCGATCCCTCACACCTCTGTCTACACCACCTCTTTCTCTCTCTTCGAACTGCCAGGACAGCACAGCAGCTCCAACAAACTGCCAGCACATCATCATCAGCGCCATCCACGATATCCCCAATTGAACCGCTGAAACGAAGCTGAGTTCGGGTATAAAGGGAGCTCGCAGACGCCATTGAAGGAGGAAGCTAGGTAATTTTAGGGTTAGGTTAGGTTTAATTTCAGCTCCAGGTTTAGTTTTAGTTTTAATTTTGTTCCCGTTTCAAGTTATTCGAAATTTAGGCTTTAATTCGGTTTAGGGTTTCGATTTTTCAGTTGTTTCCAGCCTTTAAGTTCATGTAATACCCCTATAATTTTGAGTTTTCCAGTAGTAATTCACGATTATGGTTTGATTTTGCAAAAATTGGGTGTTGGTTTGTCAAAATTCATTCGAATCCCCTTCCCCTGATTTCTGTTCTGCTCGAAGCAAGTGCTGCCATGTTTGGATGAGCTTGAGGCTCACTTCTGATCTTCTAGGTCGTGAATGTTGTATTCAGACTCTCGCCTACTCTGGTTTGTGTTTTTTTTTGCTCTGCTTCGGTTCTGTCAATCCCCCTCCCCTGCTGCTCAATTCTCGTGTTCTTCTCTGGTCTGGTTCGAATCTGACTGTGGCTAGGATTGCTCTTGGTTGTTGAAAGATTTCAATTCAAGCTTGCTTAGTTTTGCTACTTAATTGTGTTGGTTAATATTGCTTAATGGGTCTGTTATTGCTGGTTTGAATCATGGTTCTTGGCATGGTTTCGGTACTGCTGCTTTCCCTTCCCCTGTTGGTTTGTGAGCATAGTTAGTTTGATTGTTGGAAATTAGGTTTAATTGGTGGTTTTGATGCTCTGTTTTGATGCTTGCATTCTGCTGCTGCAAGGCCTACTGCTTTTGTTTGGTTAAAGCCTTCTGTTCTACCCTTTTACTATTCAATAGCTTGCTAGTTTGTGTTGAAGCTCTCATTAAGGATGTGTTGAGTGATGGAGAGATGCCACTTTGATTAAAGTTAAATGTTAGGTAATGTTAGAATAACTTTGGAATTAGATTGATTTATAGTATTTAGTTTTAGTTGCTTTTGATTTAAATCAACAATGATGTTAGAATAGGATAATCTCGTGCTAAGTGACCTAAAACTCTTCCATCGTCCCCGTGGAGACGACCCTCAAGTACTACAGCGAGAGCTGTATGCTTGCGGCTTCCTTTTTCAGTTTTTCACTCTCAATTTATCCCAACAATGAGCTAGTCTAATTCGCCTAACCACCTATTTTCATAGGGTTAGTCCAATTAGACCATAAGAGTAGCAACCCTTGGACCTAGCTCGGATCGAGTACTATTTTCATATCCCGAACTCGGCTATTCCCTCTCCCACACTAGCAAATTTACCTCACCTCTCAGTATAAGTCAATCGCCCAAAAATATGGATGAAAGCACTCTCAGGTATTTCATTGAACACTTGGTGGGCGTGAGGGAAAACTCTAGGTTCTAAGTATAAATTGGGTATGGTTAGGCCTAATACAAGATTAATTAGCCATCAAGAGGCTAATTATAATCCAAATCCACAAAATCTAACAACTAATCAACAACGAAACACAAAAACCCAAACCTAAACTACCGAAGAACACAAGCATGAACTAGAGAGAAGAGGCATGAAACTAAACTAATTCTAACAAGCAATCAAACATGAATTAAACATAAAAACTAAACGATTTAATCAAATCAAAACCAAACATAAGAACTAAATTAACAAAATCTAAAACAAGAACGAAACAAGAAATAGAGAGAGAAAGGAGAAGACTTATGGATTGATGCCACTAACTTCAAATCCAAGTGCTTGAATCTAACATTAATTCGATATAATCCTAATCTAATCCCCTCAATGGGGTTTTTATTGGCTAAAATCTAAACTAAACTATCCCAAAATTCTGTGGAAGAACCCCCAAGCGAACCCCGTGCGACCCCGCGAACAAACGCCCGAACGGACTTAAATAGAAAACCAGATAAACGACGAGCAGGGGCGTCGGCACGACCGTGCCATGTGGCACAGTCTGATCGTGCCAGGGCGGCACGACCGTGCCACATGGCACGGTCACACCATGCCATATCACTGGCACGGCGGCCGCCACCACTCGGTTTGTCCCTTTTTGCCAGTTTTCGTCGGTTTTCGCTGTTTTTCTTCGTTTTGTCCCGTCCTTGTCCCTTTCCGTGACGTTTGCTTGATTTGAAGTTATTTCCTACAAAATATAAATAAAACAAGTGAAAAAACTAAAGATTAAGTTATTATGCGAGCAAAAAGAGGGTGAAAGAGGCACGTAAAATGGGTCATTATCGTTCATCAGGAACCATGCTAATGCCACACCGAAAATAGTTAACTGTTTTGGATCCTGAACCCCATTTACGCGCCATGCTTTAGGAAATACGATTGTTAGATAAACAAGACTTATCAAAAGTTAAGCTTGAACTAAGAAGACCCAACCCATTCTTTAAAGGAACCCATGGTTGAGAAAATTGGTCGGTTTCATTGCTTCTATGTTAAGATACGTAAGTAATCGTACGAATAGAGATCAACAACAATTAAAACTAAAGTTGCATGCCTCTTTTGTTACACCGTGCAAATGAACACACGAGAATCCTAAGATGATTAGAACCTTAGAAAGCACGAGAAGACTTTGCCAACAAACATATATAGCTACAATAGTTATTACATTCCAAATATTTAACTTCCTCTCCTTTTTCATTGTGTGTATTCCGCACATAGTCTTGGCTCGGTAAAATTGAGATAATAATTTTAAGATGGGACTTTTATGAAGTTATCTGTTTTGATCTTTTTTCTATTGCAGCGATTTGAAACAGATTCTCCATATTAAGTTATATTTAGTTATAGTAGGATTTGAAATTAAGTTTATTTTATGTAACAACTACAATGAGGAGTTTCATTTCTACTCCTCTTAAATAGGGATACGTTTTTCTCCATTTGTTCTAATGTTGCTTAAGTCTTGAATATACTATAAATATGTGTCATGGGAAAGGTTCATTTCATCATCCACTTGTTCGGATTACCACTTCAGTTTGCAAAGTAGACACCACAACTTAAGCAAATTCTATTACAATAGAAAAGAAAAACACATTCATTGGAATTGACGGATTCAAAACACATCCTAGCCATGAAGTTATCCATCATCTTTATGATCCTTAATACATTTTTCATTGCAACCACCCATGCAGCACCTGTGCCAAGCATAGATCCCATAATTGGTTGTGCGGACAAGATAAGTAGCTCTTGTGGGCCTAAAGTTTATGCATTTATATTTGAGGAAAGTGGCGTCTTGTCCCAGGATTGTTGTGGGTTATTATTGAAAGAAGGGAAAGAGTGTCATGACAACCTGACAAATTCAATCCTGAGCAAAGGAGGATTTTCTACTGAAGAAACGGAGGAAATATTGGAAAGGAACTCTGAAGTTTGGAACCTTTGCAAGAGGAGCAGTCACATTGGAGGCACTCAAGCCGCACCAGCAACAATTGTACAACCCCTAAAAGGTTGTGCAGGCAAGGTCACCAGTGCTTGTGGGCCTAAAATATATGAGTTTGTGTTCGACGACAGCGGCATCCTATCCGAAAAATGTTGTGAGCAGTTGTTGAATGCAGGAAGAGAGTGTCATGATAGCGATACCAATTCAATCCGAAGTGAAGGAGAATTTTCCAAGGAAGAAAGGGAGGAAATATTGGCAAGGCATAGTGAAGTTTGGAACCTTTGCAAGAGGAGCGGTCACATTGGAGGCACTCAACCGGCACCTGCACCAACCATACAACCCCTAACAGGTTGGGCAGGCAAGGTCACCAGTGCTTGTGGGCCTAAAGTATATGCATTTATGTTTGACAAAAGTGGCGTTCTGTCCGAAAAATGTTGTAAGATGTTGTTGAATGCAGGAAGACAGTGTCATGACGGTGAAACCAATTCAATCCTAAGTGAAGGAGAATTTTCTGCGGAAGAAAAGAAGGAAATTATGGAAAGACACAATGAAGTCTGGAACCATTGCAAGAAGAATGGTCACATTGATATAGAGAACACTGTCTTCTAGAAATATGCTACAAAAGGGCTTGAATTGTATGGTTGGAAAATGATTCTGCAAAGGTCTTAAAATACATGGTACCCGATCGCGTACACATTTTGTTTCGTTCCCATCTTTCGTAACACCAGTTGTGTCATTTCTTTTTCTTTTATTTCTTTTACGATTTTTCGCATTTTCGAAAAATGTTAAAAAACTCATAAACAATTATGGGTGATAACCACAGATCGCATCAAATTTTAAAGGGATCACTATGATGAATGAAAATTCTAAGGAAGTGAGCATTATCTCACCCATCATAATTTATTTTGATCCCCACCCTGCTATTTTCAGTCCCTTATGACATAATGAATTACCTTCCACAACTTGTAACCATGACCTCATTATGCCTCTCCCTTCCCCCCCCATTTTTTAATGTTTGTGCTTATTTTGAAAGTAAAACTTAAGTCATGCAATGGCAGAACGAAACCTTTAACTTGAAGAGATTATACTACTTATTAAACATGACACCCATATCTTGCGTTTGCGGTATTTCTCTATGTTCTCATTTGGACGGATTAATGTATACTCTGTCCTTACTCAGAAATGCTATGGATTTCCCTATTGGATGATCAATCAAATCACGAGGATGCTGTGAGGAATGTTATGCTATTGGAAGGTAAGGTTTTCCATACATTTATGAGGTAAATAAATTCAAAAATGCATTTTTTATGGTGAGTCCGACTATCAAATGGTAGTTGTGCAGTTGTTTTGCATATAGCAAGAATTGGCTCCAAAGTTGTACCAAAAAAGAACATTGACGTGAGGGTTATTTTTGTTCACCCTCTCTTAGACTTTGGCTGGGATTATTTTAATTGAAATTTTACGAAAGCCCATCAACTGAGAAAAGGAGAAGAGGAAAGGTGTTTGGTGATGTCCCATCTCATGGAAGGCAAACGAAGAATTGAAATTAACGGAGGAAGAAGTTCATGGGGCTTGAAGAAATTTACAGAAGTCGAGTCCAATTACAAAAAATGAATATGAATACATAACACGCAAGAATTGCACCCCTCACCATACGCAGCACGCGTGTTCTCAGTTGATCAGATATTGCTCGCCGTATGGTCGCTGCAGGTTTTATCCATCAATAATATATGGACAGACAAATTGGGTAAAATAAAAAAATTGGTTAATTCTACCTGCTAAACTGTTTGGAGGACACTGCACTCAATGGTTTAGATTTATTGCATTTGGGCAAAATGCCAGATTCATCAACATATTGGAGTCAAAAAAAATTGCGATTACCAAAGAATATAGCGATTCAGTAAATTCTAATTTTCTAGAAAATGAATATTAGCTAAAACGCTCAACAGACCATCAAGTACGTAAAGATTACGTATTACACCCTACCACATTCTTATTCAACGAATTAATAAATATCTACTAGAAATTATTGCCTATGCGTTTCCTATGTTGCATTCATGGGTTTCTCCTTAATAATATCGATGAATCCAATTTGTTCCTTGCTGTGATCATCATATGTGGAGAACTCTTCTTTATTTTAGGACTTTTCAGGATGTTAAGTTAAATTAATGAACGTAATACACGGTATTTCAGACTTCGTTTCATTTATTACGTCCTACTATAGAATGTTAACTCGTGTGGTTTTTTTTCGGTGTCGACTAACGTTTCCTTGTTATGCATCCACAACTCATTCACTAATTCCACATTAAAAATTTTGTTGTGTGCTAATAATCTCCTCACTTCTTTGTAGGCATATGTTTTTGGGCGTTTACTTGATGATTCTCTATGGCATATCAATTCTAGAGTGCAAGTGAAACTGTGCAAGTATCATATTAAGGCAATGCAACGTAAGACTTGTCAGACATATTTTTCTCTATTTTCTTCTGAATGCTGGTTGATACGTTTAACATAAGCCCAATATTTAGTTAATTAAGAAAATTAAATTAGTTAATACAAACGTTAAAATAAATAGGGATTGTAATATCCCCATTACTAATTTGACACAAATCTTCATATGTAGATGTACACCTGGCCACGTTGATGTGATACTCGAAGCTCCTATGCAATGCCCTTGGAACCATGCTAATGCCACACCCAAAATAGTTAACTGTTTTGGATCCTGAACCCCATTTACTCGCCATGCTTTAGGAAATACGATTATTAGATAAACAAGACTTATCAAAAGTTGAGCTTGAACTAAAAAGACCCAACCCATTCTTTAAAGGAACCCATGGTTGAGAAAATTGGTCGGTTTCATTGCTTCTATGTTAAGATACGTAAGTAATCGTACGAATAGAGGAGATCAACAACAATTAAAACTAAAGTTGCATGCCTCTTTTGTTACACCGTGCAAATGAACACACGAGAATCCTTAGATGATTAGAACCTTAGAAAGCATGAGAAGACTTTGCCAACAAACATATATAGCTACAACAGTTGTTACATTCCAAATATTTAACTTCCTTTCCTTTTTCATAGTGTGTATTCCGCACATAGTCTTGGCTCGGTAAAATTGAGATAATAATTTCAAGATGGGACTTTTAGGAAGTCATTTGTTTTGATCCTTTTCTATTGCAACGATTAGAAACAAATTCTCCATATTAAGCTATATTTAGTTATAGTTGGATTTGAAATTAAGTTTATTTTATGTAACAACTACAATGAGGAGTTTCATTTCTACTCCTCTTAAATAGGGATACGTTTTTCTCCATTTGTTCTAATGTTGCTTAAGTCTTGAATATACTATAAATATGTGTCATGGGAAAGGTTCATTTCATCATCCACTTGTTCGGATTACCACTTCAGTTTGCAAAGTAGACACCACAACTTAAGCAAATTCTATTACAATAGAAAAGAAAAACACATTCATTGGAATTGACGGATTCAAAACACATCCTAGCCATGAAGTTATCCATCATCTTTATGATCCTTAATACATTTTTCATTGCAACCACCCATGCAGCACATGTGCCAAGCACAGATCCCATAATTGGTTGTGCGTACAAGATAAGTAGCTCTTGTGGGCCTAAAGTTTATGCGTTTATATTTGAGGAAAGTGGCATCTTGTGCCAGGATTGTTGTAGGTTATTATTGAAAGAAGGGAAAGAGTGTCATGACAACCTGACAAATTCAATCCTGAGCAAACGAGGATTTTCTACTGAAGAAACGGAGGAAATATTAGAAAGGAACTCTGAAGTTTGGAACCTTTGCAGGAGGAGCGGTCACATTGGAGGCAGTCAAGCCGCACCAGCAACAATCGTACAACCCCTAAAAGGTTGTGCAGGCAAGGTCACCAGGGCTTGTGGGCCTAAAATATATGAGTTTGTGTTCGACAACAGCGGCATCCTATCCGAAAAATGTTGTGAGCAGTTGTTGAACGCAGGAAGAGAGTGTCATAATAGCGATGCCAATTCAATCCTAAGTGAAGGAGAATTTTCCAAGGAAGAAAGGAAGGAAATATTGGCAAGGCACAGTGAAGGTTGGAACCTTTGTAAGCGGAGCGGACACATTGGAGGCACTCAACCAGTACCTGCACCAACCATACAGCCCCTAACAGGTTGTGCAGACAAGGTCACCAGTGCTTGCGGGCCTAAAGTATATACATTTGTGTTTGACAAAAGTGGCGTTCTGTCCGAAAAATGTTGTGAGCTGTTGTTGAATGCAGGAAGACAGTGTCATGACGGCGAAACTAATTCAATCCTAAGTGAAGGAGAATTTTCTGCAGAAGAAAAGAAGGAAATTATGAAAAGACACAATCAAGTCTGGAACCTTTGTAAGAAGAATGGTCACATTGATATAGAAAACACTATCTTCTAGAAATATGCCCTAAAAGGGCTTGAATTGTATGGTTTAAAAATGATTCCGCAAAGGTCTTAAAATACATGGTACCCGATCGCGTACACATTTTGTTTCGTTCTCATCTTTCGTAACACTAGTTGTGCCATTTCCTTTTCTTTTATTTCTTTTACGATTTTTCGCATTTTCGGAAAATGTTAAAAAACTCGTAAACAATTGTGGGTGATAACCACAGGTCGCATCAAATTTTAAAGGGATCACTATGATGAATGAAAATTCTAAGGAAGTGAGCATTATCTCACCCATCATAATTTATTTTAATCCCCACCTTGCATTATTGATGGACTATTTTCAGTCCCTTATGACATAATGAATTGCCTTCCGCAACTTGTAGCCATTACCTCATTATGCGTCTCCCTTCCCCCCCTTCATTTTTTAATGTTTGTGCTTATTTTAAAAGTAAAACTCAAGTCATGCAATGGCAGAACGTAACCTTTAACTTGAAGAGATTATACTACTTATTAAACGTGACACCCATATCTTGCGTTTGCAGGTATTTCTCTATGTTCTTATTTGGACGGATTAATTTATCTCTGTCCTTACTCTGAAATGCTATGGATTTCCCTATTGGATGATCAATCAAATCACGAGGGTACTGTGAGGAATGTTATGCTATTGGGAGGTAAGGTTTTCCATACATTTATGAGGTCAAGAAATTCAAAAATGTATTTTTGATGGTGAGTCCGCCTATCAAATGGTCGTTGTGCAATTGTTTTGCATATAGGAAGAATTGGCTCCAAAGTTGTACCAAAAAGGAACATTAACATGGGGGTTATTTTTGTTCACCCTCTCTTAGACTTTACGTGGGACAATTTTAATTGAAATTTTACGAAAACCCATCGACAGAGAAAGGGAGAAGAGGAAAGGTGTTTGGTGATGTCTCATCTCATGGAAGGCGAACGAAGAATTGAAATTAAGGGAGGAAGAAGTTCATGGGGCTTCAAGAAATTTACGTAAGTCGAGTCCAATTACAAAAAATGAATATGAATACATGACACGCAAGAATTGCGCCCCTCACCATACGCAGCACGCATGTTCTCAGTTGATCAGATATTGCTCACCGTATTGTCGCTGCGGGTTTTATCCATCAATAATATATGGACAGACAAATTGGGTAAAATAAAAAAATTGGTTAATTCTACCAGCTAAACTATTTGGGGGACACTGCACTCAATAGGTTAGATTTATTGCATTTGAGCAAAACGCCAGATTTATCAACATATTGGAGTTAAAAAAAAATTGCGATTACCAAAGAATATAGCAATTCAGTAAATTCTAATTTTCTAGAAAATGAATATCAGCTAAAACGCTCAACAGACCATCAAGTACGTAAAGATTACGTATTACACCCTACCACATTCTTGTTCGACGAATTAGCAAATATCTACTAGAAATTATTGCCTATGCGTTTCCTATGTTGCATTCATGGGTTTCTCCTTTAATAATACCGATGAATCCAATTTGTTCCATGCCGTGATCATCATATGTAGAGAACTCTTCTTTATTTTAGGACTTTTCAGGACGTTAAGTTAAATCAATGAATGTAATACGCGGTATTTCAGACTTCGTTTCATTTATTGCGTCCTACTATAGAATGTTAACTCGTGTTCCGTGTCGGCTAACGTTTCCTTGTTATGCATCCACAACTCATTCACCAATTCCACATTAAAAATTTTGTTGTGTGCTAATAATCTCCTCACTTCTTTGTAGGCATATGTTTTTGGGCGTTTACTTGATGATTCTCTATGGCATATCAATTCTAGAGTGCAAGTGAAACTGTGCAAGTATCACATTAAGGCAATGCAACGTAAGACTTGTCAGACATATTTTTCTCTATTTTCTTCTGAATGCTGGTTGATACGTTTAACATAAGCCCAATATTTAGTTAATTAAGAAAATTAAATTAGTTAATACAAACGTTAAAAAAAAAAATAGGGATTGTAATATCCCCATTACTAATTTGTCACAAATCTTCATATGTAGATGTACACCTGGCCACGTTGATGTGATACTCGAAGCTCCTATGCAATGCCCATGGAACCATGCTAATGCCACACCCAAAATAGTTAACTATTTTGGATCCTGAATCCCATTTACTCGCCATGCTTTAGGAAATACGATTATTAGATAAACAAGACTTATGAAAAGTTGAGCTTGAACTAAGAAGACCCAACCCATTCTTTAAAGGAACCCATGGTTGAGAAAATTGGTCGGTTTCGTTGCTTCTATGTTAAGATATGTAAGTAATCGTATGAATAGAAGAGATCAACAATAATTAAAACTAAAGTTGCATTCCTCTTTTGTTACACCGTGCAAATTAACACACGAGAATCCTTAGATGATTAGAACCTTAGAAAGCATGAGAAGACTTTGCCAACTAACATATATAGCTACAATAGTTGTTACATTTCAAATATTTAACTTCCTTTCCTTTTTCATAGTGTGTATTCTGCACATAGTCTTGGCTCGGTAAAATTGAGATAATAATTTCAAGATGGGACTTTTATGAAGTTATCTATTTCGATCTTTTTTCTATTGCAACGATTAGAAACCAATTCTCCATATTAAGTTATATTTAGTTATAGTAGGATTTTAAATTAAGTTTATTTTATGTAACAACAACAATGGGGAGTTTCATTTCTATTCCTCATAAATAGGGACACGTTTTTCTCCATTTGTTCTAATGTTGCTTAAGTCTCGAATATACTATAAATATTGTCGCTGCGGGTTTTATCCATCAATAATATATGGATAGACAAATTGGGTAAAATAAAAAAATTGGTTAATTCTACCTGTTAAACTGTTTGGGGGACACTGCACTCAATGGTTTAGATTTATTGCATTTGGGCAAAACACCAAATTCATCAACAAATTGGAGTCGAAAAAAATTGTGATTACCAAAGAATATAGCAATTCAGTAAATTCTAATTTTCTAGAATATGAATATTAGCTAAAACGCTCAACAAACCATCAAGTACGTAAAGATTACGTGTTACACCCTACCACATTCTTGTTCAACGAATTAACAAATATCTACTAGAAATTATCGCCTATGCGTTTGCTATGTTGCATTCATGGGTTTCTCCTTAATAATACCGATGAATCCAATTTGTTCCATGCCGTGATCATTATATGTAGAGAACTCTTCTTTATTTTAGGACTTTTCAGGATGTTAAGTTAAATCAATGAATGTAATACGCGGTATTTTAGACTTCGTTTCATTTACTATGTCTTACTACAAAATGTTAACTCACGTGGTTTTTTTTCCGTGTCGGCTAACGTTTCCTTTTATGCATCCACAACTCATTCACCAATTCCCCATTAAAAATTTTGTTGTGTGCTAATAATCTCCTTACTTCTTTGTAGGCATATGTTTTTGGGCGTTTACTTGATGATTCTCTATGGCATATCAATTCTAGAGTGCAAGTGAAACTGTGCAAGTATCATATTAAGGCAATGCAACGTAAGACTTGTCAGACATATTTTTCTCTATTTTCTTCTGAATGCTGGTTGATACGTTTAACATAAGCCTAATATTTAGTTAATTAAGAAAATTAAATTAGTTAATACAAACGTTAAAATAAATAGGGATTGTAATATCCCCATTACTAATTTGACACAAATCTTCATATGTAGATGTACACCTGGCCACGTTGATGTGATACTCGAAGCTCCTATGCAATGCCCTTGGAACCATGCTAATGCCACACCCAAAATAGTTAACTGTTTTGGATCCTAAACCCCATTTACTCGCCATGCTTTAGGAAATACGATTATTAGATAAACAAGACTTATCAAAAGTTGAGCTTGAACTAAGAAGACCAAACCCATTCTTTAAAGGAACCCATGGTTGAGAAAATTGGTCGGTTTCATTGCTTCTATGTTAAGATACGTAAGTAATCGTATGAGTAGAGGAGATCAACAACAATTAAAACTAAAGTTGCATGCCTCTTTTGTTTCATTGTGCAAATGAGCACACGAGAATCCTTAGATGATTAGAACCTTAGAAAGCATGAGAAGACTTTGCCAACAAACATACATAGCTACAACAGTTGTTACGTTCCAAATATTCAACTTCCTTTCCTTTTTCATAGTGTGTATTCCGCACATAGTCTTGGCTTGGTAAAATTGAGATAATAATTTCAAGTTGGGACTTTTAGGAAGTTATCTGTTTTGATCCTTTTTCTATTGAAACGATTAGAAACAAATTCTCCATATTAAGTTATATTTAGTTATAGTAGGATTTGAAATTAAGTTTATTTTATGTAACAAATACAATGATCCTTAATACATTTTTCATTGCAACCACCCATGCAGCACCTGTGCCAAGCATAGAACCCATAATTGGTTGTGCGGACAAGATAAGTAGCTCTTGTGGGCCTAAAGTTTAAGCGTTTATATTTGAGGAAAGTGGCATCTTGTCCCAGGATTGTTGTGGGTTATTATTGAAAGAAGGGAAAGAGTGTCATGACAACCTGACAAATTCAAGGTCACCAGCACTTGTGGGCCTAAAATATATGAGTTTGTGTTCGACAACAGCGGCATCCCATCCGAAAAATGTTGTAAGCAGTTGTTGAATGCAGGAAGAGAGTGTCATGATAGCGATACCAATTCAACCCTAAGTGAAGGAGAATTTTCCAAGGAAGAAAGGGAGGAAATATTGGCAAGGCACAGTGAAGTTTGGAACCTTTATAAGAGGGGCGGTCACATTGGAGGCGCTCAACCAGTACCTGCACCAACCGTACAACCCTAATAGGTTGTGCGAGCAAGTGTTGCAGGAAAAAGTTTTAATATTTCTAAACCCCAAGTGCAAGGTGTATCATTGAGTACTTGGGGTGTCGTCCGCAGGAAATTGTATTTCCAACTACCAGGGCTAGCTAAAGCGTCTCGAGCTAGGCAGGATCGAAGGGTGAGAAGGAAAAACTAAACTACGCTAACAAACATAGAAAAAGCGACTTGGAGTTGTGATTTGATCAATGGATGAGCCAACTAATCAAGACGAGTCCTAACCTACCCGAACTACACTATGAACAAGAGATGGTCGGTTGTACCATCAAAGACCACCCAAGCCTTCTCTCGAGGGTCATGAGCTAGTCTAATTCGCCTAACCACCTATTTTCATGGGGTTAGCCCAATTAGACCATAAAATTAGCAACCCTCAGACCTAGCTCGATTCGGGTACTATTTTCATGTCCTGAATTCGGCTATTCCCTCTCCCATACTAGCTAATTGACCTCACCTCTCAGCATAAGTCAACAGCCCAAAAATATGGATGAAAGCTCTCTCAAGCATTTCATCGAGCACTTGGCGGGCGTGAGGGAAACCTCTAGGTTCTAAGCTTGGATTGGGTATGGCTAGGGCTAAAACAAGATCAATTAGCCATCAAGAGGCTAACCAGAATCCAAACCCATAAGATCTAGCAATCAATCATCAACAAAACACAAAAACCCAAACCTAAACTAACGAAGAACACAAGCATGAACTAGAGAGAAGGAGCATGAAACTAAACTAATTCTAACAAACAATCGAACATGAATTAAACACAAAAACTAAGTAATTGAATGAAATCAAAACTAAACATATGAACTAAATTAACAAAATCTAATACAAGAACGAAACAAGAAATAGAGAGAGAGAGGAGAGAAGACTTATGATTGATGCGAAGAACCCGAAATTCAAGGGCTTGAATTTAAAGTTAACTCAATACAATCCTAATCTAATCCCCTCAATGGGGTTTTTATTACCTAAAATCTAATCTAAACTAACCTAGAAAAGTACGAGCAGAACCCCCGAACAAGGTCGAGAAAAGAGGATTAAATAGAGGACAAGGCGAGCCGCGAACAAGCGAAGGAAACGGGGGCACGACCGTGCCTAGGTGGCACGGCTGCACCGTGCCATGTGGCACGGGTTCGCCGTGCCACCTTGCTGGCCGGCTGCCCCGGCTGGCTCCCGTTTTTCCGCCTTTTCGCCTGTTTTGATCCTTTTTCGTCCTTTTTCGCGATATTTGCCTGGTTCAACTTATTACCTGCAAGAATAAACAAAACAAGTAAAAATCTCAAAGAATACTTAATAAAACAAGGAAAACTCTAAAGATTACGTTATTATATGAGCTAAGATTAGGTGAAAAGGGCATGTAAAATGCGACAAATTATCGACTAACAAATACCCCCACACCTATCTTTTGCTCGTCCTCGAGCAAAACAAAAGAAAAACTAATCTCGAAACCTAACTCACTTTCACAGGAATCGCGATTGCATTTAGCGTATGCAACAAGCCCTTTAAACCCCTTGGTTCCCCCAAGTGGACGAGTAAGGTCTCGTGAGGGTTTGTGGAAGATATACCCACAAAATCTCAAAAAGGAAAAACAAAGAAAAGAAAAACAAAAATGACAAAACACAATATATACATTGGGATAAACTGTACACAATTGAATCAACCAAAACCCCCTCGTAGCTCAAATATCAGTCTGTACACAAACATCATATGCATTTCAGGACACATCATCCCAAATAATGGCATCCAGACATCAGCTTTTCACCCCACGGTGCATGAGAACATTGAATCCATCCTGGTGCCTAGTGTGCAAGTGTATCATCACCCTAAAACTTGGCCTACCAAAATCAAACTCAATCCCACGCAACTGACACAGGCTACCTTTTTGAATGGCCAGCATGCAAAGCAAGCTTCCCCAGTAGTAGTATTGCCTCAAAGGGAAACACCCAGTAGCGCATGCCTCAAAGGGGTACTTATCATTCCAAACTCTTTTCTTCCCCACTTTTTTTCTTTTCTTTCCATTATTTCTTTTTTCGTTACAAACTCTTGCCACGCCTCAAAGGGATACACCCAGTAGCGCTTGGATTTGTTTGTTTTTGTTTTTGTTTCGGAAAAGGGGGTGCCAGCACATATAAAGGGAACTGTGCAGTAGACAAATGGGAGAGTCAATCATGGAAGACTAACAATGTAGGATGATGACAATACATGAATCAGGACTGGATTGCAAAATTACAATGGACTGTTGGGGTTAGAACTAAGGCCTAAAACGACAGATTGGGGATGAACATCTATCATGCACATTATACTTATATACGAGCTAATAGTCAAGGTACCGGAGATCAAGGCTGATCAAAATAGTATAAAACTCCCCTAAATGCAAAAAGAAAAGAAAAATTTATACAAAAAGGAGAAAAAATGAAAAAAATAATACAAAAATGAAAAATTTTCACAAAAATAAGAAGAAAAAGGGGAGATGACCCCACCCCCACGCCTAAATCTCACAATGTCCTCATTGGGAGCCGTGAGTCATCACTAACACACAAAAATAAAGAAAACAAAAATCAAACACAAGAAAAACAAAAATCGACAAAAATATACACAAGCTAACACACTCTCCCAAAAATACAATCTCACCCAAAACAACAACACGATCACACATAAATACAAACTAACACCACCACAAATAAATGTAGACCAATCCAACAACACCACCAATCACAACACAATAAAAATCCACAAAAACACAAAAATGGTTATCATAGCCAACAACGGCTCAACAACATCCAAATTTCATCACAAGATGATCACTAACAAAAACACAATCCTAATATTCACAACTAAACAAAAACAAAAAGAAAGAAAACAAAAATAAAAAAGAAGTGGGGAGAGTGAGAACGATTATACCAGGTCGGGTACTGAGTGTACCCGAACTATTCCATGATGACTTAAGGAGCATCAGCCACTCCTTGTCGCTGAAGATGCGAGTCGTTAGCTCGGATGCAGTCATAGCTCGTAAGAGCTTATCATGCATTGCTGCACGCAGCTCAGAATGATGTGAGTAAGAGAACACTGGTAAAGATGGAGCAAACAAAGTTAGTGCCCTCTTAAACTCACCAAATACCTGTGAGAAATCAGCAGAATAATCAAATGTAATAGTCAACGCAATTTCTCTAGGCATGCCCTCTGGGTACAGACGATAAGGATCAAGGAGGGGGGTCATACCCTCTAAAAGTACCTAGAGGCTCAGAACAATCAACCACATTCCCCTCGAGCACCGCAAAAGAATCGATCGGTGAGAGGTCACAATACTGAGGGGAAGGGGAGGGTAGTGAACATGAAGAAGTATAAGAAAAATCAAGGGGGTTGAGGGATACATGGTCAGTAAGATCAGGACTAGATGAAACTGCAGCCACAGCATCCATACAGGACTCCCCCTCGAGAATCTCGTCATGCACCTCACTAAAAGTACCATCTGACTCAAGACAGAAATCATCTCCATCGATACTAGCACCAACACAAAATGTCTCACCTACGTCGAACTCCGTCGACTGAGCTAAAGGGAAAGGTGGATCAGGATGGGTCATAGTGTTGTCCTTAAAGGTGCTAGGTAGGGATGGAGCAACAAGAGGTAAAGTAAGTAGAGGAGGGTCAAGTACATCCTCTAGTCCGGATTCTAGAGGAGGGAAAGACGCACCATCATCACACAGATTGACATCAAGTCTAGGAGCACTAGAACTAGGGTCAATCTTGGGTGATAGGTCATACTCCCGCGATTTATTAACAAACTCAGCAAACTCAACTTGTTGCTTGTTCATGGCCTCTATCATACTAGAAATTCTAGCAAAACCATCAGCAGAAATACGATAGGGACAAGAAACACTGTCATGGTCAGAACGATGGCAGATCTCACATGCAAGAGGTGTATAATTAGGAACGCAGGGGGATGGGGTGGATGAAGTAAATTGACTAGTCTCAAATTCATAAGTATCCCTAGACAACCACTCAAGTAATTCCCAAGCTTCGTCAGCATTTCGAGCACAGAAATCCCAATGCTTCAAAAGAGCACGGGTCTCACAAGTCACACGCTCATAGACCACATGTAATATTTCCCATTTCCTATACAAACATCCACATGAAGTACATTGAGCAAGATAAGCATGTAAACAATCCCAATAACGGTAAAATAATTCTTGCTCACATTGGGGAAAATGGAAAATTGCCATTGAAAATTATTTTTTTTTGAATTTTTTTTTTCCCGAAAATAAAGGCCTAGTCTCGAATGCTTAAGTAAGCTCTAATATTGGAAAACGCTAAGTCCCCGGCAACGGCGCTAAAAACTTGTTGCAGGAAAAAGTTTTAATATTTATAAACCCCAAGTGCAAGGTGTATCGTTGAGTACTTGGGGTGTCGTCTACAGGAAATTGTGTTTCCAACTACCAGGGCTAGCTAAAGCGTCTCGAGCTAGGCAGGATCGAAGGGTGAGAAGGAAAAACTAAACTACGCTAATAAACATAGAAAAAGCGACTTGAAGTTGTGATTTGACCAATGGACGAACCAACTAATCAAGATGAGTCCTAACCTACCCAAACTACAGTATGAACAAGAGATGGTCGGTTGCACCATCAAAGACCACCCAAGCCCTCTCTCGAGGGTCATGATAGTCTAATTCGCCTAACCACCTATTTTCATGGGGTTAGCCCAATTAGACCATAAAATTAGCAACCCTCGGACCTAGCTCGATTCGAGTACTATTTTCATGTCCCGAATTCGGCTATTCCCTCTCCCACACAAGCTAATTGACCTCACCTCTCAGCATAAGTCAACAGCCCAAAAATATGGATGAAAGCTCTCTCAAGCATTTCATCGAACACTTGGCAGGCGTGAGGGAAACCTCTAGGTTCTAAGCTTGGATTGGGTATGGCTAGGCCTAAAACAAGATCAATTAGCCATCAAGAGGCTAACCACAATCCAGACCCACAAGATCTAACAATCAATCATCAACAAAACACAAAAATCCAAACCTAAACTAACGAAGAACACAAGCATGAACTAGAGAGAAGGAGCATGAAACTAAACTAATTCTAATAAACAATCGAACATGAATTAAACACAAAAACTAAGTAATTGAATCAAATCAAAACTAAACATATGAACTAAATTAACAAAATCTAATACAAGAATGAAACAAGAAATAGAGAGAGAGGAGAGAAGATTTATGATTGATGCGAAGAACCCGAAATCCAAGTGCTTGAATTTAAAGTTAACTCAATACAATCCTAATCTAATCCCCTCAATGGGGTTTTTATTGCCTAAAATCTAATCTAAACTAACCTAGAAAAGTACAAGCAGAACCCCCGAACAAGGTCGAGAAAAGAGGATTAAATAGAGGACAAGGCGGGCCGCGAACAAGCGAAGGAAACGGGGGCACGACCGTGCCTAGGTGGCACGGCTGCACCGTGCCATGTGGCACGGGGTGGCCGTGCCACCTTGCTGGCCGGCTGCCCTGGCTGGCTCCCGTTTTTCCGCCTTTTCGCCTGTAAGAATAAACAAAACAAGTAAAAATCTCAAAGAATACTTAATAAAACAAGAAAAACTCTAAAGATTACGTTATTATACGAGCTAAGATGAGGTGAAAAGGGCATGTAAAATGCAACAAATTATCGACTAACAGCCAGGTCACCAGTGCTTGTGGGCCTAAAGTATATGCATTTGTGTTTGACAAAAGTGGCATTCTGTCCGAAAAATGTTGTGAGCTGTTGTTGAATGCAGGAAAACAGTGTCATGATAGCGATACCAATTCAATCCTAAGTGAAGGAGAATTTTTTGCGGAAGAAAAGAAGGAAATAATGGAAAGACACAATCAAGTCTGGAACCTTTTTTTAATGTTTGTGCTTATTTTAAAGGTAGGACTCAAGTCATGCAATGGCAGAATGTAACCTTTAACTTGAAGAGATTATACTACTTATTAAACGTGACGCCTGCATCTTGCATTTGCGGTATTTCTCTATGTTCTTATTTGAACGGATTAATTTATCTCTGTCCTTAGTATGAAATGCTATAGATTTCCCTATTGGACGATTAATCAAATCACAAGGATGCTATAAGGAATGTTATGCTATTGGGAGATAAGGTTTTCCATACATTTATGAGGTAAAGAAATTAAAAAATGCATCTTTGATGGTGAGTCCGACTATCAAATGGTAGTTGTGCAATTGTTTTGTATATAGGAAGAATTAGCGCCAAAGTTGTACCAAAAAGGAACATTGATGTGGGGGTTATTTTTGTTCACCCTCTCTTAGACTTTGGGTGGGATAATTTTAATTGAAATTTTACGAAAACCCATCAACTGAGAAAAAGAAGAGGAGGAAAGGTGTTTGGTGATGTCCCATCTCATGGAAGGCAAATGAAGAATTGAAATTAAGGGAGGAAGAAGTTCATGGGGCTTGAAGAAATTTACATAAATCGAGTCCAATTACAAAAAATGAATATGAATACATAACTTGCAAGAATTGCGCCCCTCACCATATGCAGCACGCATGTTCTCAGTTGATCAGATATTGTTCACCGCATTGTCGCTGCGGGTTTTATCCATCAATAATATAGGGATAGACAAATTGTGTAAAATAAAAAAAATGGTTAATTCTACCTGCTAAATTGTTTGGGGGACACTACACTCAATGATTTAGATTTATTGCATTTGGGCAAGACGCTAGATTCATCAACATATTGGAGTCAAAAAAAATTGCGATTACCAAAGAATATAGCAATTCAGTAAATTCTAATTTTCTAATTTTTCGCATTCAGAAAATGCTAAAAACCTCATAAACAATTGTTGGTGACAAACACAGGTCACATTAAATTTCAAAGGGATCACTATGATGAATGAAAATTCTAATGAAGTGAGTATTATCTCACCCATCATAATTTATTTTAATCCCCACACTGCATCGTTGATGGACTATTTTCAGTCCCTTATGACATAATGAATTGCCTTCCACAACTTGTAGCCTTTACCTCATTGTGCATCTCCCTTTTCCCTCCCCCATTTTTTAATGTTTGTGCTTATTTTAAGAGTAAAACTCAAGTCATGCAATGGCATAACGTAACCTTTAACTTGACGAGATTATACTACTTATTAAACGTGACACCCGTATCTTGCTTTTGCGGTATTTCTCTATGTTCTTATTTGGACGGATTAATTTATCTCTGTCCTCAATCTGAAATGCTATGGATTTCCCTATTGGATGATTAATCAAATCACGAGGATGCTATAAGGAATGTTATGCGATTGGGAGGTAAGTTTTTTCACAAATTTATAAGGTAAAGAAATTCAAAAATGCATCTTTGATGGTGAGTCCGACTATCAAATGGTAGTTGTGCAATTGTTTTGTATATAGGAAGAATTAGCTCTAAAGTTGTACCAAAAAGGAACATTGACGTGGGGGTTATTTTTGTTCACCCTCTCTTAGACTTTAGGTGGGATAATTTTAATTGAAATTTTACGAAAACCCATCAACTGAGAAAAAGAAGAAAAGGAAAGGTGTTAGATAGGGATGGAGTAACAAGAAGTAAAGTAGGCAAGGGAGGGTCAGCTACATTCTCTAGTCCGGACTCTAGAGCAAGAGAAGATGCACCATCATCACATAATTTAACATCAAGTTCAGAAAAATTAACCCTAAGGTTAGTCTTATGTGATAGGTCATACTCCCGCATACGATTTGCAAGCTTAACTTGTTGCTCATTCATTGCCTCTATCATACGAGAAACTCTAGCAAAACCATCAGCAGAAATATGATAGGGACAAGAAACACTATCATGGTTAAAACAATGGCAGATCTCACATGCAAGAGGTGTATAATTAGGAACACAGGGGGATGGGGTGGAGGAAGTAAATTGACTAGTCTTAAATTCATAAGTATCCCTAGCCAACCACTCAAGTAATTCCCAAGCTTCATCAACATTTCAAGCACAGAAATCCCAATGCTCCAAAAGAGCACGGGCCTCACAAGTCACACCCTCATAGACCATGTTCAAAATTTCCCACTTCTCTAGGCAACAACCACAATGAGCAAGAAAATCATGTAATCTATCGTAATATTTCCAAAATAATTCATGCCCATACTGAGGGAAATGGGAATGAGACATTTTTTTTTTCAATTTTTTTTCGAAATAAAAGCCTAGTCGCGAATGCCGAAGTAAACCCCAATATTGAAAAACGCCAGCTCCCCAGTAACAGCGCCAAAAACTTGTTAGGGAAAAAATTTTAATATTTATAAACCCCATGTGCAAGGTGTATCATTGAGTACTTGGGGTGTCGTCCGCAGGGAATTGTGTTTCCAACTACCAAGGCTAACTAAAGCGTTTCGAGCTAGGCAAAATCGAAGGAAAACAAAGAGTAAACTAAACTACGCTAACAAAGGTAGAAAAAACGGCTTGGAGTTGTGATTTGACCAATGAATGAACTAACCAATCGAGACGAGTCCTAACCAATCGAGACGAGTCCTAACCTACCTAAACTATACTGCGAACAAGAGATGGTCGGTTGCACCATCAAAGACCACCCAAGCCCTCTCTCAAGGGTCATGAGTGTTCGTACCAAAAATGACCTATTTTTAGGGTACTTTTACACCTGTTTTATGCTCGTTTTTATCGTATTTTTAAGGTTTTTAACTGATTTTTATTTATTTTGTAGGTTTTGAATAATTTCGAATAAATAGCCAAAAAAATGTGAGAAAAATGGGAAAAATGTCGCGAATTGAAGAACCCGGCTAAATTGAGTTGAACCGGCCCAACATTGAGGATGAACGGGTTCATTTCGAAAACCGGCTCAAGCAACTCAACCGGTTCAGCGTTTATTAATCCCCCTCCCCTTCGCTTTCTCTCTCCTCTCCCACGAAACCCCGAAATCCCAGACCGAAGACCCCATCCTCTTCCCTTGCTATCTTCATTCTCTCGATCCCTCACATCTCCCTCTACGCCATCTCTTTCTCTCTCTTCGAACTGCCAGGACAGCACAGCAGCTCCAACAAACTGCCAGCACATCATCATCAGCACCATCCACGATATCCCCAATCGAACGGCTGAAACGAAGCTAAGTTCGGGTATAAAGGGAGCTCCCAGACGCCATTGAAGGAAGAAGCTAGGTAATTTTAGGGTTAGGTTAGGTTTAATTTCACCTTTAGGTTTAGTTTTGGTTTTAATTTTGTTCCCGTTTCAAGTTATTCGAAATTTAGGCTTTAATTCGGTTTAGGGTTTCGATTTTTCAGTTGTTTCCGGCGTTTAATTTCATGTAATACCGCTATAATTTCGAGTTTTCCAGTAGTAATTCACGATTATGGTTTGATTTTGCAAAAATTGGATGTTAGTTTGTCAAATTTCATTCGAATCCCCTTCCCCTGATTTCTGTTCTGCTCGAAGCAAGTGCTGCCATGTTTGGATGAGTTTGAGGCTCGCTTCTGATCTTCTAGGTCGTGAATGTTGAATTCAGACTCTTGCCTGCTTTGGTTTGTGTTTTTTTTGCTCTGCTTCGATTCTGTCAATCCCCGTCCCCTGCTGCTCAATTCTCGTGTTCTTCTCTAGTCTGGCTCGAATCTGACTGTGGCTAGGATTGCTCTTGGTTGTTGAAAGATTTCAATTCAAGCTTGCTTAGTTTTGCTACTTAATTATGCTGGTTAATATTGCTTAGTAGGTCTGTTATTGCTGGTTTGAGTCGTGGTTCTTCGCATGGTTTCGGTACTGCTGCTTTCCCTTCCCCTGTTGGTTTGTGAGCATAGTGAGTTTGATTGTTGGAAATTAGGTTTAGTTGGTGGTTTTGATGCTCTGTTTTGATGCTTGCGTTCTGCTGCTGCAAGGCCTACTGCTTTTGTTTGGTTAAAGCCTTCTGTTCTGCCCTTTTACTATTCAATAGCTTGCTAGTTTGTCTTGAAGCTCTCATTAAGGATGTGTTAAGTGATGGAGAGATGCCACTTTGATCAAAGTTAAATGTTAGGTAATGTTAGAATAACTTTGGAATTAGATTGATTCATAGTATTTAGTTTTAGTTGCTTTTGATTTAAATCAACAATGATGTTAGAATAGGATAATCTCGTGCTAAGTGACCTAAAACTCTTCCATCGTCCCCGTGGAGACGACCCTCAAGTACTACAGTGAGAACTGTATGCTTGCGGCTTCCTTTTTCAGTTTTCACTCTCAATTTATCCCAACAATGAGCTAGTCTAATTCGCCTAACCACCTATTTTCATAGGGTTTGTCCAATTAGACCACAAGAGTGGCAACCCTCAGACCTAGCTCAGATCGAGTACTATTTTCATGTCCCGAACTCGACTATTCTCTCTTCCACACTAGCAAATTGATCTCACCTCTCAGCATAAGTCAATCGCTCAAAAATATGGATGAAAGCTCTCTCAGGCATTTCATCGAACACTTGGTGGGCGTAAGGGAAAACTCTAGGTTCTAGGTATAAATTGGGTATGGTTCGGCGTAATACAAGATTAATTAGCCATCAAGAGGCTAATCACAATCCAAATCCACAAAATCTAACAACTAATCAACAACAAAACACAAAAACCTAAACCTAAACTAACGAAGAACACAAGCATGAACTAGAGAGAAGAGGCATGAAACTAAACTAATTCTAACAAGCAATCAAACATGAATTAAACATAAAAACTAAACGATTGAATCTAATCAAAACCAAACATAAGAACTAAATTAACAAAATCTAAAACAAGAACGAAACAAGAAATAGAGAGAGAAAGGAGAAGACTTATGGATTGATGCCAATAACTTGAAATCTAAGTGCTTGAATCTAACATTAATTCGATACAATCCTAATCTAATCCCCTCAATGGGGTTTTTATTGGCTAAAATCTAAACTAAACTACCCTAAAATTCTATGGAAGAACCCCCAAGCGAACCCCGTGCGACCCCCCGAACAAATGCCCGAACGGACTTAAATAGAAAACCAGATAAACGACGAGCAGGGGCGTCGGCACGACCGTGCCATGTGGCACAGTCTGACCGTGCCAGGGTGGCACGACCGTGCCACATGGCATGGTCACACCATGCCATTTCACTGGCACGGTGGCCGCCACCCCCCGGTTTGTCCCTTTTTGCCGGTTTTCGTCGGTTTTCGCTGTTTTTTTTTCATTTTGTCCCGTCTTTGTCCCTTTCCGTGACGTTTGCTTGATTTGGAGTTATTTCCTACAAAATATAAATAAAACAAGTAAAAAAACTAAAGATTAAGTTATTATGTGATCAAAAAGAGGGTGAAAGAGGTACGTAAAATGGATCAATTTATTGTTCATCAGGAACCATGCTAATGCCACACCCAAAATAGTTAACTGTTTTGGATCCTGAACCCCATTTACTCGCCATGCTTTAGGAAATACGATTCTTAGATAAACAAGACTTATCAAAAGTTGAGCTTGAACTAAGAAGACCCAACCCATTCTTTAAAGGAACCCATGGTTGAGAAAATTAGTCGGTTTCATTGCTTCTATGTTAAGATACGTAAATAATCGTACGAATAGAGGAGATCAACAACAATTAAAACTAAAGTTGCATGCCTCTTCTGTTACACTGTGCAAATGAACACACGAGAATCCTTAGATGATTAGAACCTTAGAAAGCATGAGAAGACTTTGCCAACAAACATATATAGCTACAATAGTTGTTACATTCCAAATATTTAACTTACCTTCCTTTTTCATTGTGTGTATTCCGCACATAGTCTTCGCTCGGTAAAATTGAGATAATAATTTCAAGATGGGACTTTTATGAAGTTATCTGTTTTGATCTTTTTTCTATTGCAACGATTTGAAACAAATTCTCCATATTAAGTTATATTTAGTTATAGTAGGATTTTAAATTAAGTTTATTTTATGTAACAACTACAATGAGGAGTTTCACTTCTGCTCCCCTTAAATAGGGATACGTTTTTCTCCATTTGTTCTAATGTTGCTTTAGTCTTGAATATACTATAAATATGTGTCATGGGAAAGGTTCATTTCATCATCCACTTGTTCGGACTACCACTTCAGTTTGCAAAGAAGACACCACAACTTAAGCAAATTCTATTACAATAGAAAAGAAAAACACATTCATTGGAATTGACGGATTTAAAACATATCCTAGCCATGAAGTTATCCATCATCTTTATGATCTTTAATACATTTTTTATTGCAACCACCCATGCAGCACCTGTGCCAAGCATAGATCCCATAATTGGTTGTGCGGACAAGATAAGTAGCTCTTGTGGGCCTAAAGTTTATGCGTTTATATTTGAGGAAGTGGCGTCTTGTCCCACGATTGTTGTGGGTTATTATTAAAATAAGGGAAAGAGTGTCATGACAACCTGACAAATTCAATCCTGAGCAAAGGAGGATTTTCTACTGAAGAAACGGAGGAAATATTGGAAAGGAACTCTGAAGTTTGGAACCTTTGCAAGGGGAGCGGTCACATTGGAGGCACTCAAGCCGCACCAGCAACAATCGTACAACCCCTAAAAGGTTGTGCAGGCAAGGTCACCAGTGCTTGTGGGCCTAAAATATATGAGTTTGTGTTCGACACCAGCGGCATCCTATCCGAAAAATGTTGTGAGCAGTTGTTGAATGCAGGAAGAGAGTGTCATGATAGCGATACCAATTCAATCCTAAGTGAAGGAGAATTTTCCATGGAAGAAAGGGAGGAAATATTGGCAAGGCATAGTGAAGTTTGGAACCTTTGTAAGAGGAGCGGTCACATTGGAGGCACTCAACCAGCACCTGCATCAACCGTACAACCCCTAACAGGTTGTGCAGGCAAGGTCACCAGTGCTTGTGGGCCTAAAGTATATGCATTTGTGTTTGACAAAAGTGGCGTTCTGTCCGAAAAATGTTGTGAGCTATTGTTAAATGCAGGAAGACAGTGTCATAACGGCGAAACCAATTCAATCCTAAGTGAAGGAGAATTTTCCGCGGAAGAAAAGAAGGAAATTATGGAAAGACACAATCAAGTCTGGAACCTTTGCAAGAAGAATGGTCACATTGATATTGAGAACACTGTCTTCTAAAAATATGCTACAAAAGGGCTTGAATTGTATGGTTTAAAAATGATTCCACAAAGGTCTTAAAATACATGGTACCCGATCGCGTACACATTTTGTTTCGTTCTCATCTTTCGTAACACTAGTTGTGCCATTTCTTTTTCTTTTATTTCTTTTACGATTTTTCGCATTTTCGAAAAATGTTGAAAAACTCATAAACAATTGTGGGTGATAACCACAGGTCGCATCAAATTTTAAAGGGATCACTATGATGAATGAAAATTCTAAGGAAGTGAGCATTATCTCACCCATCATAATTTATTTTAATCCCCACCCTGCATTGTTGATGGACTATTTTCAGTCCCTTATGACATAATGAATTGCCTTCCACAACTTGTAGCCATTACCTCATTATGCCTCTCCCTTCCCCCCCCCCCATTTTTTAATGTTTGTGCTTATTTTGAAAGTAAAACTCAAGTCATGCAATGGCAGAACGTAACCTTTAACTTGAAGAGATTATACTACTTATTAAACGTGACACCCATATCTTGCGTTTGCGGTATTTCTCTATGTTCTCATTTGGACGGATTAATTTATCTCTGTCCTTACTCTAAAATGCAATGGATTTCCCTATTGGATGATCAATCAAATCACGGGGATGCTGTGAGGAATGTTATGCTATTGGGAGGTAAGGTTTTCCATACATTTATGAGGTAAAGAAATTCAAAAATGCATTTTTGATGGTGAGTCCGACTGACAAATGGTAGTTGTGTAATTGTTTTGCATATAGGAAGAATTGGCTCCAAAGTTGTACCAAAAAAGAACATTGACGTGGGGGTTATTTTTGTTCACCCTCTCTGAGACTTTGGATGGGATTATTTTAATTGAAATTTTACGAAAACCCATCAACTAAGAAAAGGAGAAGAGGAAAGGTGTTTGGTGATGTCCCATCTCATGGAAGGCGAACGAAGAATTGAAATTAAGGGAGGAACAAGTTCATGGGTGTTGCGAGAAAAACAGAGTTTTAATATTTATAAACCCCAAGTGCAAGGTATGTCGTTGAGTACTTGGGGTGTCGTCCACAGGGAATTAGGTTTCCAACTACCAGAGTTCACTAGAGCGTCTCAAGCTAGGCAGGATCGAAGGGTGAGAAGGGGAAACTAAACTACACTACAAATACAGAAACAAACGACTTGGAGTTGTGATTTCACCAAGTGATGAACCAACTAATCAAGACAGGTCCTAACCTACCCGAACCACACCATGAACAAGAGATGGTCGGTTGCACCATCAAAGACCGCCCAAGCCCTCTCTCAAGGGTCATGAGCTAGTCTAACTCGTGTAACCACCTACTTTCGTGGGGTTAGGCGAATTAGACCACAAAACTAGCAACCCCGGACCTAACTCGATTCGGATACTACTTTCGTGTCCCGAACTCGGCTATTCCCTCTCCCACACTAGCAAATTGACCTCACCTCTCAGCATAAGTCAATCGCCCAAAAATATGGATGAAAGCCCTCTCAGGCATTTCATCGAACACTTGGCGGGCGTGAAGGAAAACTCTATGTTCTAGGCAAAGATTGGGCATGATTAGGCCTAGTACAAGATTAATTAGCTATCAAGAGGCTAATCACAATCCAAGCCAACAAAATCTAACAACTAATCATCAAAAACGAATGAAAACCTAAACTAACAAATAAGAACATGAACACGAAGAACGAAACAAAGGCAATGAAATAAAACGAATTCAAACAACTAGATAACATGAATCAACAATGAAAACCAAACATATAAACTTAGGCAAATCAAATACAAGAATTAAAACTAACAAAACATAAACAAGAACAATGAAATAAATAGAGAAAAGGAAGAGGGAAACTTATGCTTGAATTGATTGAAGAACTTGAAATCCACAAGCAAGAATCCCAAAATACAAACAACTGAGATCCTAATCTAATCCTCCTATTGAGGTTTTTATTGGATAAACCTAACCTAAACTAACCTAGAAAATCGCCCAAGGAGAAACCCCGAACGAACTTCCCCATGAACGCCCGAAAAAGGAGCTTTTATCGCGAACCCAGGCCTGACGCACGGCCGTGCGTCACCACGCACGGCCGTGCGCCTGGCCGTGCGTGGCTTCTGCCGCCAGTGCACGGTCGTGCCTCCCTGTAGGTCGGCCGTGCACTGTCCTTCTCTGCTGTGTTTTGCCCGTTTTCGCTGATTTTCATCGTTTTGTCCTATCTTTGTCCCTTTCCGCGACGTTTGCTCGATTTAGAGTTATTTCTTACAAAACATAAATAAAACGAGTAAAAATTCTAAAGATTAAGTTATTATACGAGCGAAAAGTAGGTGAAAGAGGCACATAAAATAGGTAAATTTACCGTTCAACAATGGGGGTTGAAGAAATTTACAGAAGTCGAGTCCAATTACAAAAAATGAATATGAATACATAACACGCAAGAATTGCGCCCCTCACCATATGCAGCACGCCTGTTCTCAATTGATCAGATATTGCTCGTCGTATTGTCGCTGCGGGTTTTATCCATCACTAATATATGGACAGATAAATTGGGTAAAATAAAAAATTGGTTAATTCTACCTGCTAAACTGTTTGGAGGACACTGCACTCAATGGTTTAGATTTATTGCATTTGGGCAAAACGCCAGATTCATTAACATATTGGAGTCAAAAAAAATTGCGATTACCAAAGAATATAGCAATTCAGTAAATTCTAATTTTGTAGAAAATGAATATTAGCTAAAACGCTCAACAGACCATTAAGTACGTAAAGATTACGCATTACACTCTACCACATTCTTGTTCGACGAATTAATAAATATCTACTAGAAATTATTACCTATGCGTTTCCTATGTTGCATTCATGGGTTTCTCCTTAATAATACCGATGAAACTAATTTGTTCCTTGCCGTGATCATCATATGTAGAGAACTCTTCTTTATTTTAGGACTTTTCAGGACGTTAAGTTAAATCAATGAATGTAATACGCGGTATTTCAGACTTCGTTTCATTTATTACGTCCTACTATAGAATGTTAACTCGTGTGGTTTTCCTTCGGTGTCGGCTAACGTTTCCTTGTTATGCATCCACAACTCATTCACCAATTCCACATTAAAAACTTTGTTGTGCGCTAATAATCTCCTCACTTCTTTGTAGGCATATGTTTTTGGGCGTTTATTTGATGATTCTCTATGGCATATCATTTCTAGAGTGCAAGTGAAACCGTGCAAGTATCATATTAAGCCAATGCAGCGTAAGACTTGTCAGACATATTTTTCTCTATTTTCTTCTGAATGCTAGTTGACACGTTTAACATAAGCCCAATATTTAGTTAATTAAGTAAATTAAATTAGTTATTACAAACGTTAAAATAAATAGGGATTGTAAAATCCCCATTACTAATTTGACACAAATCTTCATATGTAGATGTACACCTGGCCACGTTGATGTGATACTCGAAGCTCCTATGCAATGCCCATGGAACCATGCTAACGCCACACCCAAAATAGTTAACTGTTTTGGATCCTGAACCCCATTTACTCGCCATGCTTTAGAAAATATGATTATTAGATAAACAAGACTTATCAAAAGTTGAGCTTGAACTAAGAAGACCCAACCCATTCTTTAAAGGAACCCATGGCTGAGAAAATTGGTCGGTTTCATTGCTTCTATGTTAAGATACGTAAGTAATCGCACAAATAGAGGAGATCAACAATAATTAAAACTAAAGTTGCATGCCTCTTTTGTTACACCGTGCAAATAAACACACGAGAATCTTTAGATAATTAGAACCTTGGAAAGCATGAGAAGACTTTGCCAACAAACATATATAGCTACAATAGTTGTTACATTCCAAATATTTAACTTCCTTTCCTTTTTCATAGTCTGCATTCCGCACATAGTCTTGGCTCGGTAAAATTGAGATAATAATTTCAAGATGGGACTTTTAGGAAGTTATCTGTTTTGATCCTTTTTCTATTGCAACGATTAGAAACAAATTCTCCATATTAAGTTATATTTAGTTATAGTAGGATTTGAAATTAAGTTTATTTTATGTAACAACTACAACGAGGAGTTTCATTTCTACTCTTCTTGAATAGGGATACGTTTTTCTCCATTTGTTCTAATGTTGCTTAAGTCTTAAATATACTATAAATATGTGTCATAGGAAAGGTTCATTTCATCATCCACTTGTTCAGATTACCACTTCAGTTTGCAAAGTAGACACCACAACTTAAGCAAATTCCATTACAATAGAAAAGAAAAACACATTCATTGGAATTGACGGATTCAAAACACATCCTAGCCATGAAGTTATCCATCATCTTTATGATCCTTAATACATTTTTCATTGCAACCACCCATGCAGCACCTGTCCAAGCATAGATCCCATAATTGGTAGTGCGGACAAGATAAGTGGCTCTTGTGGGCCTAAAGTTTATGCGCTTATATTTGAGGAAAGTGGCGTCTTGTCCCAGGATTGTTGTGGGTTATTATTAAAAGAAGGGAAAGAGTGTCATGACAACCTAACAGATTCAATCCTGAGCAAAAGAGGATTTTCTACTGAAGAAACGGAGGAAATATTGGAAAGGAACTCTGAAGTTTGGAACCTTTGCAAGAGGAGCGGTCACATTGGAGACACTCAAGCCGCACCAGCAAAAATTGTACAACCCCTAAAAGGTTGTGCAGGCAAGGTCACCAGTGCTTGTGGGCCTAAAATATATGAGTTTGTGTTCGACAACAGCGGCATCCTATCCGAAAAATGTTGTGAGCAGTTGTTGAATACAGGAAGACAGTGTCATGATAGCGATACCAATTCAATCCGAAGTGAAGAAGAATTTTCCAAGGAAGAAAGGGAGGAAATATTGGCAAGGCACAGTGAAGTTTGGAACCTTTGTAAGAGGAGCGCTCATATTGGAGGCACTCAACCAGTACCTGCACCAACCGTACAGCCACTACCAGGTTGTGCAGGAAAGGTCACCAGTGCTTGTGGGCCTAAAGTATATGCATTTGTGTTTGACAAAAGTGGCTTTCTGTCCGAAAAATGTTGTGAGCTGCTGTTGAATGCAGGAAGACAGTGTCATGACGGCGAAACCAATTCAATCCTAAGTGAAGGAGAATTTTCTGCAGAAGAAAAGAAGGAAATTATGGAAAGACACAATCAAGTCTGGAACCTTTGCAAGAAGAATGGTCACATTGATATAGACGGCACTGTCTTCTAGAAATATGTTAGAAAAGGGCTTGAATTGTATGGTTTAAAAATGATTCCGTAAAGGCCTTAAAATACATGGTGCCCGATTGCATACACATATTGTTTCGTTCTCATCTTTCGTAACACTAGTTGTGCCATTTCTTTTCTTTTATTTCTTTTACGATTTTTTGCATTTTTGAAAAATGTTAAAAAACTCAAAAACAATTGTTGGCGATAACCACAGGTCGCACCAAATTTTAAAGGGAGCACTATGATGAATGAAAATTCTAAGGAAGTGAGCATTATCTCAACTACCATAATTTATTTTAATCCCCACCCTGCATTGTTGATGGACTATTTTCAGTCCCTTATGAGATAATGAATTGCCTTCCACAACTTGTAGCCATTACCTCATTATGCATCTCCCTTTTTCCCCTCTATTTTTTAATGTTTGTGCTTATTTTGAAAGCAAAACTCAAGTCATGCAATGGCAGAACGTAACCTTTAACTTGAAGAGATTATACTACTTATTAAACGTGACACCCATATCTTGCGTTAGCAGTATTTCTCTATGTTCTTATTTGGACGGATTAATTTATCTCTGTCCTTACTCTGAAATGCTATGGATTTCCCCATTGGACGATCAATCAAATCACGAGGATGCTATGAGGAATGTTATGTTATTGGGAGGTAAGGTTTTCCATACATTTATGAGGTAAAGAGATTCAAAAATGCGTCTTTGATGGTGAGTCCGACCATCAAATGGTAGTTGTGCAATTGTTTTGTATATAGGAAGAATTGGCTCCAAAGTTGTACCAAAAAGGAACATTGAAGTGGAGGTTATTTTTGTTCACCCTCTCTTAGACTTTAGGTGGGATAATTTTAATTGAAATTTTATGAAAACCCATCAACTGAGAAAAGGAGAAGAGGAAAGGTGTTTGGCGATGTCCCACCTCATGGAAGGCAAACGAAGAATTGAAATTAAGGGAGGAAGAAGTTCATGGGGCTTCAAGAAATTTACATAAGTCGAGTCTAATTACAAACAATGAATATGAATACATAACACGTAAGAATTGCGCCCCTCACCATATGCAGCACGCATGTTTTCAGTTGATCAGATATTGCTCACCATATTGTCGCTGCGGGTTTTATCCATCAATAATATATGGACAGACAAATTGGGTAAAATAAAAAACATTGGTTAATTCTACCTGCTAAACTGTTTGGGGGACACTGCACTCAATGGTTTAGACTTATTGCATTTGGGCAAAACTCCAGATTCTTCAACACATTGGAGTCGAAAAAAATTACGATTACCAAAGTATATAGCAATTCAGTAAATTCTAATTTTCTAGAAAATGAATATTAGCTAAAACGCTCAACAGACCATCAAGTACGTAAAGATTACGTATTACACCCTACCACATTCTTGTTCGACGAATTAACAAATATCTACTAGAAATTATTGCCTATGCGTTTGCTATGTTGCATCCATGGGTTTCTCCTTAATAATACCGATGAATCCAATTTGTTCCATGCCGTGATCATTATATGTAGAGAACTCTTCTTTATTTTAGGACTTTTCAGGGTGTTAAGTCAAATCAATGAATGTAATACGCGGTATTCCAGACTTCGTTTCATTTATTACGTCTTACTACAAAATGTTAACTCGCGTGGTTTTTTTCCGTGTCGGCTAACGTTTCCTTTTATGCATCCACAACTCATTCACCAATTCCCCATTAAAAATTTTGTTGTGTGCTAATAATCTCCTTACTTCTTTGTAGGCATATGTTTTTGGGCGTTTACTTGATGATTCTCTATGGCATATCAATTCTAGAGTGCAAGTGAAACTGTGCAAGTATCACATTAAGGCAATGCAACGTAAGACTTGTCAGGCATATTTTTCTCTATTTTCTTCTGAATGCTCGTTGATACGTTTAACATAAGCCTAATATTTAGTTAGTTAAGAAAATTAAATTAGTTAATACAAACGTTAAAATAAATAGGGATTGTAATATCCCCATTACTAATTTGACACAAATCTTCATATGTAGATGTACACCTGGCCACGTTGATGTGATACTCGAAGCTCCTATGCAATGCCCTTGGAACCATGCTAACACCACACCCAAAATAGCTAACTGTTTTGGATCCTGAACCCCATTTACTCGCCATGCTTTAGGAAATACGATTATTAGATAAACAAGACTTATCAAAAGTTGAGCTTGGACTAAGAAGACCCAACCCATTCTTTAAAAGAACCCATGGTTGAGAAAATTGGTCGGTTTCATTGCTTCTATGTTAAGATACGTAAGTAATCGTACAAATAGAGGAGATCAGCAACAATTAAAACAAAAGTTACATGCCTCTTTTGTTACACCGTGCAAATGAACACACGAGAATCCTTAGATGATTAGAACCTTAGAAAGCATGAGAAGACTTTGCCAACAAACATATATAGCTACAATAGTTGTTACATTCCAAATATTTAACTCCCTTTCCTTTTTCATAGTGTGTATTCCGCACATAGTCTTGGCTCCGTAAAATTGAGATAATAATTTCAAGATGGGACTTTTAGGAAGTTATCTGTTTTGATCTTTTTTCTATTGCAACGATTAGAAACAGATTCTCCATATTAAGTTACATTTAGTTATAGTAGGATTTTAAATTAAGTTTATTTTATGTAACAACTACAATGAGGAGTTTCATTTCTACTCCTCTTAAATAGGGATACGTTTTTCTCCATTTGTTCTAATGTTGCTTAAGTCTTGAATATACTATAAATATGTGTCATGGGAAAGGTTCATTTCATCATCCACTTGTTCGGATTACCACTTCAGTTTGCAAAGTAGACACCACAACTTAAGCAAATTCTATTACAATAGAAAAGAAAAACACATTCATTGGAATTGACGGATTCAAAACATATCCTAGCCATGAAGTTATCCATCATCTTTATGATCCTTAATACATTTTTCATTGCAACCACCCATGCAGCACCTGTGCCAAGCATAGATCCCATAATTGGTTGTGTGGACAAGATAAGTATATCTGGTAGGCCTAAAGTTTATGCGTTTATATTTGAGGAACTTGGCATCTTGTCCCAGGGTTGTTGTGGGTTATTATTGAAAGAAGGGAAAGAGTGTCATGACAACCTGACAAATTCAATCCTGAGCAAAGGAGGATTTTCTACTGAAGAAACGGAGGTAATGTTGAAAAGGAACTCTGAAGTTTGGAACCTCTGCCAGAGGAGCGGTCACATTGGAGGCACTCAAGCCGCACCAGCAACAATCGTAAAACCCCTAAAAGGTTGTGCAGGCAAGGTCACCAGTGCTTGTGGGCCTAAAATATATGAGTTTGTGTTCGACAACAGCGACATCCTATCCGAAAAATGTTGTGAGCAGTTGTTGGATGCCGGAAGAGAGTGTGTTAGAATGTATAAGGTTTTGATAATAACAAATCCAAGTGTTGTTGTTGCGCCAAACAGGCTTTCTAAACAGATTCTTACTGCTGTTCTCAAGTCTTAAAACTGCTTGACTAATGGATTATCAAGAACAGGTACTCAAGTCAGCAATACAAGAACAGCCGTGAAGAACAGGTTCTGCGAAGTGTTTGAAGCACAGGATATAAGTGCAGCCGTGAGAAACAGATTCTGTGAAGTGTTTGCAGCAAATTCGTCTTTCTACAAGATGACTAGTGGTTACAATAAGATGTCTTGATTTAATTTGATTTTATATTTTTAGACTCTTGTTAATATGCCAATCAGAAAGTCTTAACTTACCACTTACTTGAAACGGTTTTTTTTTTTTTTGGAAAATATTTCGGATCACCCTTCGAAACAATTCTGGAAACAGGACGCTCAGGGTGTTTCCAGAATAAGCTGCGAAAAACAATTTTTCACGTTTTTATCTTTTGGATTTTGAGCAGCTTCTCCAAGATTTGCAAGAAAGATTTTTCTATGGAGTATCTTACCCCTTACCCTAAAAACGGTTATTAAAATCTAAGGGGATTTGCAAAATCTTTTTGAATAAAAAGAATATCCAATTTTTGGCAAGTGGATAAGGTTGTTGAGAAAAACATGGGCTAGTTGCTGAGAATCACCGCTTTATGCACACGGTTTAGGAAGTGTTTCCAGCTCATGTTTCCTCATCCCTTGTGGCTAAAGAATTCTATATTCTTTAGGGATTTTAGTTTCTAAAAATTTGAGGAATTGTTTTTCCAAGCACTATATAAAGTCGCTTCTTAGAACGATAGAAGCATCGGTTTTCAAAGGCAAAAATTCAGTGTTCATGAGCTTAAAAGTTTCAAAAGAAAACCGTGTCTAGTAAGTGAGTTATTTGAGCTTTCAAAGTTGGCATACTAGGACTTCATTGTACCCTATATTAGCTTAGTTGAGAAGCATTGTAATAGGGTATTTTTCTTTATACTCTTCTTTCACAAAAGTGAGTTGAGTGTGTGTCCAAATCAAGGGGATTTTGGACGTGGGGTAACCTGTCTTAGGGAAGACGGTTACGTGGGTTGCAATTTGTAACAAGGTGTGTTACTATTGTAACGTGATTAGCCCTAAATCCTACACGAGGTAGGTCGTGGTTTTTCACCTCAGTTGGGCTAGAGGTGTTTTCCACGTAAAAATCCTGTATCCATCATTTCCGCATTCAATTTTGTTAGATTTTCGCTTCTGCTTATCTCAGGAACAACCTGTGCGAACAGGGCCTAAGACTGTTTGCTAGCAACTTGCGAAAATCGAACACCACAATTCACCCCCCCTCTTATGGTTGTGTACTCTCTAAATCAACAGAGTGTTATGATAGCGATACCAATTCAATCCTAAGTGAAGGAGAATTTTCCAAGGAAGAAAGGGAGGAAATATTGGCAAGGCACAGTGAAGTTTGGAACCTTTGTAAGAGGAGCGGTCACAATGGAGGCACTCAACCAGTACCTGCACCAACCGTACAACCCTTAACAGGTTGTGCAGGCAAGGTCACCAGTGCTTGTGGGCCTAAAGTATATGCATTCGTGTTTGACAAAAGTGGCGTTTAGTCCGAAAAATGTTGTGAGCTGTTGTTGAATGCAAGAAGACAGTGTCATGATGGCGAAACCAATTCAATCCTAAGTGAAGGAGAATTTTCTGCGGAAGAAAAGAAGGAAATTATGGAAAGACACAATCAAGTCTGGAACCTTTGCAAGAAGAATGGTCATATTGATATAGAAAACACTGTCTTCTAGAAATATGCCACAAAAGGGCTTGAATTGTATGGTTTAAAAATGATTCCGCAAAGGTCTTAAAATATATGGTACCCGATCGCGTACACATTTTGTTTCGTTCTCATCTTTCGTAACACTAGTTGTGCCATTTCTTTTTCTTTTATTTCATTTACGATTTTTCGCATTTTCGAAAAATGTTAAAAAACTCATAAACAATTGTGGCTGATAACCACAGGTCGCATCAAATTTTAAAGGGATCACTATGATGAATGAAAATTCTAAGGAAGTGAGCATTATCTCACCCATCATAATTTATTTTAATCCCCACCCTGCATTGTTGATGGACTATTTTCAGTCCCTTATGACATAATGAATTACCTTCCACAACTTGTAGCCATTACCTCTGTTGGGAAATTGTTTGACCCCATCCTTATGTAATGTAAGGTTTTGATGATAACAAACACAAATAGAATATACACTTGAGTGTGTTGATCGAACAGGTTCCAAGTACTGTTTGGAAAACTTTGAAATTGCTTGATTAACCATGGTCGAGAACAGGTCTTAAGAACAGTTCCTTAGAACAGCTGACTGGCAAAGAACTCAAAGCGCATCAGAGATATGAAGAACTCCAGGAACAGCTCAGGAAACAGTTCTGAGTAAACACCACAGCATTGAAAAGTCAAGATCCTATAGATGCTGTCCGATTGATTCAACAAGAGTCTTGGTCTGTCATAGGTTTTATTTTCTTAGATTCTTATTAATATGCCACTTGGAAGAACTCGATTCAACATTTACTTTGAATGATTTTTAAGAATATTGTCTCAGATC
This sequence comes from Carnegiea gigantea, assembly GCA_029747015.1. NCBI lineage: Eukaryota > Viridiplantae > Streptophyta > Magnoliopsida > Caryophyllales > Cactaceae > Carnegiea > Carnegiea gigantea. Next base: position 307,669 of record JAKOGI010000456.1, read on the forward strand.
AGTTTTGAGATCAGGGTTCAGACTGTTTTCAAGCCAAAACGATTTTTCACAGGTTTTTCCAAAATCTTGGGCTGACGGTTTTTCGAAATTATTTGAGATATATTTTCTGTTATCATTAAACCCAGGATAAGTTAATTTTTAGCTTTGAAAATATATTGTGGAGGTTTTGAGTCTAGCTTTTAGGAGAAATCTTTTACAAAATAAATCAAACTCTTATTTTTGGAATATGAATGAGAAGATAAGAAATTTCAGGATTTGGCTGCTGAAAATTTTAGTCACTTCCCATAATCTTTTTAGGAGAAAAAAGATCTTATACTTATCGCTCAAGCACACAAAGATCTTGTTGCCCTCTACTATTTAAGGAGCTTCTCCACCTCCACATAAAATAGGAATTCACACGGTTTTGCACACGGTTTTCATAAATATTTTGAGAAAGTTCTTACACGGTTTTTCTAGGGATTTAACTTGCAAATCATATTTTCAGAAAAACCATCAAAGTGTGTGTGAAAATTGAGTCATCTTCCTTGGCATACTAGGAGCAAAATTATACCTTATATCGCTTAGCTAAAAGCACAAAAGTGAGGTGTATTTTTATTCTCTTCTTTCATCAAAGTGAAAGTTGAGTGTGTCCAAGCCTAGGGAGGCTTTGGACGTGTGTAATTTGTCTTGGGAAGATAATTACGTGAGTGTGTCCAAGTCAGGGAGACTTGGACGTAGTGTGCAACTAGTCTAAGGGTAGACAGTTACGTGTGTTGCAATTGTAATAGAGAAGGTTACCTTTGTAACGTGTTTAGCCCGTTTAGTGGAAGTGTGTGAAAAATCCTACTGGGGTAGGTCGTGGTTTTCGCCTCGGTTGGGCTCGAGGTGTTTCCACGTAAAAATCTTGTGTTCTCACTTTTCCACTTATTTCCGCTGCTTTACACTTTCTGAGCACTTTACAAACAGTCCGTCCAAACAAGTTCCAAGCTTGTTCCCAGAAACTGCGAAAATTTGCCAACACAATTCACCCCCCCTCTTGTGTTTGTGTACTCTCAAATCTAACAAGTGGTATCAGAGCAGGTTCTCATCTAAAAGATTAACATCTTGAGAGATCCTAAACATGAGTACACCACGTGGCATGCTTGAGGGGCAATCCATAACTCGACCACCATACTTTAATGGTCAACATTATAGTTGGTGGAAGAACTGAATAGAAAACTACATTCAAGCTGAGGACTACGAGTTATGGATGCTTATCAAGAGTGGACCACTCATTCCCACAGAAGTGATCGAAGATGGAAGCGAAGTTCACAAAAAGCCTGAAGAGTTCAATTCCGAAGATTTCAAGATGATCGAAAAGAATGCAAAGGCCAAAAAACTCTTGTATTTTGGTCTTGGTCCTGATGAGTACACTCACATTTCCAAATGCGAGTCAACCAAAGAAATTTGGGATGCCTTGCAAGTAGCTCACGAAGGTACAAATCAGGTACAACAATCGAGAATTGAGCTTCTTATGAGAAAATATGAACTGTTTGAGATGGGTGATAAAGAAACGGTGATGGAGATGTACACCCGTTTCACCCATGTCACTAATGAGCTAAAATCATTAGGAAAGTCCTTCACCACCGAGGAGTTGGTGAGGAAAATCCTACGATTTTTGCCACAGTCATGGGAGGCCAAAGTCACGGCCATCCAAGAAGCCAAGGATATGAATAAAATCACCTTGGACGAGCTTATTGGTAATCTCCAAACTTATGAGCTTAGAAGAAGCTCTCAACTGAAAGAGGAGACCAAGAGAGACCGAGGCCTTGCTCTAAAGGCTTTGGAAGAGGATGGTTCGGACCTTGATGAAGAAGAACTGACCATGATCACCCGAAGATTCAAGAAGTTCTTCAAAAAGGTCAAAGAGAACAACAAAAAGAAGAACCTCAACGAGCCCAGAAACAATGACCAGGAACAGTTCACTGGATGTTTCAAATGTGGTAAACATGATCACATTATGAAAAACTATCCACTGCTGAAAGAGGAACAAGAGCCCAAACAGTTCAGAAAACAAGGCAGGAAACAGGGTGGAAACAGTTCTGCCAAGTGCTTCTCAAGGGCAATGCTTGCGGCTTGGGGTGATTCTACCGAGGATGAGGAAGGGACTGAAGAGGAAGATGCTGCTGTAGCTCTTATGGCCAGAAGTGATTCTGACTCAGATGATGAGCCTCTGGACAGCTTAGCTCAACTTAAGGATAAGGTACGTGGTCTAAATAAAGCAAAACTTGAACAGTTATTAGTTACTTTGATGGATGAGTATGATGCTATTAATTCTGAAAATTGCATGTTAAAGGATGCATGTTCTGAGCTAAAAAGGGATATTAGAGAATTAGAGCATGAAAACAAAATTCTTAAAAATGAAAAAATTGGAACTGATATGAAGAATATTGTTTTGCATGAAGACCTCAATAAATCCAAAGAGACCTTCAGCATGAAAGAAGAAGCCTTTGTTTCTGACCTTACTAAGCTTAAAAATGAGTCTCTTGAACTAAAACAGAAGGTTGAATCCCTACTTGTTGAGAACAGTAAATTGCTTGAAAAGATAAAATAAGTAGAATCAGACCTTGCTGTAAACAAGCGCTGGAACAGGTTCTCACAGGCATTGAATTTGCTGAACACTCACTGTAACCAGGGAAAAAGAGGATTAGGCTTTGTGACTAAGCGCACTGATTACCCTGTTAATAGAAAATATGTAGGATTACCAGAAAATATTGTGTGTTTTTATCGTGGTAAAACAGGGCATTATCAGTACACTTGTCCTATAAGAAGGTATGCCATGGAAAAGAACTTGATTCATGTAAAACAAATATGGGTTAGAAAAGATGAGATTTGCACTTCAAAAAGAATGGGACCCAAGTGGATCTGGGTTCCCAAAACTAACCCCTAATTTGTTTTGCAGGCTAAAGTGAGAGGGAACAACCGAGCAAACAACTCAGCAAACAACCAATTGTGGTATGTGGATAGTGGTTGTTCATGGCATATAACTAGTAAAAAATCAAACTTCCTCTCACTTACAGCTTCTGATGGAGGGAGTGTGGCATTTAGAAACGGAAAATCAGGGACAATTGTCGGTATAGGTAAGATAGGTGAGTCACTCCCCCATACAATTGACAATGTATATGTGGTGGATGGATTACAACATAATCTACTCAGCGTGTCCCAACTGTGTGATAAAGATAACCTAGTAGTGTTTTCTTCAAAACAATGCGTGGTCATCAATATCCACACAGGAGATGTTGTGTTGAGGGGGAAGCGATACAAAAATGTGTATAAAGTAAGTATTCTCTCACTTCCCTAAAACAATTTGACTTGTTTAAGTGCTTTAAATAATGATGTCATGCTTCGGTACTAGAGACTAGGCCATGTGAGTCTCTCACTCTTGAATAAACTTGTCACTAAAGACCTAGTAGTCGGCCTACCTTCCATCAAATTCAATGATGATAAGGTATGTGACGCTTGTGCCAGGGGTGAACAAGTCAAAACTTCTTTTAAACGGAAAAACTGTGTTAGCACTACCCGACCTCTTGAGATGCTACATGTAGATTTGTGTGGTCCTATGAGGATCACAAGTCGAGGTGGAAAGAGGTATGTGCTTGTGATAGTAGATGATTACTCTCGTTTCACACGGACCTTATTTTTGGCTTCTAAAGATGAAACATTTGAACAATTTCTTGCGTTTCTTAAAAAGGTTGAAAAGAGAGTAGGACACTCATTGGTTTGCCTAAGGTCTGATCATGGTACAGAATTTGAAAATTCAAGCTTTATTGACTATTGTAATGAGCATGGTGTGGATCATAACTTTTCAGCCCCAAGAACACCCCAGCAGAACGGGGCGTGAAGGAAAACTCTAGGTTCTAAGCATGGATTGAGTATGGTTAGGCCAAATACAAGATTAATTAGCCATCAAGAGGCTAATCACAACCCAAGCCAACACAATCTACCAACAAAACATCAAGAACACATCAAAACCTAAACTAACCAACAAGAACAAGAACATGAAGAACAAAGCAAAGGAAATGAATTAAAACAAATCTAAACAAGTAAATAACATAAATTAACAATGAAAACTAAACATACAAACTAAACAAAGTAAATACAAGAATTAAAACAACAAGAACATAGCAACGAATAGAGAGAGGAGGAGAAAACTTAGTCTTGAATTGATGAAGAACTTGAGATTCAAAGGTTGAATTCAATGTTACAATCTTCAATCCTAAACTAATCTCCCTTATTAACTAAAATCTAACCTAAACTAACCTAGAAAATCGCCAGAGAGACGCTTTGAGCGAAGAACGAACTCCCCCAAACAGACGCCCGAACGAAGCTTAAATAGAAACCGAGCAGACGGTAAAACTGGGGAACGGCACGGTCGTGCCATGTGGCACGGCCAGACCGTGCCAAGGTGGCACGGCACCACCGTGCCACTTCACTGGTGGCACGGTGGCCATTGGTCGCCCCCCGGTTTTGCCTCCTTTTGCCCGTCTTCGTCTCTTTTTGCTGTTTTGTCCCGTCTTCGTCTCTTTTTGCGACGTTTGCTTGATTTTGAGTTATTTCCTACAAAACATAAATAAAACAAGTAAAAATCCTATGAATTAAGTTATTATACGAGCTAAAAGTGAGTAAAAGAGGTACGTAAAATGGGTAAATTTACCGTTCAACAGGTGGTAGAGCGAAAAAATCGTACTCTAGAAGACATGACTAGAACAATGCTTGTTGCTAGTGGTCTTCCTAGAAATTTTTGGGTCGAAGCCTTGAACACATCATGCTACATTATAAGTAGATGCATGATCAGACCCATTCTAAACAGAACTCCTTATGAGCTTCTCAAAGGTAGAAAACCCAATCTTATGCATTTGAGAGTATTTGGTTGTAAATGTTTTGTGCATAATAATGGGAAGGATGTCTTAGAAAAATTTGATCCAAGGAGTGATGAGGCGATATTTCTTGGCTACTCCTCACATAGTAAAGCATACAAAGTGTTTAATAGACGAACTTTGTGTGTTAAGGAGAGTGTGCATGTGTTATTTGATGAAACTAACTCTCTTGTTGAGGATGATGCACAGGATGCAGAGTTTGAACTGGGACTTGCTAGAAAAGACTCATTGCTTACACATGAGAAAGGTAAGAGATCTGAGGATGGAACAGGACAGGGAGCTGTTTCCTTAGAAGAAGGGCAAGGTTCGAATCAGACCGGGGGAAGCACTGCTGAACCCAGTTTGAAACAAAACCAGCCCAATTCTTTCAGAACTGGCTCAGAAACAGGCTCCAAAACAGGCTCGAAAACAGTTCCAGAACCTGTTCTACCGAGTATTCCGGCAAGAGTAGAAAGCGGGTCTGTGGACTCTCTTACTCCACGACCATGGAAGCACCAAAGTTCGCACCCCCTTGATCAAATCTTGTCTGACATAAATACAGGAGTGCAAACAAGATCCAAGCTCAAAAATTTCTATGCTTTTTATGCTTTTCTCTCTAATATTGAGCCTAAAAATGTTAATGAAGCTCTTGCAGATCCAGATTAGGTTACAGCAATGCAAGAGGAGCTTCATCAGTTTGAAAGGAACAAGGTGTGGCATCTTGTACCTCAGCCGAAAGACAGATCAATCATTGGCCCCAAGTGGGTGTTCCGAAACAAGCTTGATGAGTTCGGAATAGTCACCAGGAACAAGGCCCGGCTGGTGGTTCAAGGGTACAACTAAGAAGAGGGCAGCCCATTGATACTTCCATCTCTCCTTCAACCAGATTAGTAATAGATGATGGGAGTCTCTCAGTTGCGCAGAAATTCTATAGGGGCATGATAGGGTCGCTTCTTTACCTAACTGCTAGTAGACCTGATATTGTTTTCAGTGTGGGTTTGTGTGCCCATTTTCAGTCTAAGCCTAAAGAATCACATTTAAAGGCTGTTAAACGGATTCTTAGATATCTAAAACATACACCTGATTTGGCTTTATGGTATCCTAGAGGATGCAACTTTGACCTTGTTGGATATGCTGATGCTGACTATGCAGGTTTCTTGGTTGATAGAAAAAGCACCTCAGGTATGGCTCACTTCCTTGGACCCTGTTTGGTATCTTGGGCAACCAAGAAATAACACTCAGTTGCCATGTCCACAGCAGAAGCTGAATATGTTGCAGCTGCTTCTTGTTGTGCTCAACTATTGTGGATAAGGCAACAACTCAAAGATTTTTGTGTTGACACGGGATGCATTCCCATATTTTGTGATAATACAAGTGCAATTAATATTTCTAAAAACCCTTGTCAACATAAAAGGACTAAACATATTGACATTCGTCATCACTTTTTGAGAGACAATGTTGAAAAGGGCTTGGTTTCAATGAATTTCTGCGCCACTAATAAACAAATTGCTGATATTTTCACCAAGGCACTAAGTAGAGAATAGTTTGAGAAGAACAGATTGGAACTGGGTCTAATTAAAATGACTTGAGAATGCTTAATTAACCCCCAACGCTTGTCTAGTTAAAGGACTTTTCAGGTCAAGCTTGTTAAAATTATTTATTGCAGTCAAACTTGGTGCTATATTTAGCACATGTGTGAAATACAGCTTGTTGACACTCATTGAGGTCTGATGATATTGCCCTTATTGTCCCATGTTACCAAACAACTGACTGCAGGAACAAGCACCAAGAACAGGTATGGCCACTGTTTGTCACTCTGTGCAAATCAGGTAGTTAATTCAGTTGTTGATTTTTTGAAACGTGCGTGACTGAGAGACTTAATGCTCCTCTTTTCGGTTGAAAGCCAGTACCTCCTTAACTTCCTGGCCTGCTCATGTCGCTTACCAAAACCCTCTCAATTTCGCTCTCTCTTTCTCTCTCAAATCCTAAACCCTAATCTCTCAAAAACTCGAGCTTCTCTTCACCATCAATGGCGAAGTCCGGTAGCAGCTCCTTCACCACTGAGAAACGCAGCACCACCATATCTCAAGCTCTAGTCTCGAAGCGCCCACGCATGGCGTCGCCGCCAACACCCACTTCTCTACCCCTGTCCGCGGCGGCCGCGATTGCACAAATCAGAGGTACGGGGTTTAATTCTCTACCCCCTTTGCCCATTTACTCTACAATCTTTGGCTTTTTGAAGTGTTTGGACTTGCGAATGATCGGGATGGAATTGGACGATGTTCCACCAGTATTTGGATGGGACTTGGTATTGTTTGAGCCCAGTGTGAAACCGACTGGTTCTAAGGATGTCTTTGATACCAATGAGGGTCTGGCTGAGTCTGATGATGTTCCTAAAGTGGACACGGCACGAACAGGGTCTGAACCTGTTTCTAAACTGGGGAAAGCCCGAACAGGGTCTGCCCCTATTTTCTTTGACATAATGGATGGCCCCATCATAAATTTAGATCGAGTGGAAGACCTTGAGGAGACTAACAGTGATGGGTCTGAGTCAACCATAGAGGTCCTCCAACCTCAGCCCTTCCAGAAAACTAAATTGGCTGAATGGGGGCCTAGACGTTGGTTTAAAACCACCACTTCAAAACCTGTTCCCACACCTGTTTATAGACCTCGAACCCGCAGTTCTAGTTCACTCTCTGGTTATTCTCAGCCAAAACAAGTACCTGAACCTTCTATTGCAAAAGCCTCTGCCAAACCTACCAAAGAATCTACCCAGTCTCCATCAGCAAAAACCCAAAAGACCAAAACCAAAAGGAAAGATGTTTCAGAACAAGTGTCAGAACAGGTGCCTGAAGAATTAGAAACCGAGGAGAATACTTCCAAACAGGTGCCTGCCTCTGCTCCATCGGTGAAGCCTTTCTCCAAAAGAGTCTCATCAAAAAGAAAGGCTGCTTCTAATCAGGAGGTGCCCATAAAAGCCAAGCCTGATGAACCACAATCCAAGAAAGCCAAAACTACCATGCCCACAGTAGACCGAGTAGCTCATTTTCTCCAAAAGAGTGTGGTACGGGGCAAAATTGTCAAAGTTGCTTATTTTCAGGAACAGGGCCTGGAGATGTTCCTGGATAAGCTTACAGCCCAAGGTTGGCTAGACCTCTTTGCAAACACCCAGAGAGGGTGTTCAGTACCTGATTTAGCTGAATTCTATGCCAACTGTAATGTCACCAACGGAGTGGTGACAAGTATGGTCAATGGGAAGGGGATACGGTTCAATGCTAAGGAATTGGGAGAAATTCTAGGAGTTCCTGCTGAGGGCTTTGGGGTGTATGTAAGGGAAAACAAGACAGTAGTTGGAGCTGAAAGATTGCTCCAATTGACTCAAAGGTTAAGTCAACAACCAGGGTTGAAAACACCCAGGTCAGTCAAGAAAGCGGAGATGACACCTTGTCACCGGTTGCTCTTCTGGTTTATCATCAAAAATATCATCCCCCAGGGCCAAGGGCGTAACCTTGCAGATGCAATGGATCAATGCCTTACCGATCTCCTAGACCGGGGAGAGCAGATCAACCTACCAGCCATCATGATCAGTCATCTCTCCCGCATTGCAAACACGGCTAGAGAACATGACCTGGGGTATGGATTTCTTCTTACTTCAGTCTTTGAGCACTTTGGGGTTTCTTTGCAGAAGAAGCTCGGGGTGCAAGTGACAGATGAGATAGGTAGTAGCACCCTGATCAGTTGTGGGTTCAAGCTTGCAAAGGGTGAGACTGCTGATTCCAAACAGGGGCCTCGAACACCCCTTACCCCTGTTTCTGGTTCTTCCTCCAATGAGCCTTCTGTTGATGCCTTGCTTCTGGACCAAAACCGGTTGAAGACCGAGCTCACTGAGGTTAAAGCTGCATTTGCCGAGGAGAAGGCTCTCAATGCCAAGCGCCATGAGGATCTGATGTCAATTATCTCCGTCCTCACAGCCAAACTCTCTTCTCCTCCACCCTGAATCAGCTCAACCCCCTGATCCTTCCCTGTTCTGCCTTTCTTTATTTTCGACCCTGTTCTCAACAACTGTTTCTAGCTATCTGGTTGTGCTTTGTGCCTGACAATGGTTTTTGCTAATCTTGGTTGGATCTACTTTAATGTGTGCCATGCTTGTCTTCTTATTGTTATTTGTTTATGCGTGACTCGGATGGCCAATATCATTACCATACCATATACTTGAGTGTAACGCAGGTTGTTTTTCCTCCATTACCCAAGAGGTGGTGACTGCAAACATCTTGCTTCTCTTGTTTGACCTGACCACCCTTTTTCGATGATGTCAAAAGGGGGAAGACGGGCATGACCATGATCGTTTTAATTTGACCTAACTTCAGTTGACTTCTCGAAACACAAAGGGGGAAGATGGGCATGACCATGATCGTTTTAGCTTGACTGAAACTTGCTTTTGTCTTTTATGTCAATATGGACATTTGGTTTGTCATCATCAAAAAGAGGGAAATTATTGGGAAATTGTTTGACCCCATCCTTATGTAATGTAAGTTTTTGATGATAACAAACACAAATGGAATATACACTTGAGTGTGTTGATCGAACAGGTTCTAAATACTGTTTGGAAAACTTTGAAATTGCTTGATTAACCATGGTCGAGAACAAGTCTTAAGAACAGTTCCTCAGAACAGCTGAATGGCAAAGAACTCAAAGCGCATCAGAGACATGAAGAACTCCAGGAACAGCTCAGGAAACAGTTCTGAGTAAACACCACAGCATTGAAGTAACAAGTCAAGATCCTATAGATGCTGTCCGGTTGATTCAACAAGAGTCTTGGTCTGTCATAGGTTTTATTTTCTTAGATTCTTGTTAATATGCCACTTAGAAGAACTCAATTCAACATTTACTTTGAATGATTTTTAAGAACACTGTCTCAGATCAGTTCTGATATCAGGGTTCAGACTGTTTTCAAGCCAAAACGATTTTTCACAGGTTTTTCCAAAATCTTGGGCTGACGGTTTTTCGAAATTATTTGAGATATATTTTCTGTTATCATTAAACGCAGGATAAGTTAATTTTTGGCTTTGAAAATATATTGTGGAGATTTTAAGTCTAGCTTTTATGGGAAATCTTTTACAAAATAAATCAAACTCTTATTTTTGGAATATGAATGAGAAGATAAGAAATTTCAGGATCTGGCTACTGAAAATTTTAGTCACTTCCCATAATCTTTTTAGGAGCAAAAAGATCTTATACTTATGGCTCAAGCACACAAAGATCTTGTTGCCCTCTACTATTTAAGGAGCTTCTCCACCTCCACATAAAATAGGACTTCACACAGTTTTGCACACGGTTTTCATAAATATTTTTGAGAAAGTTCTTACACGGTTTTTCTAGGGATTTAACTTGCAAATCATATTTTCAGAAAAACCATCAAAGTGTGTGTGAAAATTGAGTCATCTTCCTTGGCAAACTAGGAGCAAAATTGTACCTTACATTCGCTTAGCTAGAAGCACAAAAGTGAGGTGTATTTTTATTCTCTTCTTTCATCAAAGTGAGAGTTGAGTGTGTCCAAGCCTAGGGAGGCTTTGGACTTGTGTAATTTGTCTTAGGAAGACAATTACGTGAGTGTGTCCAAGTCAGGGAGACTCGGATGTAGTGTGTAACTAGTCTAAGGGTAGACAGTTACGTGTGTTGCAATTGTAAAGAGAAGGTTACCTTTGTAACGTGTTTAGCCCATTTAGTGGAAGTGTGTGAAAGATCCTACTGGGGTAGGTCGTGGTTTTCGTCTCGGTTGGGCTCAAGGTGTTTCCACGTAAAAATCTTGTGTTCTCACTTTTCCACTTATTTCCGCTACTTTGCACTTTCTAAGCACTTCACAAACAGTCTGCCCAAACAAGTCCCAAGCTTGTTCCCAGAAACTGCGAAAATTCGCCAACACAATTCATCCCCCCTCTTGTGCTTGTGTACTCTCAAATCTAACAACCTCATTATGCGTCTCCCTTTTTCCCCCCCATTTTTTAATGTTTGTGCTTATTTTGAAAGTAAAACTCAAGTCATGCAATGGTAGAACGTAACCTTTAACTTGAAGAGATTATACTACTTATTAAACGTGACACCCATATCTTGCGTTTGCCGTATTTCTCTATGTTCTTATTTGGACAGATTAATTTATCTCTGTCCTTACTCTGAAATGCTATGGATTTCCCTATTGGATGATCAATCAAAGCACGAGGATGCTATGGGGAATGTTATGCTATTGGGAGCTAAGGTTTTCCATACGTTTACGAGGTAAAAAAATTCAAAAATACATCTTTGATGGTGAGTCCGACTATCAAATGGTAGATGTGCAATTGTTTTGCATACAGGAAGAATTGGCTCCAAAGTTGTACCAAAGAGGAACATTGACGTGGGGGTTATTTTTGTTCACCCTCTCTTAGACTTTGGCTGGGATAATTTTAATTGAAATTTTACGAAAACCCATCAACTGAGAAAAGGAGAAGAGGAAAGGTGTTTGGTGACGTTCCATCTCATGGAAGGCGAACGAAGAATTGAAATTAAGGGAGGAAGAAGTTCATGGGGCTTGAAGAAATTTACAGAAATCGAGTCCAAATACAAAAAATAAATATGAATACATAACATGCAAGAATTGCTCCCCTCACCATACACAGCACGCATGTTCTTAGTTGATTAGATATTACTCACCATATTGTCGCTGCGGGCTTTATCTATCAATAATATATGGATAGACAAATTGGGTTAAATAAAAAAATTGGTTAATTCTACCTGCTAAACTGTTTGGGGGACACTGCACTCAATGGTTTAGATTTATTGCATTTGGGCAAAACGCCAGATTTATCAACATATTGGAGTCAAAAAAAATTGCGATTACCAAAGAATATAGCAATTCAGTAAATTCTAATTTTCTAGAAAATGAATATTAGCTAAAACGCTCAACAGACCATCAAGTACGTAAAGATTACGTATTACCCCCTACCACATTCTTGTTCGACGAATTAACAAATATCTACTAGAAATTATTGCCTATGCGTTTGCTATGTTGCATTCATGGGTTTTTCCTTAATAATACCGATGAATCCAATTTGTTCCATTCCGTGATCATCATATGTAGAGAACTCTTCTTTATTTTAGGACTTTTCAGGACGTTAAGTTAAATCAATGAATGTAATATGCGGTATTTCAGACTTTGTTTCACTTATTGCGTCCTACTATAGAATGTTAACTCGTCTGGTTTTTTTTTTCCGTGTCGGCTAACGTTTCCTTGTTATGCATCCGCAACTCATTCACCAATTCCACATTAAAAATTTTGTTGTGAGCTAATAATCTCCTCACTTCTTTGTAGGCATATGTTTTTGGGCGTTTACTTGATGATTCTCTATGGCAGATCAATTCTAGAGTGCAAGTGAAATTGTGTAAGTATCCTTTTAAGGCAATGCAATGTAAGACTTGTTAGACATATTTTTCTCTATTTTCTTCTGAATGCTGGGTTAACATAAGCCCAATATTTAGTCAATTAAGAAAATTAAATTAGTTAATACAAACGTTAAAATAAATAGGGATTGTAATATCCTCATTACTAATTTGACACAAATCTTCATATGTGGATGTCCACCTGGCCACGTTGATGTGATACTCGAAGCTCTTATGGAATGCCCTTGGAACCATGCTAAAGCCACACCCAAAATAGTTAATTGGGTTGGATGCTGAACCCCATTTACTCGCCATGCTTTAGGAAATACGATTATTAGACAAACAAGACTTATCAAAAGTTGAGCTTGAACTAAGAAGACCCAACTCATTCTTTAAAGGAACCCATGGTTGAGAAAATTGGTCGGTTTCATTGCTTCTATGTTAAGATACATAAGTAATCGTACGAATAGAGGAGATCAACAACAATTAAAACTAAAGTTGCATGCCTCTTTTGTTACACCGTGCAAATGAACACATGAGAATCCTTAGATGATTAGAACCTTAGAAAGCATAAGAAGACTTTGCCAACAAACATATATAGCTACAATAGTTGTTACATTCCAAATATTTAACTCCCTATCCTTTTTCATAGTGTGTATTCCGCACATAGTCTTGCCTCGGTAAAATTGAGATAATAATTTCAAGATGGGACTTTTAGGAAGTTATCTGTTTTGATCTTTTTTCTATTGCAACTATTAGAAACAAATTCTCCATATTAAGGTATATTTAGTTATAGTAGGATTTGAAATTAAGTTTATTTTATGTAATAACTACAATGAAGAGTTTCATTTCTACTCTTAAATAGGGATACGTTTTTCTCCATTTGTTCTAATGTTGCTTAAGTCTTAAGTATACTATAAATATGTGTTATGGGAAATGTTCATTTCATCATCCACTTGTTCGGATTACCATTTCAGTTTGTAAAGTAGACACAACAACTTAAGCAAATTCTATTACAATAGAAAAGAAAAACACAATCATTGGGATTGACGGATTCACAACATATCCTAGCCATGAAGTTATCCATCATCTTTATGATCCTTAATACATTTTTCATTGCAACCACCCATGCAGCACCTGTGCCAAGCATAGATCCCATAATTGGTTGTGTGGACAAGATAAGTAGCTCTTGTGGGCCCAAAGTTTATGCATTTATATTTGAGGAAAGTGGCATCTTGTCCCAGGGTTGTTGCGGGTTATTATTGAAAGAAGGGAAAGAATGTCATGACAGCCTGACAAATTCAATCCTGAGCAAAGGAGGATTTTCTACTAAAGAAATGGAGGAAATATTAGAAAGGAACTCTGAAGTTTGGAACCTTTGCAAGAGGAGCGGTCACATTGGAGGCACTCAAGCCGCACCAGCACCAATTGTACAACCCCTAAAAGGTTGTGTTGGCAAGGTCACCAGTGCTTGTGGGCGTAAAATATATGAGTTTGCGTTCAACAACAGCGGCGTCCTATCCGAAAAATGTTGTAAGCAGTTGTTGAGTGCAGGAAGGGAGTGCCATGATAGCGATACCAATTCAATCCTAAGTGAAGGAGAATTTTCCAAGGAAGAAAGGGAGGAAATATTGGTAAGACACAGTGAAGTTTGGAACCTTTGTAAGAGGAGCAATCACATTAGAGGCACTCAACCAGTACCTGCACCAACCGTACAACCCTAATAGGTTGTGCGGGCAAGGTCACCAATGCTTGTGGGCCTAAAGTATATGCATTTGTGTTTGGCAAAAGTGGGATTCTGTCCAAAAAATGCTGTGAGCGGTTGTTGAATGCAGGAAAACAGTGTCATGACGGCGTTACCAATTCAATCCACATGAAGGAGAATTTTTTACGGAAGAAAAGAAGGAAATAATGGAAAGACACGATCAAGTCTGGAAACTTTTTTTAATGTTTGTGCTTATTTTAAAAGTAAAACTTAGGTCATGCAATGGCAGAACGTAACCTTTAACTTGAAGAGATTATACTACTTATTAAACATGACGCCTGTATCTTGCATTTGCGGTATTTCTCTATGTTCTTATTTGGACGGATTAATTTATCTCTGTCCTTTGTCTGAAATGCTATGGATTTCCCTATTGGATGATTAATCAAATCACGAGGATGCTATAAAGGATGTTATGCTATTGGGAGGTAAGGTTTTCCATGCATTTATGAGGTAAAGAAATTCAAAAATGCATCTTTTATGGTGAGTCCGACTATCAAATGGTAGTTGTGCAATTGTTTTGTATATAGGAAGAATTAGCTCCAAAGTTGTACCAAAAAGGAACATTGACGTGAGGGTTATTTTTGTTCACCCTCTCTTAGACTTTAGGTGGGATAATTTTAATTGAAATTTTACGAAAACCCATCAACTGAGAAAAAGAAGAAGAGGAAAGGTGTTTGGTGATGTCCCATCTCATGGAAGGCGAATGAAGAATTGAAATTAAGGGAGGAAGAAGTTCATGGGGCTTGAAGAAATTTACATAACTCGAGTCCAATTACAAAAAATGAATATGAATACATAACATGCAAGAATTGCGCCCCTCATCATACGTAGCACGCCTGTTCTCAGTTGATCAGATATTGCTCACCGTATTGTCGCTGCGGGTTTTATCCATCAATAATATATGGACAGACAAATTGGGTAAAGTAAAAAAATTGGTTAATTCTGCCTGCTAAACTGTTTGGGGGGCACTGCACTCAATGGTTTAGACTTATTGCATTTGGGCAAAACGCCAGATTCATCAACATATTGGAGTCGTAAAAAAAATTGCGATTACCAAAGAATATAGCAATTCAGTAAATTCTAATTTTCTAGAAAATGAATATTAGCTAAAACGGTCAACAGACCATCAAGTACGTAAAGATTACGTATTACACCCTACCACATTCTTGTTCGACGAATTAACAAATATCTACTAGAAATTATTGCCTATGCATTTGCTATGTTGCATTCATGGGTTTTTCCTTAATAATACCGATGAATCCAATTTGTTCCATGCCGTGATCATTATATGTAGGGAACTCTTCTTTATTTTAGGACTTTTCAGGAGGTTAAGTTAAATCAATGAATGCAATATGTGGTATTTCAGACTTCGTTTCATTTATTACGTCTTACTACAGAATGTAAACTCGTGTGGTTTTTTTTTCGTGTCAGCTAACGTTTCCTTTTATGCATCCACAACTCATTCACCAATTCCCCATTAAAAATTTTGTTGTGTACTAATAATCTCCTTACTTCTTTGCAGGCATATGTTTTTGGGCGTCTACTTGATGATTCTCTATGGCATATCAATTCTAAAGTGCAAGTGAAACCGTGCAAGTATCATATTATGGCAATGCAACGTAAGACTTGTCAAACATATTTTTCTCTATTTTCTTCTAAATGTTGGTTGATACTTTTAACATAAGCCCAATATTTAATTAATTAAGAAAATTAAATTAGTTAATACACACGTTAAAAAAAATAGGGATTGTAATGCCCCCATTACTAATTTGACACAAATCTTCACATATAGATGTACACTTGGCCACGTTGATGTGATACTCGAAGCTCCTATGCATTGCCCTTGGAACCATGCTAACGCCACACCAAAAATGGTAAACTGTTTTGGATCCTGAACCCCATTTACTCGCCATGCTTTAAGAAATACGATTATTAGGTAAACAAGACTTATCAAAAGCTGAGCTTGAACTAAGAAGACCCAACCCATTCTTTAAAGGAACCCATGGTTGAGAAAATTGGTTGGTTTCATTGCTTCTATGTTAAGATACGTAAGTGATCGTACGAATAGAGGAGATTAACACCAATTAAAACTAAAGTTGCATGCCTCTTTTGTTACACCGTGCAAATGAACACACGAGAATCCTTAGATGATTAAAACCTTAGAAAGCATGAGAAGACTTTGCCAACAAACATATATAGCTGCAATAGTTGTTACATTCCAAATATTTAACTTCCTTTCCTTTTTCATAGTGTGTATCCGCACATAGTCTTGGCTCAGTAAAATTGAGATAATAATTTCAAGATGGGACTTTTAGGAAGTTATCTGTTTTGATCCTTTTTCTATTGCAACGATTAGAAATAAGTTCTCCATATTAAGTTATATTTAGCTATAGTAGGATTTTAAATTAAGTTTATTTTATGTAACAACTACAATGAGGAGTTTCATTTCTACTCCTCTTAAATAGGGATACATTTTTCTCCATTTGTTCTAATGTTGCTTAAGTCTTGAATATACTATAAATATGTGCCATGAGAAAGGTTCATTTCATCATCCACTTGTTCGGATTACCACTTCAGTTTGCAAAGTAGACACCACAACTTAAGCAAATTCTATTACAATAGAAAAGAAAAACACATTCATTGGAATTGACGGATTCAAAACATATCCTAGCCATGAAGTTATCCATCATCTTTATGACCCTTAATACATTTTTCATTGCAACCACCCATGCAGCACCTGTGCCAAGCATAGATCCCATAATTGGTTGTGCGGACAAGATAAGTAGCTCTTGTGGGCCTAAAGTTTATGCATTTATATTTGAGGAAAGTGGCGTCTTGTCCCAGGGTAGTTATGGGTTATTATTGAAAGAAGGGAAAGAGTGCCATGACAACCTGACAAATTCAATCCTAAGCAAAGGAGGATTTTCTACTGAAGAAACGGAGGAAATATTGGAAAGGAACTCTGAAGTTTGGAACCTTTGCAAGAGGAGCAGTCACATTGGAGGCACTCAAGCCGCACCAGCAACTATCGTACAACCCCTAAAAGGTTGTGTAGGCAAGGTCACCAGTGCTTGTGGGCCTAAAATATATGAGTTTGTGTTCGACAACCGCGGCATCCTATTCGAAAAATGTTGTGAGCAGTTGTTGAATGCAGGAGGAGAGTGTCATGATAGCGATGCCAATTCAATCCTAAGTGAAGGAGAATTTTCCAATGAAGAAAGGGAGGAAATATTGGCAAGGCACAGTGAAGTTTGGAACCTTTGTAAGAGGAGCGGTCACATTGGAGGCACTCAACCAGTACCTGCACCAACCGTACAACCCCTAATAGGTTGTGCAGGCAAGGTCACCAGCGCTTGTGGGCCTAAAGTATATGCATTTGTGTTTGACAAAAGTGGCATTCTATCCGAAAAATGTTGTGAGCTGCTGCTGAATGCAGGAAAACAGTGTCATGAAGGCGATACCAATTCAATCCTAAGTGAAGGAGAATTTTTTGCGGAAGAAAAGAAGGAAATAATGGAAAGACACAATCAAGTCTGGAGCCTTTGCAAGAAGAATGGTCACATTGATATAGAAAACACTGTCTTCTAGAAATATGCCACAAAAGCCCTTGAATTGTGTGGTTTAACAATGATTTTGCGAAGGTCTTTAAATACATGGTACCCGATCGCGTACACATTTTGTTTCATTCTCATCTTTCGTAACACTAGTTATGCCATTTCTTTTTCTTTTATTTCTTTTACGATTTTTCGCTTTTTCGGAAAATGTTAAAAAACTCATAAACAATTGTTGGTGATAAACTGTGAGACCCGCATTTTTGTCGAACTTGCTTATCAAATATTGTGCCTGTTGAGTTAGAAAATTTTATTTTAGTATTTGCCAACCTACCACTACTTTATTGCCCAAGTTATTAGCCTATCCAATCTCAGACCCCAAAAATAAATTGTCTGAAGTTGTATAAGTTGAATAGCCTTCGATTTCTTGAAGCTCCAACCAAAGTGAATAGGACTAGATTGTCGAACCTTAGGATTATTTATGTAATTAACTAAATCGATTCTTAATATAATCAAGGGCGAGTAAGTGGGCGAGCGATTATATTAAGTACTTCGGTTTAGGATTAGAGACTTGGAGATTCGACTGATGATTTAGCAATTGATGCCTTTTACGTTATAAAAACTGTATTTTATTAGCAATATGAGCTAAAATTATTTTCTATGTGCCCATGTGAGCGTTGATTTTATTAAAAAGAATAGTTTTGCCGCCAATAATAATGTTATTGTTATTAGTTTTGAAAATCTTTCGATAATTTTAATTAGCGTTATTAACGGTTATTAATGAGTACTAAATCGATTAGGAACCCAAATACGATTAGGTTGTCAGCCTTAGAAATAGTTCGATGTTATTAAATCGAACCTAGAGATATTTGGGAACGAATAGTTGATGAAGGATTATATTATCGATTTGGGTTTAGAATTTAGGTTACGAAGTATACTAGCGTCATCGAACATGAATCAGGGGTAACTTAGTAATTTCGGCTCGTGGCTTCCTTCCTTCTCAGTGTCGTGAACCCCCCCGAGTTCTCTCTCTTTCCTCTTTCTTCTTCTTCTTCTTCCCGTTCATTGCTCTGCTTTCCCTGTTCCTCACCTCCTCCTTCGCTTCTCCTCCTTCCACGCACCACGACCGGCGAAACCGAGCCCCAACCCAACCAACCCAAGAGCCGGCCAACCTCCTACACTTGGCTGACCCAAAATTCGGGCATAGGCAGGGCTGATTTTGGCGAAGCACCGGCCGAACACCGGCGAATTCGGCGCATGCACGGTGAGATTCGAACACTCTTGCCTCTATAAATTGAATCCTTGGTTTAATTCCCTTCAATTCATGCTAATTGTGCTTAATTTCTCAAAAATTATAAGTTAGGGTTTTGGGTTTGGTGGTGGTCGTGTGTCACGCGAAGAACAGAGGGGATTCTGGCTTTGGGTGTTCAAATTTAGCTTCAATCCAGCAGTTTGCACGCATATAGCTTGAATTCGAGGCGGGTAAACCTTTAATCCCTCCTATTTTAAGGATTTCGAATAATAGTTATATGAATCAGTTTACTGAATTGGTAGATTGGATTGTTGTTGTATGAATTCGATTGTATGTGTGGACAAACAAATGAATTAAGCATTGCTATGCTAGGGCAGAACCAATGTATTCTTGAAAGGTTGCCATATGTTTTAAAAGGGTGGCTTTCATGATTTAGAACTGCATATAACTTTCTAAAGTTGCTTTCAATTTTCATATCAAACCAGTTAGCATTGAAGATCGTTTGGGAACATTTTAAGCCTTTAGTTTATCCTCACACCCGTCTTGAGTTTAAAATGGAGTTTTCAAATGAATCTAGCTTACATTTATTGCTAATCATAGCATTTAAGTTAGAAACGAAGTTGTTTTTATGATTTAGCAACCCTATTATGCTTATACGAAGCTTTCAAGTTAGAATCAAAGTCGTCTTATGATTAGGCAACCTTATTATGTTTATAAAAAGCCTTTTAGTTAAAGACGAAGTCGCTTTACGATTTAGTAAGCTTATTGTATTTATACGAAGCATTCAAGTTAGAAACTAAGTCGCTTTACGATTTAGTAAACGTGTTACGTTTATAAGAAACTTTTAAGTTTAAAGCGAAGTCGTTTTGCAAGTTAATAAACGTATTACGTTTATACGAAACTTTTAAGTCAAAAATGAAGTCGTTTTACGTCTGTAAGAAGTTCTTAAGTTAAAAACGAAGTCATTTTGCAAGTTAGTAGCCATATTACGTTTACATGAAGCTTTTAAGTTAGAAACGATAATGTTTTACGACTTAACAAGCTTATTACATTTTAAGAATCTTTGAAGTTGCAAAGGAAGTCGATTTATGTGTTAATAGACTTATAACATTCTTGAGAAGCCTTTAAGCTTCGAACTTAGTTTGAATTAAGCATTAACTAAACACGTTATGTTTCAAACGAGTTGCGATTTACGATTTAGCATACATATTACATTTAAAGGAAGCTTTTAGCTAAAAAGCGAAGCCGTTTTATGAGTTGAAAACGAAATCGTTTTACGATTTAATAAACTTATTACGTTCATACGAAGCATTCGAGTTAGAAAATAAGTCGTTTTACGATTTGGTAAACGTGTTACCTTTCTAAGAAACCTTTAAGTTTAAAGTAAAGTCGTTTAAAGTATTAACCAACTTATTGCCCTTATAAGAAGCTTTTAAGTCTAAAAGGAGATCATTTTACGAGTTAATAAACGTATTACGTTTATACGAAGCCTTTAAGTGGGACGAAGTCGTTTTCGAATTCGTAAACGTATTTTACGAAGTTAGTTTACACGCTAGCAAATTTACTTCGATTATGAAAAGCTTTTAGACTATTCACGAAATCGATTTATGAGTTAGTAAACTTGGCTTGTATCATGTTCATCCCTTTTGCGTTTGAAAGATTATAATGAGCGTAAAAAGGGCAACTGAAAGTGATTATTTACGAATCCTAGCTTTCAAGTGCACGCTAGTAACTACCAAGTTTTGAATCCTGAGTTAGTACACTCACCATATTTCTAAGAGGCCTTTCTTGTTGTTTGCCTAAAGCTAAAGTTGTAAGAAAATTATGTTTTCATGTTTTAAGTTCATAAAACATATATATGAATAAGTATAAGCATGTTTGTCTACTAAGTATGTATGCGCATGAATGTTATAAGTTCCTAAGATATATATATGAATACGTATAAGTATGTATGTGTACGAATGGTTATGTTTATGTCTATGTGTACGTGGAGGAGCTACTCTAGAAACTTTATACTTAAGTCTGAGACCCAGGGAAGGTGGCTTAGTTCCCGCCTGGTAACACATATGTTACGTTATGATAGATTCAGGGATGGCGGTTTGATTCCCACCTGAAGTCTAAGTATGAAAATTATGTCTCAGCGCAGTATGATGTCTGTCCGGATAGGCGTATGTTGCCGCTCGAGTTTGGCCGACTCGGGATGGCAGTAACAAAGTACCTCTAAGAGTCTAGCTCCTTATTTATGTGAATAAGTTACTATGTATGATTTTCGGTAAGTGAAAACTTATGTGTAAAACCCCTTTTATGCTATGTTTCCGGGTTTACGTAACTTTATTATGTTAAGTCAACGCATTACGGTTTCTTCTAAAGTTAAGCCTTTTGGTATGACTATTCCTTCACTCGGTTTATGGTTCGAATATGATGTATTATGTGAAAGCTCTTCAACTAAAATGAATTACGAAAGGCTTGCGTAAGTTAATATGTATTTTAAGTATGTTTTGGGAGAGAGGGTTTACTCACTGAGCGGTGGTTGCTCATTCCCATTATTTTTCCCCTTTTTCCCAGATCCACAGGTATGTGATTGACGCGTGGAGTGCAACAAGGATGGACTTGCTTGGTTTGATTATGACGTGACTATGTAATATTGATTATGTTTGTAAGGTTATGTAATAATTTATCTTTTGTAAGGTTTATGAAAAATAGAAAGCTCTGTATACCCCGGGCGTGTGGCCCGTAGAGTTGTGAACTCCGGCATGTAGTCGTAGAGTTGTTGGTGTTATTTAGTATCTTTTTGCATTGCAGGGATGTAATGTAAGGCTTAGGCCTGGGGAAATGGTCAGTTTTTAGGGAAAACTCTGTCCGTTTTGCACCAGAAATTAAGAAAATCCTAACATTCCTAGCCCTAGGGTTAAACTCAAGAACCAATTATGTTATAGTGGCTTAAGTTTTAAATATTAAGTCTCAATAGGTTATGTTTCAAATAGGTTTAAGCAAGTTGCCTTAACAGTCTTTCCCCAGGGGAAGGCTGTGGCGTGTAATACGACCCGCGTGAGGTCGGGGGTGTTACATTTGATGGTATCCGAGCTATAGGGTTTTACAAAATGATAAAAGAAAATGAGGTTTGACTCACTGATATGTTTTTATATGCTAAGAGTTATATGTTATGTGCTATGTGTTATGTGCTATGCGATGTATGTTGTTTATTAAGTGTTAAGTGTTAAGTGCTAAATTGTTGTAAGCTTACTAGGAGGGGGTTGATGGAAATTCCTCTATAAGTAGTATATGTATATGGTGCACATAAGTGACCTGGAGTCTTATTACGAGTGCAGGAGTTAAGATGGTATACGATATGTCGGAAGAGAGGCAAAATCCCCCTCCACCTCCGCCTCCAAATGATGGGATGGAGATGCTCATTAAATTTTTAAAGCTTAAGCCACCTACGTTTGACGGAGCACCAGACCCAATTCAGTATGAGCACTGGAAGAGGAAGATTGAGGGATTGTTTAAGGTTATGGAGTGTCCTGCTAATTATAAGGTGAAGTTCGCAGCTCACTTGTTTGAGAAAGATGCTAGCTTTTGGTGGGATACGGTTAAGCCAAAAGAAGGTGAACAACCACTAACTTGGGCGCAGTTCAAGGGATGATTAGATGAAAAATATTATCCTAAGGAGGTAAAATGGGCTAAGGAGCAGGAATTTTTGAACTTAAAGAAAGGAGAAATGCCAGTTATTGAGTATATGTCGAAGTTTAATGAATTGAGTAGGTTTGCTCCTCATCAAGTGGCGAATGAGGAAATAAAATGGAACAATTTGAGAGAGGCCTCAAATCTAAGTTAAAGACAAACATGGCTGCACTAACCTTTTCAAACCTCCAAACGATGTACCAAAAAGCCATCAAAGTGGAGCGTGTTATAGATGAGTGTGAGGCATTTGAGTTAGCTATGCAGCAAAAAAGGAAGCGTGAGGTCGAGAGCTCATAAGAAGGGGTACGTGCGAATGGGAGGATGCCTAACTCCAATCATCAATCTCAGAAGGACCGCACTCCATATGAGTCAAGGCCTCGATGCGATACATGTGGCAAGCTCCACAATGGGCCCTGTGCAAGGCTAACAGGGGCGTGCTTTGGGTGTGGAGAAATTGGACATTACCAAAGCCAATGTCCGAAGAAAGTATAGGAAAACATGCAAGCTAATCAAAGTACTCAGTCAGCAAATAGGCAAGGCAGCAACAATCTTCAAGTAAGAAAATGACTCCTCCAATCTCACAGCTCCATGATGTGTATGAAAGTCGGTAAGAAATCTTTCTTTAAGTAATTCCTTTTATATAAGTATATATGGATTTATTTCGCATCATGTGACCAAAGCGTATAAGTTTCGAGGACGAAACTTTTTATAAGTAGGGGAGAAATGTGAGACCCGCATTTTTATCGAACTTGCTTATCAAATATTATGCCTGTTGAGTTAGAAAATTTTATTTTACTATTTGCCAACCTACCACTACTTTATTGCCCAAGTTATTAACCTATCCAATCTCAGACCCTAAAAAAATAAATTGTCTGAAGTTGTATAAGTTGAATAGCCTTCGATTTCTTGAAGCTCCAACCAAAGCGAATACGACTAGATTGTCGAACCTTGGGATTATTTATGTAATTAACTAAGTAGATCCTTAATATAATCAAGGGCGAGTAAGTGGGCGAGCGATTATATTAAGTACTTCGGTTTAGGATTAGAGACTTGAAGATTCGACTGATGATTTAGCAATTGATGCCTTTTACATTATAAAAACCGTATTTTATTAGCAATATGAGTTAAAATTATTTTCTATGTGCCCATATGAGCATTGATTTTATTAAAAAGAATAGTTTTGCCACCAATAATAATGTTATTGTTATTAGTTTTGAAAATCTTTCGATAATTTTAATTAGCGTTATTAACGGTTATTAACGAGTACTAAATCGATTAGGAACCCAAATACGATTAGGTTGTCAACCTTAGAAATAGTTCGATGTTATTAAATCGAACCTAGGGATATTTGGGAACGAATAGTTGATGAAGGATCATATTATCGATTTGGATTTAGAATTCAGGTTACGCAGTAGACTAGCGTTATCGAACATGAATCAGGGGTAACTTAGTAATTTCCGCTCATGGCTTCCTTCCTTCTCAGTGGCGCGACACCCCCCCGAGTTCTCTCTCTTTCCTCTTTCTTCTTCTTCTTCTTCCCATTCATTGCTCTGCTTTCCCTGTTCCTCACCTCCTCCTTCGCTTCTCCTCCTTCCACGCACCACGACCGGCGAGACCGAGCCCCAACCCAACCAACCCAAGAGCCGGCCAACCTTCTACGCGTGGCTGACCCAAAATTCGAGCATAGGCAGGGCTGATTTTGGCGAAGGACAGGCCGAACACCGGCGAATTCGGCGCATGCACGGTGAGATTCGAACACTCTTGCCTTTATAAATTGAATACTTGGTTTAATTCCCTTCAATTCATGCTAATTGTGCTTAAATTCTTCAAAAACTACAAGTTAGGGTTTTGGGTTTGATGATGGTCGTGTGTCACGCGAAGAACAGAGGGGATTCTGAGCTTTGGGTGTTCAAATTTAGCTTCAATCCAGTCAGTTTGCACGCATATAGCTTGAATTCGAGGTGGGTAAACCTTTAATCCCTCCTATTTTAAGGATTTTGAGTAATAGTTATATGAATCAGTTTACTGAATTGGTATATTGGATTGTTGTTGTATGAATTCGACTGTATGTGTGGACAAACAAATGAATTAAGCATTGCTATGCTAGGGCAGAACCAATGTATTCTTGAAAGGTTGCCATAAGGGTGGCTTTCATGATTTAGAACTGTATATAACTTTCTAAAGTTGCTTTCAATTTTCATATCAAACCAGTTAGCATTGAAGATCGTTTGGGAACATTTTAAGCCTTTAGTTTATCCTCACACCCCTCTTGAGTTTAAAATGGAGTTTTCAAATGAATCTAGCTTACATTTATTGCTAATCATAGCATTTAAGTTAGAAACGAAGTTGTTTTTATGATTTAGCAACCCTATTACGCTTATACGAAGCTTTCAAGTTAGAATCAAAGTCGTCTTATGATTAGGCAACCTTATTATGTTTATAAAGAGCCTTTTAGTTAAAGACGAAGTCGCTTTACGATTTAGTAAGCTTATTGTGTTTATGCGAAGCATTCAAGTTAGAAACTAAGTCGCTTTACGATTTAGTAAACGTGTTACGTTTATAAGAAACTTTTACGTTTAAAGTGAAGTCGTTTTGCAAGTTAATAAATGTATTACGTTTATACGAAACTTTTAAGTCAAAAATGAAGTCGTTTTACAAACTAGCAAACGTTTTACGTCTGTAAGAAGTTCTTAAGTTAAAAATGAAGTCATTTTGTGAGTTAGTAGCCGTATTACATTTATATGAAGCTTTTAAGTTAGAAACGACAACGTTTTACGACTTAACAAGCTTATTACGTTTTAAGAAGCTTTGAAGTTACAAAGGAAGTCGATTTATGTGTTAATAGACAAATAATGTTTTTGAGAAGCCTTTAAGCTTCGAACTTAGTTTGAATTAAGCATTAACTAAAGCTTAGTTTGAATTAAGCATTAACTAAATACGTTATGTTTCAAACGAGTTGCGATTTACGATTTAGCATACATATTACATTTAAAGGAAGCTTTTAGCTAAAAAGTGTAGCCGTTTTATGAGTTAGTGATCGTTTTACATTATTAAGAAGTTTTTGAGTTGAAAACAAAATCGTTTTACGATTTAATAAACTTATTACATTCATACGAAGCATTCGAGTTAGAAAATAAGTCATTTTACGATTTGGTAAACGTGTTACCTTTCTAAGAAACCTTTAAGTTTAAAGTAAAGTCGTTTAAAGTATTAACCAACTTATTGCCCTTATAAGAAGCTTTTAAGTCTAAAAGGAGATCGTTTTACGAGTTAATAAACGTATTACATTTATACGAAGCCTTTAAGTGGAGACGAAGTCGTTTTCGAATTCGTAAACGTATTTTATGAAGTTAGTTTACACGCTAGCAAATTTACTTCGATTATGAAAAGCTTTTAGACTATTCACGAAATCGATTTATGAGTTAGTAAACTTGGCTTGTATCATATTCATTCCTTTTGCGTTTGAAAGATTATAATGAGCGTAAAAAGGGCAACTGAAGGTGATTATTTACGAATCCTAGCTTTCAAGTGCACGCTAGTAACTACCAAATTTTGAATCCTGAGTTAGTACACTCACCATATTTCTAAGAGGCCTTTCTTTGTTTGCCTAAAGCTAAAGTTGTAAGAAAATTATGTTTTCATGTTTTAAGTTCATAAAACATATATATGAATAAGTATAAGCATGTTTGTCTGCTAAGTATGTATGCATATGAATGTTATAAGTTCCTAAGATATATATATGAATACGTATAAGTACGTATGTGTGCGAATGGTTATGTTTATGTCTATGTGTACGTGGAGGAGCTACTCTAGAAACTTTATACTTAAATCTGAGACCCAGGGATGGTGGCTTAGTTCCCGCCTGGTAACACATATGTTACGTTATGATAGATTTAGGGATGGTGGTTTGACTCCCGCCTGAAGTATAAGTATGAAAATTATGTCTCAGCGCAGTATGATGTCTATCCGGATAGGCGTATATTGCCGCTCGAGTTTGGCCGACTCGGGATGGCAGTAACAAAGTACCTCTAAGAGTCTAGCCTCCTTATTTATGTGAATAAGTTACTACGTATATTTTTTCTGTAAGTGAAGATTATGTGTAAAACCCCTTTTGTGTATGTTTCCGGGTTTA
Organism: Carnegiea gigantea; assembly: GCA_029747015.1. Classification (NCBI taxonomy): domain Eukaryota; kingdom Viridiplantae; phylum Streptophyta; class Magnoliopsida; order Caryophyllales; family Cactaceae; genus Carnegiea; species Carnegiea gigantea. Next base: position 334,337 of record JAKOGI010000456.1, read on the forward strand.
CGTAACTTTATTATTTTAAGTCAACGCATTACGGTTTCTTCTAAAGTTAAGCCTTTTGGTATGACTATTCCTTCACTCAGTTTATGGTTTGAATATGATGTATTATGTGAAAGCTCTTCAACTAAAATGAATTACGAAAGGCTTGCGTAAGTTAATATGTATTTTAAGTATGTTTTGGGAGAGAGGGTTTACTCACTGAGCGGTGGTTGCTCATTCCCATTACCTTTCCCCTTTTTCCCAGATCCACAGGTATGTGATTGATGCGTGGAGTGCAACAAGGATGGACTTGCTTGGTTTGATTATGACGTGACTATGTAATATTGATTATATTTGTAAGTTTATGTAATAACTTATCTTTTATAAGGTTTATGAAAAATAGAAAGCTCTGTATACTCCGGGCATGTGGCCCGTAGAGTTGTGAACTCCGGCTTGTAGCCGTAGAGTTATTGGTGTTATTTAGAACCTTTTTGTATTGCAGAGATGTAATGTAAGGCTTAGGCCTGGGGAAATGGTCAGTTTTTAGGGGAAATACTGTCCGTTTTGCCCCAGAAATTAAGAAAATCCTAACATTCCGAGCCCTAGGGTTAAACACAAGACCAAATTATGTTATAGTGGCTTAAGTTTTAAATATTAAGTTTCAATAGGTTATGTTTTAAATAGGTTTAAGCAAGTCGCCTTAACAGTCTTTCTCCAGGGAAAGGCTGTGGCGTGTAACACGACCCGCGTGAGGTCGGGGGTGTTACATAAACACAGGTCACATCAAATTTTAAGGGGATCACTATGATGAATGAAAATTCTAACGAAGTGAGCATTATCTCACGCATCATAATTTATTTTAATCCCCACCCTGCATTGTTGATGGACTATTTTCAGTCCCTTATGACATAATGAATTGCCTTTCACAACTTGTAGCCATTACCTCATTATGCGTCTCCCTTCCCCCCCCCCCATTTTTTAATGTTTGTGCTTATTTTAAAAGTAAAACTCAAGTCATGCAATGGCAGAACGTAACCTTTAACTTGAAGAGATTATACTACTTATTAAACGTGACAGCCATATCTTGCATTTGCGGTATTTCTCTATGTTCTTATTTGGACGGATTAATTGATCTCTGCCCTTACTCTGAAATGCTATGGATTTCCCTATTGGACGATTAATCAAATCACGAGGATGCTATGAGGAATGTTATGCTATTGGGAGGTAAGGTTTTCCATACATTTATCAGGTAAAGAAATTCAAAAATGCATCTTTGATGGTGAGTCCGACTATCAAATGGTAGTTATGCAATTGTTTTGTATATAGGAAGAATTGGCTACAAGGTTGTACCAAAAAGGAACATTGACGTGGGGGTTATTTTTGTTCACCCTCTCTTATACTTTGGGTGGGATAATTTTAATTGAAATTTTACGAAAACCCATCAACTGAGAAAAGGAGAAGACGAAAGGTGTTTGGTGATGTCCCATCTCATGGAAGGCGAATGAAGAATTGAAATTAAGGGAGGAAGAAGTTCATGGGGCTTGAAGAAATTTACATAAGTTGAGTCCAATTACAAAAAATGAATATGAATACATAACACGCAAGAATTGCGCCCCTCACCATACGCAGCACGCATGTTCTCAGTTGATCAGATATTGCTCATCGTATTGTCGCTGCGGGTTTTATCCATCAATAATATATGGACAAACAAATTGGGTAAAGCAAAAAAATTGGCTAATTCTACCTGCTAAATTGTTTGGGGGACACTGCACTCAATGGTTTAGATTTATGGCATTTGGGCAAAACGCCAGATTCATCAACATATTGGAGTCGAAAAAAATTACGATTACCAAAGAATATAGCAATTCAGTAAATTCTAATTTTCTAGAAAATGAATATTCGCGAAAATGCTCAACAGACCATCAAGTACGTAAAGATTACGTATTATACCCTACCACATTCTTGTTCGACGAATTAACAAATATCTACTAGAAATTATTGCCTTTGCGTTTGCTATGTTGCATATGAATCCAATTTGTTCCATGCCATGATCATCATATGTAGAGAACTCTTCTTTATTTTAGGACTTTTCAGGATGTTAAGTTAAATCCATGAATGTAATACGCGATATTTCAGACTTCGTTTCATTTATTACGTCTTACTACAGAATGTTAACTCGCGTGGTTTTTTTCCATGTCGGTAACGTTTCCTTGTTGTGCATCCACAACCCATTCACCAATTCCACATTAAAAATTTTGTTGTGTGCTAATAATCTCCTCACTTCTTTGTAGGCATATGTTTTTGGGCGTTTACTTGATGATTCTCTATGGCATATCAATTCTAGAGTATAGGTGAAACTGTCCAAGTATCATATTAAGGCAATGCAACGTAAGATTTATCAGACATATTTTTCTCTATTTTCTTCTGAATGCTGGTTGATACATTTAACATAAGCCCAATATTTAGTTAATTAAGAAAATTAAACTAGTTAATACAATCGTTAAAATAACTAGGGATTGTAATATCCCCATTACTAATTTGACACAAATCTTCATATGTAGATGTACACCTGGCCACGTTGATGTGATACTCGAAGCTCCTATGGAATGCCCTTGGAACCATGCTAACGCCACACCCAAAACAGTTAATTGTTTTGGATCCTGAACCCCATTTACTCGCCATGCTTTAGGAAATACGATTATTAGATAAACAAGACTTATCAAAAGTTGAGCTTGAACTAAGAAGACCCAACCCATTCTTTAAAGGAACCCATGGTTCAGAAAATTGGTCGGTTTCATTGCTTCTATGTTAAGATACGTAAGTAATCGTACGAATAGAGGAGATCAACAACAATTAAAACTAAAGTTGCCTGCCTCTTTTGTTACACTGTGCAACTGAACACACGAGAATCCTTACATGATTAGAACCTTAGAAAGCATGAGAAGACTTTGCCAACAAACATATATAGCTACAACAGTTGTTACATTCCAAATATTTAACTTCCTTTCCTTTTTCACAGTGTGTATTCCGCACATAGTCTTGGCTCGGTAAAATTGAGATAATAATTTCAAGATGGGACTTTTAGGAAGTTATCTGTTTTGATCCTTTTTCTATTGCAATGCTTAGAAACAAATTCTCCATATTAAGTTATATTTAGTTATTGTAGGATTTGAAATTAAGTTTATTTTATGTAACAACTACAATGAGGAGTTTCATTTCTACTCCTCTTAAATAGGGATACGTTTTTTTCCATTTGTTCTAATGTTGCTTAAGTTTTGAATGTACCATAAATATGTGTTATGGGAATGGTTCATTTCATCATCTACTTGTTCGGATTACCACTTCAGTTTGCAAAGTAGACATCACAACTTAAGCAAATTCTATTACAATAGAACAGAAAAACACATTCATTGGAATTGACGGATTCAAAACATATCCTAGCCATGAAGTTATCCATCATCTTTATGATCCTTAATACATTTTTCATTGCAACCACCCATGCAGCACCTGTGCTGAGGATCGATCCCATAATTGGTTGTGCGGACAAGATAAGTAGCTATTGTGGGCCTAAAGTTTATGTGTTTATATTTGAGGAAAGTGGCGTCTTGTCCCAGGATTGTTGTGGGTTATTATTGAAAGAAGGAAAAGAGTGTCATGACAACCTGACAAATTCAACCCTGAGCAAAGGAGGATTTTCTACTGAAGAAACGGAGGAAATATTGGAAAGGAACTCTGACGTTTGTAACCTTTGCAAGAGGAGCGGTCACATTTGAGGCACTCAAGCCGCACCAGCACCAATCGTACAACCCCTAAAAGGTTGTGCAGCCAAGGTCACCAGCGCTTGTGGGCCTAAAATATATGAGTTTGTGTTCGACAACAGCGGCGTCCTATCCGAAAAATGTTGTGAGCGGTTGTTGAATGCAGGAAGAGAGTGCCATGATAGCGATACCAATTCAATCCTAAGTGAAGGAGAATTTTCCAAGGAAGAAAGGGAGGAAATATTGGCAAGGCACAGTGAAGCTTGGAACCTTTGTAAGAGGAGCGGACACATTGGAGGCACTTCAACCAGTACCTGCACCAACCGTACAACCCCTAACAAGTTGTGCAGGCAAGGTCACCAGTGCTTGTGGGCCTAAAGTATATGCATTTGTGTTTGACAAAAGTGGAGTTCTGTCCGAAAAATATTGTGAGCTGTTGTTGAATGCAGGAAGACAGTGTCATGACGGCGATACCAATTCAATCCTAAGTGAAGGAGAATTTTCTGCGGAAGAAAAGAAGGAAATAATGGAAAGACACAATCAAGTCTGGAACCTTTGCAAGGAGAATGGTCACACTGATATAGAAAACACTGTCTTCTAGAAATATGCCACAAAAGGGCTTGTATTGTATGGTTTAAAAATGATTTCGCAAAGGTCTTAAAATACATGGTACCCGATCGCGTATGCATTTTGTTTCGTTCTCATCTTTCATGACACTAGTTGTGCCATTTCTTTTTCTTTTATTTCTTTTGTGTTTTTTCGCATTTTCAGAAAATGTTAAAAAACTCATAAACAATTGTTGGTGATAAACACAAGTCGCATCAAATTTTAAAGGGATCACTATGATGAAAGGAAATTCCAAGGAAGTGAGCATTATCTCACCCATCATAATTTATTTTAATCCCCACCCTGCATTGTTGATGGACTATTTTCAGTCCCTTATGGCATAATGAATTGCCTTCCACAACATGTAGCCATTACCTCATTATGCGTCCCCCTTCCCCCCCTATTTTTTAATGTTTGTGCTTATTTTAAAAGTAAAACTCAAGCCATGCAATGGCGGAACGTAATCTTTAACTTGAAGAGATTACACTACTTATTAAATGTGACACCCATATCTTGCGTTTGCGGTATTTCTCAATGTTCTTATTTGGACGGATTAATTTATCTCTGTCCTTACTCTGAAATGCTATGGATTTCCCTATTGGACGATGAATCAAATCACGAGGATGCTATGAGGAATGTTATGCTATTGGGAGGTAAGGTTTTCCATATATTTATGTGGTAAAGAAATTCAAAAATGCATCTTTGATGGTGAGTCCGACTATCAAATGGTAATTGTGCAATTGTTTTGCATATAGCAAGAATTGGCTCCAAAGATGTACCAAAAAGGAACATTGACGTGGGGGTTATTTTTGTTCACCCTCTCTTAGACTTTGGGTGGGATAATTTTAATTGAAATTTTACGAAAACCCATCAACTGAGAAAAGGAGAAGAGGAAAGGTGTTTGGTGATGTCCCATCTCATGGAAGGCGAACGAGGAATTGAAATTAAGAGAGGAAGAAGTTCATGGGGCTTGAAGAAATTTACATAAGTCGAGTCCAATTACAAAAAGTGAATATGAATACATAACACGCAAGAATTGCGCCCCTCACCATACGCAGCACGCATGTTCTCAGTTGATCAGATATTGCTCACCGTATTGTCGCTGCGGGTTTTATCCATCAATAATATATAGACAGACAAATTGGATAAAGTAAAAAAATTGGTTAATTCTACCTGCTAAACTGTTTGGGGGACACTGCACTCAATGGTTTAGATTTATGGCATTTGGGCAAAACGCCAGATTCGTCAACATATTAGAGTCGAAAAAAATTGTGATTACCAAAGAATATAGCAATTCAGTAAAGTCTAATTTTCTAGAAAATGAATATTAGCTATGTTGGTCGGGCCTAATAGGTTTAGGCCCAACGGCCACTTATGTTGCCTAGGGCAACAACCCTAGCCACACCCCAAACTTATAAGGGGTGCTTAGGGAGTCAGCAAGAGAGACACTGATGACACCTCTCATATTCTCCTATTTCTCTCTCATGGCTAAACGACCATCCGTCGGGTTCTTGGGTTTAGGTCGTGATTATTAAGGCGACTCTGGTAGCCGCCTAGTTTTCTTTATTATCGTAGATTATTACCGACAGTACGCTTCCACATCCAGGTTAGTCCTAATTCTGCTAAACATAATATGTTCAAAAGCATGCTTATTTATACGAATTCTTTGCTTAATTTTCGTGATTATGCAATTTACTGATTAGTTAAAAGTACACTATTTTTCCGTTTAATTTGCCTAATTTTCGTAATTATGCAAACAGCTAAAATCAGAAGCATGCTCATACTATTATCAACATCCAGATAAATTCGTTCAGATTCATGGATGTTATATTTCTATACCCCAAACCCTATTAGTTTTTACTGATGATATGTTCATCATAACTTACTCACGATTATGTGTCTGGAATATTAAAAAGAACATTTTTTTTGAAGAATTGACGCTGAGAGTACAGATTCATGCATGTTATATTTCTACAAGTTTAAATTACTTAGAAATCCAAGAACATGTCTCATGCTAAAACATAACATTCACGACATCAGACATAACATGCTTTCGATGATTATTCACGTCTTACATCCAATTAGTATCACTGTGTGTGTGTGGGCGCCTTACGTTATCCTGATGTTTAGACAAAATCGTGCTTGAATTGAATGCTAAACCATGAAAGGCATATTTTTTTTTTTGGGAAAAAGACCCGCCCCACTCGACTGAACCCTAATCACCGAGACCCAAAACCCTAACCCTAACATCCCTCTACCTGAAATTCGACCTCGCCTAAAACCAAAACAAACAAAGGGGAGGGGGAGCAGGCTAGAAAACGGAAGTGAGTCAATCGGGCCATACCCATCAGGCATCCACCGTGGAGGGGTGGCACGTGACTGTCACGCCACCGACGAAGGTCGTTTCACGATCTTCTTCCTCCCATAGCCCCTTCCCATCGCCGATCTACGCAACCTTGAGAAAAAGAAGCCGAAAAACACCGATTCAGTAGGCGCGTAAGGACCACGCGCCACCGCCTCAGTGGCGCGTTTGGCGCATGGACGTTTTCCTCAGGCTCATATTAGGCCGATCTACACCACAGAATCCTTAGTTCTCGCCGGTTAAGCGTAGATCAAGGCTCGGCGGGGTCGGTGGTGGTTTGTTGCATCATTTGGGTATTTTTGGAAAATCGACAACGGCGGTGGTGGCTGCCGTGGTCACGACGACCATTGCCCAGAAAGGAGCTTCGTGCTCCTGGCCATGGCGTCGAGAGAGTTCCAGAAACAGAGAGCTAGAGATGGCAGTGAGGTCAAAGAGAATGGAGAGAGAATTCAGGCAGAGGAACACCAAGAGAGAGAGAGGGACTCGGCTTAAGGATTTTTGGGGGGGGTTAGTAATACTCAAGTTATAAAAACCCCCCCGGGCCCTTTATTTTTTTTGGTTGGGTCCATTTTTGTTCTGGGCCTTTCAAAATTTTATGTTGGGTCATTTTTTTTGTGTTTTGAACCAGATTATTTTTCGATTATTATTATTGGGTTTTAACTCAATTATTAAGATTATTAATCATGGCATGATTTTTAATTGGATTATGATGTTCGAGTTGATAAAGTTTTATGCATTTAATTCATTCGTTGAATTAAGGTTTCAAATTAGTTTTAATCCTGAATGTGTGAATTTATTACAAAACATTAATATGTTTAATGTCGTATATAAATTCATTTTATATATGTGTCGACTTGAAATTTTCATACCGAGTAACTTGTTATCGATCAATTGGGTTGAAGTTATATGAATTCATTTCATATGTATGACGTAAATTTGTTTTACTCGAACTCGATAAGTATCTATGTGATATGAGGATCCCCTTGATCGATAGATGAATATGTTTCATGAGTTACATTATATAAATATGTTTTATATAATATCCCGTCACATGAATATGTTTCATGATTTAATAATTTTATGCAAAAGCATGAGCAATTATAAAATAGTTAATTGTTCTGTCATTGTTGTAGTTAACAAATGATAACCAGTTTCATGCTATTATTTGGAAGTATAGTATATTTGATTATTTTGTGAATTTATTTCATGAAATTTAAGTTTGCAATATTATATGAATACGTTTTATATAATCTGCGAGTCTTACTATGAATTCGTTTCATCCAAACTTTAGTGTTATATGGATCTGTTCTATGTATAATTAATTGCGATTAATATTTGGATATATTTCGTGTTACAAATTATGCTGCGTTCAATTGCATGGATATGTTTCATGTGAATCACCAATTTGTAGTATTATATAAATGTGTTTTATATATATACAAATTACATGAGTTGTAGTAAATTTGCTAATTGTTTTAGCATTTTGTATCCTTGCCAAATTAATAAATGTGAATTCATTTCATATTACCTGCTAATTGTGCAATTTAGCGGTATTTTATGAATTGGTTTCATAAAATTCAAATTCGTAATATTATAAATGTGTTTCATAATTTGCGAATAACATTTGAATAAGTTTCATTTTATATATAATTATATAAATGTGTTTTATATAATGCTATTTGGGCCTTTTATGAACTTCTTTCGTAACATGTTATATTTCGAATATGTTTCGCATTATAGATTCATTTTATTATATAAATGTGCTTTATGTAGTAATTTGAATTTTATGTTTGGTATGTCATTGATAGAGTTCTAAACGACATATTAGTAGTTACAAATAATAGGATAACTTCATGTAAATTTGGTTTACATTAAGTTGGATATCTTTGTGATATATTTGAAATGTTAATTTGTTTAACCATAATATTCTCCATAAATTATGTTTCATGGAAAATTGTGATAAATAAGTTATAAAAACTTCTAATTCATGCTTGTATGAGATGATTATGAGCTTAGTGAAATTTTCGATCATACGACATGGATAATGGAGTTTTTGGTAATTTATTTATTTGAAAATATGTCTAATGTCCACTTTAAAAATATATACCTTTTAGATATGACAATAAGGTTGGTAATTTGTTTAGCAATAAAAGAACTTGATAGCACTGACTATGATACATAATGTCAGAGGATTCAGTTTCTTCTGAATGAACGTGAAATGTTAAGGCACTCATTAGGTTCTAGATCTCATAGGATTGCAAAGATGGTACTGCTAGTGAACAGTATCCAGAAAACTTAAAAGCATACCAAAAGTGGTTCGAGAATGGATTGATCAATATGCTATACTTTGTAGTACCGCATGAATAACAGTCTAGTGAGGGATCGAAAGTTACCCCACTATTAAGTATGCGTGGAATTAGCTTAGTATCAGGTTCGTCCGATCCATTCCCTCATAAAGTTCTAGACCTAAAATTGGTATTGCAAAAGGGAAAAAGACTAAGGCAAATAAAGGGGGGCATATAGCACGTGTGAATGCTATGACTATGGAAATTAGGGATCTTATGCTTGGGATTGTCCTAAGTCGATTAAGTTATCTTTTTTCACAGCCTGGATAATATGTGCGCTTTCAAGCATTTGTTGCTAACTGTGATCCTTAGTGGATTACAGATACGAGAGGAACCAAGCACATAGTTGGGCAACGAGTTGATTTTTGTGAACTTTTATCATTACACGATGGGTTCACAAATTGTCGTTTTAGGTGACGACGATGAAAACGATGTTCTTGAATTAAGGACAAATCATTCGAGGCTCCTTGAAGGGACTACGTTGTCTCTTCTCGATGCTCTTTATGCACCTGGGGTGTGATGTTTCCTTGTGTCTTCTGTTCCTAAGATTATTTTTCTTTAATTTTCGTCTAGATGTCTTAGAGATCATATGGCATGGTGATCTGTTTGGCCATGTCACATTGAAAGGTGTTTTCAATGTTTTTGGACAAAATAGAACATCTTCCATCCTTGTCCCATTTTCGACCCTATTTTTAGGCATGCTCGACTTGACTATGAGGATTAAGATAGAGTTAATAGACTAGCTAAAGATGGCCTTGTAAGACCAACTCACTAGGCTTAAGGTGCAAAATGTGAGTTATGCCTAGTTAGTAAAGCAATAGGAAATCTTTTTGTAAGATTTCGAGTCCATCAAATCCCTTAGTGTTCGCTCACTTTAGACATCTGCGGGTCCATGAATATGAAAGCATGTCATGGACCTAAGTATATTCATGATATAGGTATATGTACCTACTATCCCACCGTTATTAAGTACTTGATGTGTTCAGATACTTTATAGCGGTAGTAGGACTCAATTGAGATGAAATATTAAAACTCTTCGAACCAATCGAGATCATAAATATTTTCTTTGTGAAACAAAATCCTGCAGTGTCGATTTTCTTAAGGATAAGTTCCCTAGCATTTGGTGAAATTTAAAAGGACCTCAATTTCTATGCGTTATAACAACACCTTCAACCACCTCTCGGTGAGGGGGAGGATTTGAATTCTCACTAAGTCACCGAAGGTGGTACACATAGTAAGAATGGTAAAGGTTTGTCTGTCAAGGAGAATGAGATTCGTCCTCAATCTCCAATTGTTGAGGAGAGTTATTCCTGAACATGTAGTTAGTCCTCATGTTCAAGATCCCACCTCCAATAGATAGTGGGAGTAATCTTCTCTTCATAATCAGGGTTCCATACCTCTTAGAGAAAGGGAGAGAAACTCTTGGTCCCATACCTCTTAGAGAAAGAGGAGGGATTTCTCACCTAAGCAGACAAATAATGAAGGTCCCAGGATCCCAAGCATGAAAGAATTCCTTGATGATTTTTTAAATCGAAAAAGAAATATTCCTATGCACTCCATCAGGAGATTAGGGATCTACCTCTTATCAAGAGGCAATTGGCTCACTAAATCACAAAAGTGACTGGATGTCATAAGGGATGAGATGGACTCACTAACATGGTTTGAGAACTCGTTGAAACTCCACTCCGATGTAAGTCTTCAAGATAAAACATCGTATGGATAGTTCAATTGATAAGTTCAGGCCCGGATACTCCTAGCTCTGGTTTCCCATTCGGACTTTGAGTTCGAAATGGAGTAAAGATTGTTTTTCTCAATGGTGATCTTGAGAAAGAGATTTATATGGACTAGCCCATTGATTTTGTATCAAAGGGATAAGAGGACAATGTATGTTGTCTTAAAAGGTCCATATGTAATCTTAAGCAATCTTCCAGTTTTTGGTACTCTAGATTCCATAAAGCCATTTTGGCTTTTCTATAGTCTCAGAATACCATTGTGTATATCGAAAGATCAACATGGGGATTACGTTCCTCACGTTGATGACATACCGATCACTAGGAACAACTTGGATATGATTAAAGCTACTAAAAGGTAGTTATTCCATGTTTTTGAGACGAAGGACACGGGTGAAACCAGGTATGTCCTGGGAGTGAAAATAAATCCAAAGCCGTCCCAAGAAGCATGCATCAAAATGTCTTGGAATGATTTTGGGTTTATAATCCCTAGCTCGTGGATACTCTAGTTGAGAAGGGTCCAACCTTGACTTTTGCTTAATGTTCTAAAACAGATGACAAAATAGAGATAATGAACAAAAGTCCCTAACCTTAGTATCATAGTAAGCTTATTGTAAGCCATGTTATGTACATGACTCGACATTACTTTGCGGTTAGTTTGATAAGTCGTTATCGAAGTAACCCAAAACTTGCTGGTTGGCAAGTCGTCAAGAGAATCAAGCGCTACCTTCGTGGTATTGATAACTCTGTCTTTTGCTATCAAGGAGGAGACCTCGAGTTGAGAGGATACTCAAATATTGATTGGAGTAGTGACTTGGATGAGTCTAAGTTAACCTTAGGACATGCCTTCAACCTGAGTGGGAGAGCCATGTCATGGTGTGCAAAGAAGCAAAGCTGCACAACAATGTTAGCTATGGAGGCAGATTGTGTGTCTTGTACCATAGAGACAAAAAGCATTGCCATTAGGTATGTATACACTGACAAGGTGATATGTTCCCTTAACTAAAGTCATTCCTAATGATACGTTCAAAGCTCATTGGTTGACTCTTGGAATTCATAAGGTTTGGCAGTTAGACGTGTCCTATTACGTGATAGACATGTTTCTTTTGCAAATGGGCGAAATGCTCATAACTAATTATTGCACATTAGGCATATTGAAATGTCACGGGCTTCTGATTGGCCTAGTCACACAGGCAATCGCCCTGATGCTTGAGTAGCGGGCAGGATGAAACTGAATCACATTGGCACTAGGTGTGCAATATTGATTACTCACACTGGAAGTGTATAAGTAGAATAAATATAGTCGCCTTAGTGAGACTAAGATGAGACTCGAGGGAGTCGAGTATGAAATAAGTTTTCATATTGAAGCCTTAAAAAGCCGAATCTTGAGTGTCAAGATCAACATTCAGTATGTTGATCTAGTGACTCAGGTTAGATTTTTGAGTGAAAATCTAAACTGACGATTCGCATGGCATAAAGAGTGACGAACCCAGCTAAGTGGGAGTTATGCCGTGACACACATCTCATACTGTGTGTGCTTCTAAGACGACCCATATGTGGGGTGACAATTAAATTCCCTATCACTTGTCACTGTGTGACCCCATGGACGATAACCCTTTGACTTAAAGCTATGATATTATGTCGAAGCTTAATGATGCTACCTTAATGTGATTCTCAAGAACCACGATGTATACGGTTCAGCGAGAACACGTTAGGAAAGCAGTTAAGCTAAGATGAAATTTCATGAGTGTTTAAGGAAAAACGATCCACCATCACCATATCAGCCCGGGCGATTATGTTGAGAACATAATCATATGATATATCAGGCATGAGGGAATTGAAATGCCACTGGTGATGCACTGGGATGGTTTTGGGGTATCGCATTTCTTGAAGGTGTTATGTTAGTTGGATGGTAACTTAATATAACACTACCTGTTATTTTTGGTCGCATGTCCTATTCCTGGTATGAAGCGTGAGGAGTTGTGACACATAGAGAACACGTGTTTTACGGCCTAAGTAGCCGAGTGGGAGCTGTTAGTCGGGCCTAATAAGTTTAGGCACAACGGCCACTTATGTTGCCTAGAGCAACAACCCTAGCCATACCCCAAACTTATAAAGGGTGCTTAGGGGGTTAGCAAGAGAGACACTGATGACACCTCTCATATTCTCCTATTTCTCTCTCACGGCTGAACCACCATCCATCGGGTTCTTGGGTTTAGGACGTGATTTTTAAATCGACTCTGGTAGCCGCCTGGTTTTCTTTATTATCATGGATTATTACCGACAGTACGCTTCCGCATCCAGGTTAGTCCTAATTCTTCCTACAAGCTAAAACGCTCAACAGACCATCAAGTACGTAAAGATTATGTATTACACCCTACCACTTTCTTGTTCGACGAATTAACAAATATCTACTAGATATTATTGCCTATGCGTTTGCTATGTTGCCTTCATGGGTTTCTCCTTAATAATACCGATGAATCCAATTTGTTCCATGCTGTGATCATCATATGTAGAGAACTCTTCTTTATTTTAGGACTTTTCAGGATGTTAAGTTAAATCAATGAATGTAATACGCGGTATTTCAAACTTCGTTTCATTTATTACGTCTTACCACAGAATGTTAACTCGCGTGGTTTTTTTTCCGTGTCGGCTAACGTTTCCTTGTTATGCATCCACAACTCATTCACCAATTCCACATTAAAAATTTTGTTGTGTGCTAATAATCTCCTCACTTCTTTGTAGGCACATGTTTTGGGCCATTTACTTGATGATTCTCTATGGCATATCAATTCTAGAGTACAAGTGAAACTGTGTAAGTATCATATTAAGGCAATGCAATGTAAGACTTGTCAGACATATTTTTCTCTATTTTCTTCTGAATGCTAGTTGATACGTTTAACATAAGCCCAATATTTAGTTAATTAAGAAAATTAAATTAGTTAATTCAAACGTTAAAATACATAGGGATTGCAATATCCCCATTACTAATTTGACACAAATCTTCATATGTAGATGTACACCTGGCCACGTTGATGTGATACTCGAAGCTCCTATGGAATGCTCTTGGAACCATGCTAAAACCACACCCAAAATAGTTAACTGTTTTGGATCCTGAACCCCATTTACTCGCCATTCCTTAGGAAATACGATTAGTAGATAAACAAGACTTATCAAAAGTTGAGCTTGAACTAAGAAGACGTAATCCATTCTTTAAAGGAACCCAAGGTTGAGAAAATTGGTCGGTTTCATTGATTCTATGTTAAGATACGTAAGTAATCGTACGAATGGAGGAGATCAACAACAATTAAAACTAAAGTTGGATGCCTCTTTTGTTACACCGTGCAAATGAGCACACGAGAATCCTTAGATGATTAGAACCTTAGAAAGCATGAGAAGACTTTGCCAACAAACATATATAGTTACAATAGTTGTTACATTCCAAATATTTAACTTCCTTTCCTTTTTCATAGTATGTATTCCGTACATAGTCTTGGCTCGGTAAAATTGAGATAATAATTTCAAGATGGACTTCTAGGAAGTTATCTGTTTTGATCTTTTTTCTATTGCAGTGATTAGAAACAAATTCTCCATATCAAGTTATATTTAGTTATAGTAGGATTTTAAATTAAGTTTATTTTAATAACTACAATGAGGAGTTTCATTTCGACTCCTCTTAAATAGGGATACATTTTTTTCCTTTTGTTTTAATGTTGCTTATGTCTTGAATATACTATAAATATGTGTTATGGGAAAGGTTCTTTTCATCACCCACTTGTTCGGATTACCACCTCAGTTTGCAAAGTAGACACCACAACTTAAGCAAATTCTATTACAATAGAAAAGAAAAACACATTCATTGGAATTGACGGATTCAAAACATATCCTAGCCATGAAGTCATCCATCATCTTTATGATCCTTAATACATTTTTCATTGCAACCACCCATGCAGCACCTGTGCTAAGTATAGGTCCCATAATTGGTTGTGCGGACAAGATAAGTAGTTATTGTGGGCCTAAAGTTTATGCGTTTATATTTGAGGAAAGTGGCGTCTTGTCCCAGGATTGTTGTGGGTTATTATTGAAAGAAGGGAAAAAGTGCCATGACAACCTGACAAATTCAATCCTGAGCAAAGGAAGATTTTCTACTAAAGAAACGGAGGAAATATTGGAAAGGAACTCTGAAGTTTGGAACCTTTGCAAGAGGAGCGCTCACATTGGAGGCACTCAAGCCGCACCAACGCCAATCGTACAATCCCTAAAAGGTTGTGCAGGCAAGGTCACTAGTGCTTGTGGGCCTAAAATATATGAGTTTGTGTTCGACAACAGCGGCGTCCTATCCGAAAATGTTGTGAGCGGTTGTTGAATGCAGGAAGAGAGTGTCATGATAACGATACCAATTCAATCCTAAGTGAAGGAGAATTTTCCAAGGAAGAAAGGGAGGAAATATTGGCAAGGCACAGTGAAGTTTGGAACCTTTGTAAGAGGAGCGGTCACATTTGAGGCACTCAACTAGTACCTGCACCAACCGTACAACCCCTAACAGGTTGTGCAGGCCAGGTCACCAATGCTTGTGGGCCTAAAGTATATGCATTTATGTTTGACAAAAGGGGTGTTCTGTCCGAAAAATGTTGTGAGCTGTTGTTGAATGCAGGAAGACAGTGTCATGACGGCGAAACCAATTCAATCCTAAGTGAAGGAGAATTTTCTGCGGAAGAAAAGAAGGAAATAATGGAAAGACATAATCAAGTCTGGAACCATTGCAAGAAGAATGGTCACATTGATATAGAAAACACTGTCTTCTAGAAATATGCCACAAAAGGGCTTGAATTGTATGGTTTGAAAATGATTCCACAAAGGTCTTAAAATACATGGTACCCGATCGCGCATGCATTTTGTTTCGTTGTCATCTTTCGTAACACTAGTTGTGCCATTTCTTTTTCTTTTATTTCTTTTACGATTTTTCGCATTTTCAGAAAATGTTAAAAAACTCATAAACAATTGTTGGTGATAAACACAGGTCGCATCAAATTTTAAAGGGATCACTATGATGAATGAAAATTCTAAGGAAGTGAGCATTATCTCACCCATCATAATTTATTTTAATCCCCACCCTGCATTATTGATGGACTATTTTCAGTCCCTTATGACATAATGAATTGCCTTCCACAACTTGTAGCCATTACCTCATTATGCGTCTCCCTTCCCCCCCCCATTTTTTAATGTTTGTGCTTATTTTAAAAGTAAAACTCAAGTCATGCAATGGCAGAACGTAACCTTTAACTTGAAGAGATTATACTACTTATTAAACGTGACACCCATATCTTGCGTTTGCGGTATTTCTCTATGTTCTTATTTGGACGGATTAATTTATCTCTGTCCTTACTCTGAAATGCTATGGATTTCCCTATTGGATGATCAATCAAATCACGAGGATGCTGTGGCGAATGTTATGCTAATGGGAGGTAAGGTTTTCCATACATTTATGAGGTAAAGAAATTCAAAAATGCATCTTTGATGGTGAGTCCGACTATCAAATGGTAGTTATGCAATTGTTTTGCATATAGGAAGAATTGGCTCCAAAGTTGTACCAAAAAGGAACATTGACGTGGGGGTTATTTTTGTTCACCCTCTCTTAGACTTTGGGTGGGATAATTTTAATTGAAATTTTACGAAAACCCATCAACTAAGAAAAAGAAGAAGAGGAAAGGTGTTTGGTGATGTCCCATCTCATGGAAGGCGACCGAAGAGTTGAAATTAAGGGAGGAAGAAGTTCATGGGGCTTGGAGAAATTTACATAAGTCGAGTCCAATTACAAAAAATGAATATGAATACATAACACGCAAGAATGGCGCCCCTCACCATACGCAGCACGCATGTTCTTAGTTCATCAGATATTGCTCACCGTAGTGTCCATGCGGGTTTTATCCATCAATAATATATGGACAGACAAATTGGGTAAAAGAAAAAAATTGGTTAATTCTACCTGCTAAATTGTTTGGGGGACACTGCACTCAATGGTTTAGATTTATTGCATTTGGGCAAAACGCCAGATTCATCAACATATTGGAGTCGAAAAAAATTGTGATTACCAAAGAATATAGCAATTCAGTGAATTCTAATTTTCTAGAAAATGAATATTAGCTAAAATGCTCAACAGACCATCAAGTACGTAAAGATTGCGTATTACACCCTACCACATTCTTGTTCGACGAATTAACAAATATCTACTAGAAATTATTGCCTATGCATTTGCTATGCTGCATTCATGGGTTTCTCCTTAATAATACCGATGAATCCAATTTGTTCCATGTCGTGATCATCATATGTAGAGAACTCTTCTTTATTTTAGGACTTTTCAGGATGTTAAGTTAAATCAATGAATGTAATTTGCGGTATTTCAGACTTTGTTTCATTTATTGCGTCCTACTACAGAATGTGAACTCGTGTGGTTTTTTTTTCCGTGTCAGCTAATGTTTCCTTGTTATGCATCCCCAACTCATTCACCAATTCCACATTAAAAATTTTGTTGTGTGCTAATAATCTCCTCACTTCTTTGTAGGCATACGTTTTTGGGCATTTACTTGATGATTCTCTATGGCATATCAATTCTAGAGTACAAGTGAAACTGTGCAAGTATCATATTAAGGCAATACAACGTAAGACTTGTCAGACATATTTTTCTCTATTTTCTTCTGAATGCTAGTTGATACGTTTAACATAAGCCCAATATATAGTTAATTAAGAAAATTAAATTAGGTAATACAAACGTTAAAATAAATAGGGATTGTAATATCCCTATTACTAATTTGACACAAATATTCATAAGTAGAAGTGCACCTGGCCACGTTAATGTGAACCCGAAGCTCCTATGGAATGCCCTTGGAACCATGCTAACGCCGCACCCAAAACAGTTAACTGTTTTGGATCCTGAACCCCATTTACTCGCCATGCTTTAGGAAATACGATTATTAGATAAACCAGACTTACCAAAACTTGAGCTTGAACTAAGAAGACCCAACCCATTCTTTAAGGGAACCCATGGTTGAGAAAATTGGTCGGTTTCATTGCTTCTATGTTAAGATACGTAAGTAATCATGCGAATAGGAAAGATCAACAACAATTAAAACTAAAGTTGCATGCCTCTTTTGTTACACCATGCAAATGAACACACGATAATCCTTAGATGATTAGATCCTTAGAAAGCATGAGAAGACTTTTGCTAACAAACATATATAGCTACAATAGTTGTTACGTTTCAAATATTTAACTTCCTTTCCTTTTTCATAGTGTGTATTCCGCACATAGTCTTGGCTCGGTAAAATTAAGATAACAATTTCAAGATGAGACTTTTAGGAAGTTATCTGTTTTGATCTTTTTTCTATTGCAACGATTAAAAACAAATTCTCTATATTAAGTTATATTTAGTTATAGTAGGATTTCAAATTAAATTTATTTTATGTGATAACTACAATGAGGAGTTTCATTTCTACTCCTCTTAAATAGGGATATATATTTTCTTTTTTCATTTGTTCTAATGTTGCTTAAGTCTTGCATATACTATAAATATGTGTTATAGGAAAGGTTCATGTCATCATCCACTTGTTCGGATTACCACTTCAGTTTGCAAAGTAGGGACCCCAACTTAAGCAAATTATATTACAATAGAAAAGGAAAACACATTCATTGGACTTGACGGATTCAAAACATATCCTAAGCCATGAACTCATCCATCATCTTCATGATCCTTAATACATTTTTCATTGCAACCACCCATGCAGAACCTGTACCAAGCATAGATCCCATAATTGGTTGTGCGGACAAGATAAGTAGCTCTTGTGGGCCTAAAATATATGCATTTATATTTGAGGAAAGTGGCATCTTGTCCCAGGATTGTTGTGGGTTATTATTGAAAGAAGGGAAAAAGTGTCATGACAACCTGACAAATTCAATCCTGAGTAAAGGAGGATTTTCTGCTGAAGAAACGGAGGAAATATTGGATAAGAACTCTAAAGTTTGGAACCTTTGCAAAAGGAGCAGTCACATTGGAGGCAGTCAAGCCGCACCAGGACCAATCGTACAACCGCTAAAAGGTTGTGCAGGCATGGTCACCAGTGCTTGTGGGCCTAAAATATATGAGTTTGTGTTCGATAACAGCGGCATCCTATCCGAAAAATGATTCGGCATAGGTCTTGAAATACATGGTACCGGATCCCGTACACATTTTGTTTTGTTCTCATCTTTCGTAACACTAGTTGTGCCATTTCTTTTTCTTTTATTTCTTTTATGATTTTTCACATTTTCGGAAAATGTTCTAAAACACATAAACAATTGTCAATGACAAACATAGGTCGTATCAAATTTTAAAGGGGATCACTATGATGAATGAAAATTCTAAAGAAGTGAGCATTATCTCACCCATCATAATTTATTTTAATCCCCACCCTCCATTGTTGATAGACTATTTTCAGTCACTTATGACATAATGAATTGCCTTCCACAACATGTACCCACTACCTCATTATGTGTCTCCCTCCCCCCCCCCTTTTAATCTTTGTGCTTATTTTAAAAGTAAAACTCAGGTCATGCAATGGCAGAATGTAACCATTAACTTGAAGAGATTATACTACTTATTAAACGTGACACCCATATCTTGCATTTGTGGTATTTCTCTATGTTCTTATTTGAACAGATTAATTTATCTCTGTCCTTACTCTGAGATGCTATGGATTTCCCTATTAGACGATTAATCAAATCACGAGAATGCTATGAGGAATGTTATGCTATTGGGAGCTAAGCTTTTCCATACATTTATGAGGTAAAGAAATTCAAAAATGCATCTTTGATGGTGAGTCTGACTATCAAATGATGGTTGTGCATTTGTTTTTCATATAGGAAGAATTGGCTCCAAAGTTGTACCAAAAAGGAACATTCACGTGGGGGTTATTTTTGTTCACCCTCTGTTAGACTTTGGGTGGGATAATTTTCATTGAAATTTTACGAAAACCCATCAATTGAGAAAAGGAGAAGAGGAAAGGTGTTTGGTGATGTCCCCTCTCATGGAAGGCGATCGAAGAATTGAAATTAAGAGAGGAAGAAGTTCATGGGGCTTGAAAAAATTTACATAAGTCGAGTCCAATTACAAAAAATGAATATGAATGCATAACACGCAAGAATTGCGCCCCTCACCATACACAGTGCGCATATTCTCTATTGATAAGATATGGCTCACTGTATTGTGGCTGCGGGTTTTATCCATCAATAACATACGGACAAACAAATTGGGTAAAATAAAAAAAATGGTTAATTCTACCTGCTAAACTATTTGGAGGACACTGCACTCAATGGTTTAGATTTATTGCATTTGGGCAAGACACCGGATTCATCAACAAGTTGGAGTCAGAGAAAATTGCGATTACCAAAGGATATAGCAATTCAGTAAATTCTAATTTTCTAGAAAACAAATATTAGCTTAAATGCTCAATAGACCATCAAGTATGTAAAGATTATGTATTACACCCTACCACACTCTTGTGCAACGAATTAACAAATATCTAATAGAAATTATTGCCTATGCATTTGCTGTGTTGCATTTATAGGTTTCTCCTTAATAATATCGATGAATCCAATGTGTTCCCTACTGTGATTATCATATCTAGAGTACTCTTCTTTATTTTAGGACCTTTCAGGATGTTAAGTTAAATTGCTGAATGTAATACGCGGTATTTCGGACTTCATTTCGTTTATTACGTCTTACTAATGAATATTAACTCGCGTGGTTCTTTTTCCGTGTTGGCCAACATTTCCTTGTTATGCATTCACAACTCATTCACCAATTCCACATTAAAAACTTTGTTGTGTGCTAATAATCTCCTCACTTGTTTATAGGCATATGTTTTTGGGCGTTTACTTGATGATTCTCTGTGGCATATCAATTCTAGAGTGCAAGTGAAACTGTGCCAGTATCATATTAAGGCAATGTAACGTAAGACTTGTCAGACATATTTTTCTCTATTTTCTTCTGAATGCTGGTTGATACTTTTAACATAAGCCCAATATTTAGTTAATTAAGAAAATTAAATTAGTTAATACAAATGTTAAAATAAATGGGGATTGTAATATCCCCATTACTAATTTGACACAAATCTTCATATGTAGATGTACACCTGGCCACGTAGATGTGATACTCGAAGCTCCTATGGGATGCCCTTAGAACCATGCTAACGCCACACCCAAAATAGTTAACTGTGTTGGATCCTGAACCCCATTTACTCGCCATGCTTTAGGAAATACGATTATTAGATAAACCAGACTTACCAAAAGTTGAGCTTGAACCCCTGGTTGAGAAAATTGGTCGGTTTCATTGCTTCTATGTAAAGATACGTAAGTAATTGTACGAATAGAGGAGATCAATAACAATTAAAACTAAAGTTACATGCCTCTTTTGTTACACTGTGCAAATGAACATACGATAATCCTTAGATGATTAGAACCTTAGAAAGCATGAGAAGACTTTTCCAACAAACATATATAGCTACAATAGTTGTTACATTCTAAATATTTAACTTCCTTTCCTTTTTCATAGTGTGTATTCCGCCCACAGCCTTGGCTTGGTAAAATTAAGATAATAATTTCAAGATGAGACTTTTAAGAAGTTATCTGTTTTGATCTTTTTTCTATTGTAATGATTAAAAACAAATTCTCCATATCAAGTTATATTTAGTTATAGTAGGATTTTAAATAAAATTTATTTTATGCAACAACTACAATGAGGAGTTTCATTTCTACTCCTCTTAAATAGGTATACATTTTTTTTTTCATTTGTTCTAATGTTGCTTAAGTCCTGCATATACTATAAATATGTGTTATAGGAAAGGTTCATTTCATCATCCACTTGTTCACATTACCACTTAAGTTTGCAAAGTAGACACCACAACTTAAGCAAATTCTATTACAATAGAAAAGAAAAACATATTCATTGGACTTGACGGATTCAAAACATATCCTAAGCCATGAAGTTATCCATCATCTTTATGATCCTTAATACATTTTTCATTGCAACCACCCATGCAGCACCTGTGCCAAACATAGATCCCACAATTGGTTGTGCGGATAAGATAAGTAGCTCTTGTGGGCCTAAGGTATATGCATTTATATTTGAGTAAAGTGGTGTCTTGTCCCAGGATTGTTGTGGGTTATTATTGGAAGAAGGGAAAGAGTGCCATGACAACCTGACAAATTCAATCCTGAGTAAAGGAGGATTTTCTACTGAAGAAACGCAGGAAATATTGGAAAGCAACTCTGAACTTTGGAACTTTTGCAAGAGGAGCGGTCACATTGGAAGCATTCAAGCTGCACCAGCACAACCCCTAAAAGGTTGTGCAAGCAAGGTCACCCGTGCTTGTGGGCCTAAAATATATGAGTTTGTGTTCGATAACAGTGGCGTCCTATCCGAAAAATGTTGTGAGCGGTTGCTGAATGCAAGAAGAGAGGGTCATGATAGCGATACCAATTCAATCCTACGTGAAGGAGAATTTTCCAAGGAAGAAAGGGAGGAAATATTGGCAAGGCACAGTGAAGTTTGGAACCTTTATAAGAGGAGCGGTCACATTGGAGGCACTCAACCAGTACCTGCACCAACCGTAGAACCCCTAACAGGTTGTGCAAGCAAGGTCATTAGTACTTGTGGGCCTAAAGTATATGCATTTGTGATTGACAAAAGTGGCGTTCTATCCGAAAAATGTTGCGAGCAGTTGTTAAATGTAGGAAGAGAGTGTCATGATGGCGATACCAATTCAATCCTAAGTGAAGGAGAATTTTCTATGGAAGAAAAGAAGGAAATAATCGAAAGACACAATCAAATTAGGAACCTTTGCAAGAAGAACGGTCACAATGATATAGAAAACACTGTCTTCTAGAAATATGCCACAAAAGGGCTTGAATTGTATGGTTTAAAAATGATTCCGCATAGTCCTTGAAATACATGGTACCCGATCGTGTACACATTTTGTTTCGATCTCATCTTTCGTAACACTAGTTGTGCCATTTCTTTTTCTTTTATTTCTTTTACGATTTTTCACATTTTCAGAAAATGCTCTAAAACTCATAAACAATTGTTGGTGACAAACGCTGGTCGTATCAAATTTTAAAGGGGATCACTATGATGAATGCCAATTCTAAGGAAGTGAGCATTATCTCACCCATCATAATTTATTTTAATCCCCACCCTGCAATGTTGATAGACTATTTTTAGTCCCTTATGACATAATGAATTGCCTTCCACAACATCTAGCCACTACCTCATTATGCGTCTCCCTTTTTCCCCCCATTTTTTAATTTTTGTGCTTACTTTAAAAGTAAAACCCAAGTCATGCAATGGAAGAACATCACCCTTAACTTGAAGAGATTATACTACTTATTAAACGTGACACCCATATCTTCCGTTTGTGGTATTTCTCTATATTCTTATTTGGACAGATTAATTTATCTCTTTCCTTACTCTGAAATGCTATGGATTTCCCTATTAGACGATTAATCAAATCACGAGAATGCTATGAGGAATGTTATGCTATTAGGAGGTAGGGTTTTCCATACATTTATGAGGCAAGGAAATTCAAAAATGCAACTTCGATGGTGAGTCCGACTATCAAATCGTAGTTGTGTATTTCTTTTGTATATAGGAAGAATTGGTTCCAAAGTTGTACCAAAAAGGAATATTGACGTCGGGGTTATTTTTGTTCTCCCTCTCTTAGACTTTCGGGCGAGATAATTTACATTGAAATTTTATGAAAACCCATCAATTGAGAAAAGGAGAAGAGGAAAGGTGCTTGGTGATGTCCCATCTCATGGAAGCCGAACGAAGAATTGAAATTAAGGGAGGAAGAAGTTCATGGGGCTTGAAGAAATTTACATAAGTCAAGTCCGATTACAAAAAATGAACATGAAAACATAACACGCAAGAATTGCACCCCTCACCATACGCAGCACGCATGTTCTCAGTTGATCAGATATTGCCCACCGTATTGTCGCTGCGAGTTTTATCCGTCAATAATATACGGATAGATAAATTGGGTAAAATAAAAACATTGGTTAATTCTACCTGCTAAACTGTTTGGGGGACACTGCACTCAATGGTTTAGATTTATTGCATTTGGGCAAAACAGCAGATTCATCAACAAGTTGGAGTCGAAAAAAATTGCAATTACCAAAGAATATAGCAATTCAGTAAATTCTAATTTTCTAGAAAATGAATATTAGCTGAAATGCTCAACAGACCATCAAGTACGTAAAGATTATGTGTTACACCCTGCCACATTCTTGTTCCACGAATTAACAAATATCTACTAGAAATTATTGCCTATGCATTTGCTATATTGCATTCATGGGTTTCTCCTTAATAATACCGATGAATCCAATGTGTTCCATGCCATGATTATCATATGTAGAGAACTCTTCTTTATTTTAGGACTTTTCACGATGTTAAGTTAAATCAATGAATGTAATACGCGGTATTTCGGACTTCGTTTCGTTCATTACGTCATACTACAAAATTTAAACTTGCGTGGTTCTTTTTCCGTGCCGGCTAACATTTCCTTGTTATGCGTCCACAACTCATTCACCAATTCCACATTAAAAATTTGGTTGTGTGCTAATAATCTCCTCACTTCTTTGTAGGCATATGGTTTTGGGCGTTTACTTGATAATTCTCTATGGCATATCAATTCTAGAGTACAAGTGAAATTGTGCAAGTATCATATTAAGGCAATGCAACATAAGACTTGTCAGACATGTTTTTCTCTATTTTCTTCTGATTGCTGGTTGATACGTTTAACATAAGCCCAATATTTAGTTAATTAAGAAAATTAAATTAGTTAATACAAACGTTAAAATAAATACGGATTGTAATATCCCCATTACTAATTTGACACATGATAATCCTTAGATAATTAGGGCCCTAGAAAGCATGAGAAGACTTTGCCAACTAACATATATAGCTACAATGGTTGTTACATTCCAAATATTTAACTTCCTTTCCTTTTTCATAGCGTGTATTCCGCACATAGCCTTGGATCGGTAAAATTAAGATAATAACTTCAAGATGAGATTTTTAGGAAGTTATCTGTTTTGATCTTTTTTCTATTGCAACGATTAAAAACAAATTCTCCATATTAAGTTATATTTAGTTATTGTAGGATTTTAAATTAAATTTATTTTATGTAACAGCTACATTAAGGAGTTTCATTTCTACCCCTCTTAAATAGGGATACGTTTTTTTTTCATTTGTTCTAATGTTGCTTTAGTCTTGCATATACTATAAATGTGTGGTCTAGGAAAGGTTCATTTCATCATCGGCTTGTTCGGATTACCACTTGAGTTTGCAAAGTAAACACTGCAACATAAGCAAGGTCACCAGTTCTTGTGGGCCTGAAGTATATGCATTTGTGATTGACAAAAGTGGCGTTTTATCCGAAAAATGTTGTGAGCTATTGTTGAATGCAGGAAGTGGGTGTCATGACGACAATACTAATTCAATCCTAAGTGAAGGAGAATTTTCTACGGAAGAAAAGACGGAAATAATGGAAAGACACAATCAAGTCCAGAACCATTGCGGGAAGAACGGTCACATTGATATAGAAAACACTGTCTTCTAGAAATATACCACAATAGGGCTTGAATTGTATGATTTAAAAATAATTCCACATAGGCCTCGAAATACATGGTACCCGATCGCGTACACATTTTGTTTCGTTCTCATCTTTCGTAATACTAGTTATGCCATTTCTTTTTCTTTTATTTCTTTTACGATTTTTCAAATTTTCGGAAAATGTTCTAAAACTCATAAACAATTGTTGGTGACAAACACTGGTCGTATCAAATTTTAAAGGGGATCACTATGATGAATGAAAATTCTAAGGAAGTGAGCATTATCTCACCCATCATAATTTATTTTAATTCCCACCCTGCATTGTTGATAGACTATTTTCAGTCCCTTACGACATAATGAATTGCCTTCCACAACATGTAGCCACTACCTGATTATGCGTCTCCCTTTCTCCCCCCATTTTTTAAATTTTGTGCTTATTTTAACAGTAAAACTCAAGTCATGCAATGGCAGAACGTAACCTTTAACTTGAAGAGATTATACTACTTATTAAACGTGATTTGTGGTATTTCTCTATGTTCTTAATTGGACAGATCAATTTATCTCTGTCCTTACTCTGAAATGCTATGGATTCCCCTATTAGACGATTAATCAAATCACGAGAATGCTATGAGGAATGTTATGCTATTGGAAGGTAAGGTTTTCCATACATTTATAAGGTTAAGAAACTCGAAAATGCATCTTTGATGGTGAGTCCGACTATCAAATGGCAGTCGTGCATCTGTTTCGTATATAGGAAGAATTGGCTCCAAAGTTGTAGCAAAAAGGAACATTGATGTGGGGGTTATTTTTGTTCACCCTCTCTTAGACATTGGATGGATAATTTTCATTGAAATTTTACAAAAACCCATTAACTGAGAAAAGGAGAAAAGGAAAGGTGTTTGGAGATGTCCCATCTCATGGAAGGCGAACGAAAAATTGAAATTAAGGGTGGAAGAAGTTCATGGGCTTGAAAAAATTTACATTAGTCGAGTCCAATTACAAAAAATGAATATGAATACATAACACGCAAGAATTGCGCCCCTCACCGTACGCGGCACGCACGTTCTCAGTTGATCAGATATTGCCCACCGTATTGTCGTTACGTGTTTTATCCGTCAATAATATATGGATAGACAAATTGGGTAAAATAAAAAATTGGTTAATTCTACCAGCTAAACTGTTTGGGCGACACTCCACCCAATGGTTTAGATTTATTGCATTTGGGCAGAATTCCAGATTCATCAACATGTTGGAGTCGAAAAAAATTGCAATTATCAAAGAATATAGCAATTCTATAAATTCTAATTTTCTAGAAAATGAATATTAGCTGAAATGCTCAACAGACCATCAAGTACGTAAAGATTCTGTATTACACCCTACCATATTCTTGTTCGACGAATTAACAAATGTCTACCAGAAATTATTACCTAGGCGTTTGCTATGTTGCATTCATGGGTTTCTCCTTAATGATACCGATGAATCCAATGTGTTCCATGCCGTGATTATCATATGTAGAGAACTCTTCTTTATTTTACAACATTTTAGGATGTTAAGTTAAATCCATGAATGTAATACGCGGTATTTCGGACTTCATTTCATTTGTTACGTCTTACTACAGAATTTTAACTCTTGTGGTTCTTTTTCCGTGTCGGCTAACATTTCCTTGTTACGCGTCCACAACTCATTCACCAATTCCACATTAAAAATTTTGTTGTGTGCTAATAATCTCCTCACTTCTTTGTACGCATACGATTTTGGGCATTTACTTGATGATTCTCAATGGCATATCAATTCTAGAGTACAAGTGAAACTGTACAAGTATCATATTAAGGCAATGCAATGAAAGACTTGTCAGACATATTTTTCTCCATTTTCTTCTGAATGCTGGTTGATATGTTTAACATAAGCCCAATATTTACTTAATTAAGAAAATTAAATTAGTTAATACAAACGTTAAAATAAATAAGCATTGTAACATCCCCATTACTAATTTGACACAAATCTTCATATGCAGACAAATTGGGTAAAATAAAAAAAATTGGTTAATTCTACCTGCTAAACTACTTAGGGGACACTGCACTCAATGGTTTAGATTTATTGCATTTGGGCAAAACACCAAATTCATCAACATGTTGGAGTCGAAAAAAATTGCAATTACCAAAGAATATAGCAATTCAGTAAATTCTAATTTTCTAGAAAATGAATATTAGCTGAAATGCTCAACAGACCATCAAGTACGTAAAGATTATGTATTACACCCTACCACTTTCTTGTTCGACGAATTAACAAATATCTAGTAGAAATTATTACCTATGCGTTTACTATGTTGCATTCATGGGTTTCTCCTTAATAATACCGATGAATCCAATGTGTTCCATGCCGTGAGTATCATATGTAGAGAACTCGTCTTTATTTTAGGACTTTTCAGGATGTTAAGTTAAATCAATGATTGTAATACGCGGTGTTTCAGACTTTGTTTCCCTTATTAGTCTTACTACAGAATGTTAACTCGCATGGTTCTTTTTTAAGTGTCAGCTAACATTTCCTTGTTATGCATTCACAATTCATTCACCAATTGCACAATAAAAATTTTGTTGTGTGCTAAAAATCTCTTCACTTCTTTCTAGGCATATGTTTTTGGGCGTTTACTTGATGATTCTCTTTGGCATATCAATTCTAGTGTGCAAGTGAAACTGTGCAAGTATCATATTAAGGCAAAGCAAAGTAAGACTTGTTAGACATATTTTTCTCTATTTTCTTCTGAATGATGGTTGATACGTTTAACATAAGACCAATATTTACTTAATCAGGAAAATTAAATTAGTTAATACAAACGTTAAAATAAATAGGGATTGTACTGTCCCCAGTGCTAATCTGACACAAATCTTCATATGTAGATGTACACCTGGCCATGTTGATGTGATACTCGAAGCTCCTATGGAATGCCCTTAGAACCATGCTAACGCCACACCCAAGATAGTTAACTATTTTGGATCCTAAACCCCATTTACTCGCCATGCTTTAGGAAATACGATTATTAGATAAACAAGACTTGCTAAAGTTGAGCTTGAACTGAGAAGACCTAACCCATTCTTTAAGGGAACCCATGGTTAAGAAAATTGGTCGGTTCCATTGCTTTTATGTTAAGATACGTAAGTAATCATACGAATAGAGGATATCAACAACAATTAAAACTAAAGTTGCATGCCTCTTTTGTTACATTGTGCAAATGAACACACGATAATCCTTAGATGATTAGAACCTTAGAAAGCATGAGAAGACTTTGCCAACAAACATATATAGCTACAATAATTGTTACAATCCAATTGTTTAACTTCCTTTCCTTTTTCATAGTGTGTATTCTGCACATAGTCTTGGCTCGGTAAAATTAAGATAATAATTTCAGGATGAGACTTTTAGGAAGTTATCTACTTTGATCTTTTTTCCATTGCAACGATTAAAAACAAATTCTCCATATTAAGTTGTATTTAGTTATAGTAGGATTTTACATTGCATTTATTTTATGCAACAACTATAATGGGGAGTTTCATTTATGCTCCTCTTAAATAAGGATACGTTTTTTTTTTTTCATTTGTTCTAATGTTGCTTAAGTGTTACATATATTATAAATACGTGTTACAGGAAAGGTTCATTTCATCATCCACTTGTTTGGATTACCACTTCAGTTTGCAAAGTAGACACTTCTATTACAATAGAAAAGAAAAAAACATTCATTGGACTCACTGCAAAAAAAGTGGTTTTTACCAACATGGATAGTCCTGTTGCAATAAGTACATTTGCTGTCGGTAAAACCTTATACCAACAGATATTGGTCTGTTGCTAGACTGTTGGTAAAAAGTGGTGATGATATTAGTTTTACCAACAGATATTGTAATCTGCGGTAATTGCTCCTTAATTCGGGGGTGAATGTCATCCTGTTACCAACAGAGACATAATATGTTGGTGATGGCAAGTGTTACCATCAGATGCTTCTGTTGGTGCTAAATCAACTGGCAGCATAAATTATTCACCAACATACTGTATCTGTTGGCAATTCTTTCTTTTTCCCGCCTTTTTAATTTTCTCCAACACGACGATTTGTTAGTACTACTGTATACCGCCAAAAAAGAATTTCCATTAAGCTGCAATCTGTTGGTAATTATGTTCCTTCACACACCTCATGATTCGAAACATCTACCGCCAATAGTCCCATCCATTCAAGTGGGAACTATTTTTTTCAACGAAAACATCTACACATAATCAAACCTGTAGGTATAATAGTTATTGACAATAGAAGAATCAACCAAACAAAAGCACAATGTTATTTAAAAGTTTTCAAAAGTGCTATGCATTCAGTAAAAGTTCATAAGAAATAAGTACATAACTCTAACAATTGCTTTCATTGAAATTAAATTCCAAACTATAAGTGCAAACTCAAAAACATTACTTGGTCTACCTAAAAGATAAGTCAAGACAAAAGTTAACCACATAAGAGAACTCAAACTATGACTCATCATTTTGTTCTTGATCAACAACTTCTTCGCTATTTTCTTCTCCAAATACATGCCCTTTTTCATTGTCATCATCAATATCCTCATCTTCCTCAAATGAAGAAAGAACATTCTCTGTTATTCCCTATTAAACAAGCACGAAAGTATAAATCTTAAGAAGAGGTAATAGAGAATATTTATTATCATCTAATGACATTTTCCCTTAATAACATGAATGTCAAATTTATCATAGAAAAGAGAACTGGAATGAGTTCATCATCGCATCCAACTCAATGACAAAGAAGGAATGATAAAAATACAATGACAATGCTCCAGATCCGAAGTTAGTTTTAGCATGTTAAGACTCTCAATGTTCATACTAAAACTACATTTGCACACAATAGCACGTAATCACAAATGCGTTCCTAGAAAACTATATGAAGTGTAAGACTAAGGTCGTGACCTATGGTCACAGAACCTTGCTCTGATACCATCTATGAGATCCCCAACTCATATGGTTAGAAGTATTAACGATTTCTTAAATTCCTACTTAAATTCTAGGGCAAAACAGACAGAGTTTTCCCTGAAACTGACCATTTCCCAGGCATAAAGCCTTACATTAATTCCCTGCATCGAGTACAAGTATAAAAGAACATAGAAACAAGCTCAACGGCTACACGCCAGAGTCCACAACTCTACGGGCCACTCGCACGGAGTATAGTAAACATTAAACAATCTGTAAATAGGCACTATGTCTAGCTCATCAACAAATAATAAAATATCTAAGCATACCACATATAAGCTTTATATATGGCCACTATGTGTAGCTTATCAACAAATAATAAAATATCTTATATAATAATAGCTGGTGCTTCAAAAGCACTTTCGCCAAATTGGTGACATATCCAAGTTTATTCTCCAAACGTTCAATCTTCTTTTGACTTTCTTGTTGCTCTTGCTCGATTTTCCTTATTTCAGCTCGTTCTTCCTCTAAAGCGCACCTTTTAGAAGTTGAACGAGGAACTTTGATCCCAATGCCAAAGGTCATAGCATAACCATATTTGTCTTCTCTAATAACTTTTTTGCAAATTTCATCTCGAGTAGTATCATCACATGAATCTTCTTCAACGTGAGATAACTCATTTTCAATTGCTTCCTGTCATGTTACACATTAGTAAAAAGAAATAAAATGAATAAAAAAATTAAATAAAATTAAACACTCATACCTTTGCAGTAGCTAAAGCATCATCAAGTTTTGTAACTTTTTTTGGTGCATAGGTCTTCAACCATATTGTAAGCTTATCTGTCTTATTGTCTTTTTCCTAAAATGTATATAAAATACTAAATGAGTTACCTAAAATCAAAGTGAGCTATAGTATAAATAGGATATATATAATACCTCTTCGTCAGCATATATACGTGCGAAAGTCTTCGTCCCTCCATAGTGACACATTTTGTTATTGCCTCGATTTTCAATTCCTCTTTTAGTTCTAGCCTAAATGAATAATTGACAAATCACATCATAACAATTGTATTATTTCAAAAATTATAACTGTAAATATTCTTAAAGTATATAATTACCTTTCCCTTGCCTGATTCCCAAAACTGTACTAAGTTGGCCCATGTTTCAAATGGTTTGTGTTCTGGTCTTTTGCTAATTGATTCATCATGACTTCTACCATCACATAGTGCCACCTTTAACTCACATTTGTAGCCTCTCCAACAAGCATGTATTTTTCTGCATTTCCCATTCATAAGGCTCCTTTCCTTCGGGAAACTGAAATGAACGTTGTACAACAGATACAAAGAAAAAGAACCTATCAAGACATAAAATAAGCTTAAAAGTTCATATTTTTACTTTGAAATCTGCACACACATGGAGGAGCTGTCTTAGATGACGTGTACAACCTTTTAAGCCCAGGTATTAGGGGAAAGTGGCGTAAAATCTTTATTGGAATTGGATTGCCAGAAGCTAATTTCATTATCATCCCATCATCTGTGAGCTTATATCCAGAAGCATTACACTCAGGACACTTGGTGAGTTCAGCCTTATCCTTCCAGAAAATGAAGCAATCATTAGAACATGCATCTATCTTTTTGTAACCAAGATCAAATTGTTTAATGATGCTTTGCATTTGTTTAAAGGAATTCGGCAATACTGAATCTTTTGGAAGGGCCCTTTTGAAGAGTTTTATAAATGCATCAAATGCCCTGTCACTGACATTATACATGCATTTAAGATGATACATCTCAACAATAAATGAGAGTTTACTAAACTCTTCACACCCTGGATACAGGTGCTGGCCCGCATCTTCAATTAGTTTAAAAAACCTCTTTGTTTCTTCATTACGGCCTGAGGAATCATTAATGGATTCATGACATGCAAAAGCATCCCCTATCATACATATCATGTTCGATTGAACCATGACTCTCATGATTAAATTGATCATCTAGCATCTCATCCTCATCATCATTATCACTTAGAATTGGCTCCCCATGATAGACCCATACATGTTTGTGGTAATTAACATCCATCCCTTTCATAAGAAGGTGAACTCTTACAACTTTCCTTTCATGGTGGAATCGATTAGCACATGTTGTACATAGGCATGAAATCTTATCATCAACAGTATAAGTCGCAAATGCATGATCAAGAAATGCATTTAGATATTTCATATATTAGTTATCCTTCCTGGTACCATTGGATGGTGACTTTCCAACACAATTGCCTTAAGCACACACAACTTACCAAGAGACTAAGAGAGAGGGGAGGAATGATAAATTACAAATAGCCACTATGAAATTGTCTTTTCAATATATCAGTTAGCTACGCAACAGTCTACCATCTTTTGAAAATCTGTCCCCTTGATTTTCTTCAATGAGCATTATTAGTGGGCAACAATGAATTTCTAAACGAGATAACGAAGCTCTAACTCTAAAGAGGTGCTATTCAAGGTCAAAGTAGGAAATTGAGTTTCAGTGAACTGGCTGAAAATCTGATCAGAACATTCAAGATAACAGATTGAGGCATACTCATCAAGTTTGAAGACAATCAAAAATTAATAATATTCTGGCTACCAGCTAGTTTAACTGCTAAAAGTGTACGATTCTATATTGCAAAAACTGATAAATACCAAAACTGATAAATGACTAACAACTATCAGATGAGTTTGGGTGATAGAACTATCCAGGCAAATTGACAAGATACATACCAAAACTGATAAATGACTAACAACTATCATAAACAAAACAAGCATTCAGCGGAGGGAAAGCTTATCACAAATAGCCCCAAGAATTGCAAAAACCCAACAAATTCAAAGCACACAAAACTCCTCATTCCAATTAGCTACTACCTTAATTGCCTTTCAAACCCAACAAATTAAATGGAATTGCAACAACACACTACCTTCAATGAATTGCAAATTCAACACCAATAAGCCTGATATCTTGCGGTTAGCCCCTATTTTCTGGTACCAAACACTCGATTTTTTGCCACCAAACCGTCCAGAAGTTGGCTTCAACGATATAATATGACATTCAGAAACTAAGAGGAGATTGAAAGAGAAGATCAGAAGAGCAATACATACCTTTGAACCTTCAGAATTAAACACCACGATAGCAATTTCAATGGTGATTAATGCAGATTTTGACATCACGAACACCCAGAAAGCAACAGCAATGGTGATTGATGAAGAAGATGAACTAGCGTATGCGTTTGATAGGCGAAGATCAAGACATTATACCTGTCGCGGCTGCTCTGTTTGAAGGTTTAGGCGGGTTAGCATGTGTTCTAGCTTGGGTATTCGAATTCGGCTGATTAAAACAAAAATAAACCTATTCTATTTCATTAGGTGTTGGGCCAAAGCCAAAGAAACTTGGTTGATTTTATTTAATCTTGATCATAATAAATTAATTTTATTTTGGCACTCCTAATTATAACAAAAAAATTAAACATAATCATTAAATATATATTTATTTAATCTTGCTCATAATAAATTAATTTTATTTTGGCACCCCTAATTATAACAAAAAAATTAGACAAAATCATTAAATATATATTTATTTAATCTTGATCATAATAACTTAATTTTAGTTTTCCACTCCTAATTTTAACAAAAACAAAATTAGGCATAATTTTTAAATATATATTTATTTAATCTTTTTCGCGGTATATGCCATAGTGAACAATACCAACGTAGCTCTTTAGGTTTCGAAATTTGTTGGTATAATTGTAACAATACCAACGGACCATTTGGTCATCGTAAATATTGTTGGTAATTTTTGTACTTATTTTAAAAGTAAAACTCAAGTCATGCAATGGCAAAACGTAACCTTTAACTTGAAGAGATTATACTACTTATTAAACATCACACCCATATCTGGCATTTATGGTATTTCTCGATGTTCTTATTTGGACTGATTAATTTATCTCGGTGCTTGCTCTGAAATGCTATGGATTCACCTATTGGACGATTAATCAAATCACGAGAATGCTATGAGGAATGTTATGCTATTGGGAGGCAAGGTTTTCCATGCATTTATGAGGTAAAGAAATTCAAAAATGCATCTTTGATGGTGAGTCCGGCTATTAAATGATAGTTTGTATTTTTTTTGTATATAGGAAGAATTGGCTCCAAAGTTGTACCAAAAAGGAATATTGACGTGGGGGTTATTCTTGCTCTCACTCTCTTAGACTTTAGGTGGGATA
Source organism: Carnegiea gigantea (assembly GCA_029747015.1). Taxonomy (NCBI): domain Eukaryota; kingdom Viridiplantae; phylum Streptophyta; class Magnoliopsida; order Caryophyllales; family Cactaceae; genus Carnegiea; species Carnegiea gigantea. The sequence continues at coordinate 368,956 of JAKOGI010000456.1, forward strand.
ATTTTCATTGAAATTTTAGGAAAACCCATCAATTGAGAAAAGGAGAAGAGGAAAGGTGCTTGGTGATGTCCCATCTCATGGAAGGCGAACGAAGAATTGAAATTAAGGGAGGGAGAAGTTCATGCGGCTTAAAGAAACTTACATAAGTCGAGTCCAATTACAAAACATGAATATGAATACATAACACACAAGAATTGCACCCCCCACCAAACGCAACATGCATGTTCTCAGTTGATCAGATATTGCTCATCATATTGTCGCTGCGGGTTTTATCCATTAACAATGTATAGACAAACAAATTGGGTAAAATAAAAAAATTGGTTAATTTTACCTGCTAAACTGTTTGGGGGACACTGCACTCATTGGTTTAGATTTATTGCATTTGGACAAAACGCCAGATTCATCAACATGTTGGAGTCGGAAAAAATTGCAATTACCAAAGAATATAGCAATTCAGTAAATTCTAATTTTCTAGAAAGTGAATATTAGCTTAAATGCCTGACAGAACATCAAGTTTGCAAAGATTATGTACTACACAAATTCTTGTTTGACGAATTAACAAATATCTAGTAGAAATTATTGCCTATGCGTTTGCTATGTTGCATTCATGGATTTCTCCTCAATAATACCGATGAATCCAATGTGTTCCATGCCGTGAGTATCATATGTAGAGAACTTTTCTTTATTTTAGGACTTTTCAGGATGTTAAGTTAAATCAATGATTGTAATACACAGTGTTTCGGACTTTGTTTCCTTTATTACGTCTTACTACAGAACGTTAACTCATGTGGTTCTTTTTCAGTGTTGGCTAACGTTTCCTTGTCATGCATCCACAATTCATTCACCAATTCCACATTAAAAATTTTGTTGTGCGCTAAAAATCTCCTCACTTCTTCATAGGCATATGTTTTTGGGCATTTACTTGATGATTCTCTATGGCATATCAATTCCAATGTATAAGTGAAACTGTGCAAGTATCATATTAAGGCAATGCAATGTAAGACTTGTCAGACATATTTTTCTCTATTTTCTTCTGAATGCTGGTTGATATATTTAACATAAGCCCAATATTTAGTTAATTAAGAAAATTAAATTAGTTAATACAAACGTTAAAATAAATAGGGATTGTACTATCCCCTTTTCTAATCTGTCACAAATCTTCATATGTAGATGTACACCTGACCACATTGATGTGATACTCAAAGCTCCTATGGAATGCCCTTGGAACCATGCTAACGCCACACCTAAAATAGTTAACTGTTTTGGATCCTGAATCCCATTTACTCGCCATGCTTTAGGAAATACGATTATTAGATAAACAAGACTTACCAAAAGTTGACCTTGAACTAAGAAGACCCAACCCATTTTTTAAGGGAGCCCATGGTTGAGAAAATTGGTCGGTTCCATTGCTTCTATGTTCAGATACGTAAGGAATCGTATGAATAGAGGAGATCAACAACAATTAAAACTAAAGTTGCATGCCTCTTTTGTTACACCGTGCAAATGAACACACGACAAGCCTTAGATGATTAGAACCTTAGAAAGCATGAGAAGACTTTGCCAACAAACACATGTAGCTACAATAGTTGTTACATTCCAAATATTTAAGTTCTTTTCCTTTTTCATAGTATGTATTCCGCACATAGTCTTGGCTCGGTAAAATTAAGATAATAATTTCAAGATGAGACTTTTAGGAAGTCATCTATTTTGATCTTTTTTCTATTACAACGATTAAAAACAAATTCTCCATATTAAGTAATATTTAGTTATAGTAGGATTTTAAATTGCATTTATTTTATGCAATAACTACAATGAGGAGTTTCATTTCTACTTCTCTTAAATAGGGATATGTTTTTTTTCATTCGTTCTAATGTTGCTTAAGTTTTGCATATACTATAAATATGCGTTACAGGAAAGGTTCATTTTATCATCCACTTGTTCGGATTACCACTTCAGTTTTGCAAAGTAGACACCACAACTTAAGCAAATTCTATTACAATAGAAAAGAAAAACACGTTCATTGGACTTCACGGATTCAAAACATATCCTAGCCATGAAGTTATCCATCATCTTTATGATCCTTAACACATTTTTCATTGTAACCACCCATGCAGCACCAGTGCTAAGCATAGATCCCAAATTGGTTGTGCTGACAAGATAAGTAGCTCTTGTGGGCCTAAAGTTTATGCATTTATATTTGAGGAAAATGGCGTCTTGTCCCAGGATTGTTGTGGGTTATTATTGAAAGAAGGAAAAGAGTGCCATGACAACCTGACAAATTCAATCCTGAGCAAAGGAGGATTTTCCACTGAAGAAACAGAGGAAATATTAGAAAGGAACTCTGAAGTTTGGAACCTTTGTAAGAAGAGCAGTCACATTGGAGGCACTCAAGCCGTACCAACACCAATAGTACAACCCCTAAAAGGTTGTGTAGGTAAGGTCACTAGTGCTTGTGGGCCTAAAATATATGAGTTTGTGTTCGACAACAGTGGCGTTCCATCCGAAAAATGTTGTGAGCGGTTGTTGAATGCAGGAAAAGAGTGTCATGATAGTGATACCAATTCAATCCTAAGTGAAGGAGAATTTTCCAAGGAAGAAAGGGAGGAAATATTGGTAAGGCACAGTGAAGTTTGGATCCTTTATAAGTGGAGCGGTCACATTGGAGGCACTCAACCAGTACCTGCACCAACCGTACAACCCCTAACAGGTTGTGCAGGCAAGGTCACCAGTGCTTGTGGGCCTAAACCATATGCGTTTCTGTTTGATAAAAGTGGCATCCTAACTGAAAAATGGTATGAGATGTTGTTGAATGCAGGGAGAGAGTGTCATGACGGCGATACCAATTCAATCCTAAGTGAAGGAGAATTTTTTGTAGAAGAAAAGAAGGAAATAATGCAAAGACACAATCAAGTCTGGAACCTTTGCAAGAAGAATGGTCACATTGATATAAAAAACACTGCCTTCTAGAAATATGCCATAAAAGGGCTTGAGTTGTATGGTTTAAAAATGATTCCGCATAGGTCTTGAAATATATGGTACCCGATCACGCACACATTTTGTTTCGTTCTTATCTTTTGTAACCCTAGTTGTGCCATTTCTTTTTCTTTTATTTCTTCTCTTCTCATGCATTACAATTTTTCACATTTTTGAGAAATGTTCTAAAATTCATAAACAACTGTTGCTAACAAACACAGGTCGTATCAAATTTTAAAGGGGATCACTATGATGAATGAAAATTCTAAGGAAGTAAGCATTATCTCGCCTATCATAATTTATTTTAATCCCCACCGTGCATTGTTGATAGACAATTTTCAGTCCCTTATGACCTCATGAATTGCCTTCCACAACATGTAGCCATTACCTCATTATACATCTCTCTTTTTCCCCCCATTTTCTAATGTTTGTGCTTATTTTAAAAGTAAAACCCAAGTCACGCAATGGCAGAACGTAACCTTTAACTTGAAGAGATTATACTACTTATTAAACGTGACACCCATATCTTACATTTATGGTATTTTTCTATGTTCTTACTTGAACAGATTAATTTATCTCTGTCCCAACTCTAAATGCTATGGTTTCACCTATTGGACGATTAATCAAATCATGAGAATGCTATGAGGAATGTTATGCTATTGGGAGGTAAGGTTTTCCATACATTTACGAGGTAAGGAAATTCAAAAATGCATCTTTGATGATGAGTCCGACTATCAAATGATAGTTGTGTATTTGTTTTGTATATAGGAAGAATTAGCTCCAAAGTTATACCAAAAAGGAAGATTGACGTGGGGGTTATTTTTGTTCTCCCTCTCTTAGACTTTGGGCGGGATAATTTTCATCAAAATTTTACGAAAACCCATCAATTGAGAAAAGGAGAAGAGGAAAGGTGCTTGGTGATGTCCCATCGCATGGCAAGCGAACGAAGAATTGAAATTAAGGGAGGAAGAAGTTCATGGGGCTTGAAGCAATTTACATAAGTCGAGTCCAATTACAAAAAACAAATATGAATACATAACACACAAGAATTGCACCCCTTACCATACGCAGCACGCATGTTCTTAGTTGATCAGATATTGCTCATTGTATTGTCGCTGCGAGTTTTATCCATTAATAATGTATGGACAGACAAATTGGGTAAAATTTAAAAATTGGTTAATTTTACCTGTTAAAATGTTTCGGGGGCACTGTGCTCAATGGTTTAGATTTATTGCATTTTGGCAAAATGCCAGATTCATCAACATGTTGGAGTGGAAAAAACTGCAATTACCCAACACTATAGCAACTCAGTAAATTTTAATTTTCTAGAAAATGAATATTAGCTGAAATGCTCAACAGGCCATCAAGTATGTAAAGATTATTTATTACACCCTACCACATTCTTGTTCGTCGAATTGACAAATATCTACTAGAAATTATTTCCTATGTGTTTGCTATGTTGCATTCATGGGTTTCTCCTTAATAATACCAATGAATCCAATGTGTTCCATGCCGTGAGTATCATATGTAGAGAACTCTTCTTTATTTTAGGACTTTTCAGGATGTTAAGTTAAATCAATGAATATAATACGCGGTATTTCGGACTTCATTTCCCTTATTACGTCTTACTACAGAATGTTAACTCGCGTGGTTCTTTTTCAGTGTCGGCTAACGTTTCCTTTTTATGCATCCACAATTCATTTACCAATTCCACATTAAAAAATTTTTTGTGTGCTAATAATCTCCTCGCTTCTTTATAGGCATATGTTTTTGGGCATTTACTTGATGATTCTCTATGGCATATCAATTCTAGAGTACAAGTGAAACTTTGCAAGTATCATATTAAGGCAATGCAACGTAAGACTTGTCAGACATATTTTTCTCTATTTTCTTCTGAATGCTAGTTGATATGTTTAACATAAACCCAATATTTAGTTAATTAAGAAAATTAAATTAGTTAATACAGACGTTAAAATAAATAGGGATTGTACCATCCCCATTACTAATCTGACACAAATCTTCATATGTAGATGTACACCTGGCCACGTTGATCTGATACTCGAAGCTCGTATGGAATGCCCTTGGAAACATGCTAACGTCACACCCAAAATAGTTAACTGTTTTGGATCCTGAACCCCATTTACTCGCCATGCTTTACGAAATGTGATTATTAGATAAACAAGACTTACCAAAAGTTAAGCTTGAACTAAGAAGACTCAACCCATTCTTTAAGGGAACCCATGGATGAGAAAATTGGTCGGTTTCATTGCTTCTATGTTAAGATATGTAAGTAATCGTACGAATAGAGGAGATCAACAATTAAAACCAAAGTTGCATGCCTCTTTTGTTATACCGTGGAAATGAACACACGATAATCCTTAGACGATTAGAAACTTAGAAAGCATGAGAGGACTTTTCCAACAAACATGTATAGCTACAATAGTTGCTACATTCAAAATGTTTAACTTCCTTTCCTTTTTCATAGAGTGTATTCTGCACATAGTCTTGGCTCGGTTAAATTAAGATAATAATTTCAAGATGAGAATTTCAGGAAGTTATCTATTTTGATCTTTTTTCTATTGCAACGATTGAAAACAAATTTTCCATATTAAGTTATATTTAGTTATAGTAGGATTTTAAATTACATTTATTTTATGTAACAACTACAATGACGAGTTTCATTTCTACTCCACTTAAATAGGGATACTTTTTTTTTCATTTGTTCTAATGTTGCTTAAGTCTTGCGTATACTATAAATATGTGTTACAGGAAAGGTTCATTTCATCAGCCACTTGTTCGGATTACTACTTCAGTTTGCAAAGTAGACACCACAACTTAAGCAAATTCTATTATAATATAAAAGAAAAACACATTCATTAGACTTGATGTATCCAGAACATATCCTAGCCATGAAGTTATCCATCATCTTTATGATCCTTAACATATTTTTCATTGCCACCACTCATGCAGCACCTGTGCCAAGCATAGATCCCATAATTGGTTGTGCGGACAAGATAAGTAGCTCTTGTGGGCCTAAATTATATGCGTTCACATTTTAGGAAAGTGGTGCCTTGTCCCAAGATTGTTGTCGGTCATTATTGAAAGAAGGGAAAGAGTGTCATGACAACTTGACAAATTCAATCCTGAGTAAAGGAGGATTTTCTACTGAAGAAATGGAGGAAATATTGGAAAGGAACTCTGAAGTTTGGAACCTTTGCAAGAGGAGCGGTAACATTGGAGGCATTCAAGCCGGACCAGCACCAATCGTACAACGCTAAAAGGTTGTGCAAGCAAGGTCACCAGTGCTTGTGGGCCTAAAATATATGAGTTTGTGTTCGACAACAGTGGCGTCCTATCCAAAAAATGTTGTGAGCGGTTGTTGAATGTGGGAAGAGAGTGTCATGATAGCGATACCAATTCAATCCTAACTGAAGGAGAATTTTCCAAGGAAGAAAGGGAGGAAATATTGGCAAGGCACAGTGAGGTTTGGATCCTTTGTAAGAGGAGCAGTCACAATGGAGGCACTCAACCAGTACCTGCACCAACCGTACAACCCCTAACAGGTTGTGCAGGCAAGGTCACCAGTGCTTGTGGGCCTAAAGTATATGCATTTGTGTTTGACAAAAGTGGCGTTCTGTCCGAAAAATGTTGTGAGCTATTGTTGAATGCAGGAAGACAGTGTCATGACGGCGAAACCAATTCAATCCTAAGTGAAGGAGAATTTTCCGTGGAAGAAAAGAAGGAAATTATGAAAGACACAATCAAGTCTGGAACCTTTGCAAGAAGAATGGTCACATTGATATAGAAAACACTGTCTTCTAGAAATATGCCACAAAAGGGCTTGAATTGTATGGTTTAAAAATGATTCCGCAAAGGTCTTAAAATACATGGTACCCGATCGCGTACACATTTTGTTTCGTTCTCATCTTTCGTACACTAGTTGTGCCATTTCTTTTTCTTTTATTTCTTTTACGATTTTTCGCATTTTCGAAAAATGTTAAAAAACTCATAAACAATTGTGGGTGATAACACAGGTCGCATCAAATTTTGAAGGGATCACTATGATGAATGAAAATTCTAAGGAAGTGAGCATTATCTCACCCATCATAATTTATTTTAATCCCCACCCTGCATTATTGATGGACTATTTTCAGTCCCTTATGACAAATGAATTGCCTTCCACAACTTGTAGCCATTACCTCATTATGCGTCTCCCTTCCCCCCCCCATTTTTTAATGTTTGTGCTTATTTTAAAAGTAAAACTCAAGTCATGCAATGGCAGAACGTAACCTTTAACTTGAAGAGATTATACTACTTATTAAACGTGACACCCATATCTTGCATTTGTGGTATTTCTCTATGTTCTTATTTGGGCAGATTAATTTATCTCTATCCTTACTCTAAAGTGCTCTTCCCCTATTGGACGATTAATTAAATCACGAGAATGCTATGAGGAATGTTACGCTATTAGGAGGTAATGTTTTCCATACATTTATGAGGTAAAGAAATTCAAAAATGCATCTTTGATGGTGAGTCTGACTATCAAATGGTTGTTGTGTATTTGTTTTGTATATAGGATGATTTGGCTCCAAAGTTATACCAAAAAGGGACATTGACGTGGGGGTTATTTTGGTTCTCCCTCTCTTAGGCTTTGAGTGGGATAATTTTCATTGAAATTTTACGAAAACCCATCAATTGAGAAAAGGAGAAGGGGAAACGTGCTTGGTGATGTCCCATCTCATGGAAGGCGAATGAAGAATTGAAATTAAGGGAGGAAGAAGTTCATAGGGCTTGAAGAAATTTACATAAGTCGAGTCCAATTACAAAACATGAATATGAATACATAACATGCAAAAATTGTGCCTCTCGCCATACGCAACACACATGCTCTCAGTAGATCAGATATTGCTCACCATATTATCGCTGCAGGTTTTATCCATCAATAATGTATGGACAGACAAATTGGGTAAACTAAAAAAGTTGGTTAATTTTACCTGCGAAACTGTTTGGGAGACACTGCACTCAATGGTTTAAATTTATAGCATTTGGGCAAAATGACGGATTCATCAGCATTTGGAGTCGAAAAAAATTACGGTTACCAAAGGATATAGAAATTCAGAAAATTCTAACTTTCTAGAAAATGACTATCAGCTGAAATGCTCAACAGACTATCAAGTACGTAAAGATTATGTATTACACACTACCACATTGTTGTTCGACGAATTAACAAATATCTACTAGAAATTATTGCCTCTGCGTTTGCTATGTTGCATTCATGGGTTTCTCCTTAATAGTACCGATGAATCCAATGTGTTCCATGCCATGATTGTCATATGTAGAGAGCTCTTCTTTATTTTAGGACCTTTCAGGATGTTAAGTTAAATCAATGAATGTAATACGCAGTATTTCGGACTTCGTTCCCTTTATTATGTCTTACTAAAGAATGTTAACTCGCGTGGTTCTTTTTCAGTGTCAGTTAACGTTTCCTTGTTATGCATCCACAATTCATTCACCAATTCCACATGAAAAATTTTGTTATGTGCTAATAATCTCCTCACTTCTTTGTAGGCATATGTTTTTTGGTGTTTACTTGATGATTCTCTATGGCATATCAATTCTACAATACAAGTGAAACTGTGCAAGTATTATTTTAAGGCAATGCAACATAAGACTTGTAAGACATATTTTTCTCTATTTTCTTCTGAATGCTGGTTGATATGCTTAATATAATCCCAATATTTAGTTAATTAAGAAAATTAAATTAGTTCATATAAACGTTAAAATAAGTAGGGATTGTAATATCCCCATTACTAATTTAACGCAAATCTTCATATGTAGATGTACACCTGGCCACGTTGATGTGATACTCGAAGATCCTATGGAATGCCCTTTGAACCATGCTAATGCCACACCCAAAATAGTTAACTGTTTTGGACCCTGAACCCCATTTACTCGCCATGCTTTAGGAAATACGATTATTAGACAAACATGACATACCAAAAATTGAGCTTGAACTATGAAGACCTAACCCATTCTTTAAAGGAACCCACAGTTAAGAAAATTGGTAAGTTCATTACTTCTATGGTAAGATATGTAAGTAATCGTATGAATATGGGAGATTAGCAACAATTAAAACTAAAGTTGCATGCCTCTTTTGTTACACCGTGCAAAAGGTGATGGACACTCAGATCGCATAGATCGCTCAACAGATTAGCAGTTTGTCCCGACCACAGGGGCGACTACCAAGCCAGCCCAAGGTCGACCCCATGGGTCACATCAATGCTGTTTACACAAGAAACAAGGGGGTTGTGGAGTGTCCTGTGATGGTATTTCATGAAGTGACTACAGTTCCTATTTCTACAGGGACACCTACATTGGAGAAGGAAGGGGCTCTGAATCACGAAGATGAGGGTCATCAACCTCCTCTAGTACAACTTTATCAGTCTCCTGTTTCTTACCCTCATAGGTTGGTCTAGGCTAAGCTCTCTCAACTTGAGCCCAGATTCGCGTGCTTCTTGGATATTCTAAGGCAAGTCTACGCTGATACCCCTTTCTTGGAGGCGCTTAAGAAAGCACCGGCCTACTTTAAATTTTTGAGAGAGCTCCTTTCCAAGAAAGGTGAGCCGGAGGGAGTTCCAGTGGTCCCAATAGGAGAGGCCTGCAGCTCAATTCTCTAAAGTCAGTCGCCATCAAAGCTACAAGATCATGGTAGCTTCTCTATCCCCTGCTGCATAGGGGGTATGCAAATCGAGAGAGCCCTATACAATTTAGGGGCTAGTGTGAGTTTAATGCTGCTCTCTCTGTGCAAGAAGCTTGAGTTGTTGCATTTGAAGCCCACCACCACGATCATACATCTAGCAGATCGCACCCTCAGGCGACTTATGGGGCATTTTGGAGGACGTTCCTATACAGGTGGGTAAGTTCATCATCCTCCGCGACTTTATTGTCATGGATATGGATGAGAGCTCACAAGTCCCCATCATCCTTGAGAGGCTGTTTCTGGCTACTGCAAGGGTGGCGATCGATGTGCAGGTAAGAACTATGTCCTTCCAGTGTTATGGTGAGAGGGTTGATTTCTGTTTCCCTCTTTCCATACCATTTTTAGTTCCTGCTTTTCCCCCACCTCCTGAAGGCCCTGCATATCTTGTTTCTCACATAGCAAATCCTGGCATCATTGTGCTTGATAGGAATGGAGGACCTCATATAACGTCTGTAGCGCTGTCTGATCTACACCCACCCATCCCTACTACCCATGGAAGCACTTCCTTTCGCCCTGAAGAGGTGTTGGAGGCAACACCATGGATCATTTCACCATCTCTACCTCCCCTCATCCTGTCATCATCTGCTAGTTTGAAGTAATGGTTAAGCTAAAGACCTAAAACAAGCGCTTCTTGAGAGGCAACCCAAGCTTTGTTGCTTTCAAAAAAAGGAGAAAAAAAGAGAGAAAACCCAAAAAAAAAAACAATAAAAGAGAGAAAGTTAAAAAAAGTTTCAATTGAACAGTGCCCAGGCAATGGCTGGGCTGTAGAGAGAAACTACAGAAAATCTAAGGAAGGGCGACGGCAGAGCATCGCCTACACAACAGGCCAACGGCCGACTGTCGTTACCGCGACAGCCATCACGAGCTTGTGAAACTTTCTTTTTCTTCCTCTTTCCTCCTTTCCTTTCCCCTCGATACCCGTCACCCACTTTCTCTCTCTACTCGTACCCCTCCCCCACCCTATTCCACCACCAATCTCACCCTTTCCTCCACCAAATTCCCCCTTTTACATCAAATCCTTCACTCTTTTCATCTTTTTCTCCATAATCTTCCATCCCACTCTTTCTTCTCCATTCACTCCATCTCTCAACTCACAAACTCTAACCTCGAAATCCTTCTCTCTAAATTTCGACCACTTTGAGGTGTTTTTCGACCATTCCATCGCTGGATTTTACCTCCCTACACTCCAACCTCCCATTTGCATACACTTTGGCATCACCTCTTCACCACTTTCTCTCTCTACAAATTCCACCTCCATTGAAGCTTGAGGAGAGAGAAAGCTTCATCTTGGATTAGTCCGCAGCTTGCACCATGGGAAGGAACACCACCGCATCCGGGGCTACGCCTTCAGTAGTACCAAAGTATGCCAAAATGGGAGCTTCCTCTGCCGCCAATGCACCTCCGAGCTGGGCCTAAGCTGCCCGAGGTAATCGCCCTACTCTTCCTCATGTGGCTAATAAGTATGAAATTCGTTTTAGTGATGCGGAGCATATTGCTCACTATGACTCTGTTGCTACTAGACGGATTATTGAACCCAAGTATATGGATGTTGGCATGTTGAGGAGTATTGGCTATGGGATAACTTGCATGAAATGCTTAAGGTTACGGGATGGGTGGACTTTATGACCTCAGATAAGCCTGTATATGAGCATCCAGTTTTGATTTTTTAATCGATTGTTTGAGGCTAACCTCGCGGACTTTGACCTCCGCTTGCATCTTCCTCAGAGTGGGGTTTGGACTATTGGTCATAAGAACTTTAATGTCTAGGACTTTTGGTGTGAGATCACTTATGACAAACATACCCTGGTCGCCGACAACCATGGGTTTAGTGTGCCTTATAGTGCTGGTGGCTCTAAAGCCACCTCCATTTGCAACCCCACCCTTCGGTACCTTCATAGTGTCATTGCCAACACCACTTTCCCCCGTTATGAGAGCCAAGGCCGAGCCCGCTTGAGTGAAGTTTTCCTGTTGTGATGCATTCTTAAGGATGAGCGTTTTGATATTGGGGCCTTCATTCTGCACCAATTACTCTCCCAAGCTTCCTCCCCTAAATCCCCTATTGCTTGCGGCGGCTTCATCACAGCCATCGCCTATGCATGGGGTTTGGAAGCTCCACTCACAACTATGACCCCTTTGTTCTTGGGGGGCCGGCTCAATTTGGCCACTTACCTCTAGATGGAGATGTTTAAAATGCAACGTGGTCGTGTTTTCATCAATCACCATGGCCAAGATCTTTTTCCCCTCCCAAATCCCGCAAAGACCAATTGCGCAGATGCCTCCAATTGGGTCTATGACGATGATGTTGATGCCAGGGTTTTATGAGGACCAACCTCAACCCCAAGGTGAGGCTATTGGAGGGAGTGGCGGTGGTGCTGGAATGGAGAATGTAGGTGGAGGTTCCGGGGCTGTACCCTCCGAGGAGGAGATGTATGAGCCCCCATTGACTAGGAGCCACGCTGAGGCGAGCTTATCGGGCCACAATGCGGTCCATTTCTACTGATACATGGATGAACAATTCTCCCACCTCAACTTGAGGCTCGATGCAATTGATAAGCGGCAACAACAAGCCGCTCAAGATCAAAGCGAGCTACTTTGGTGACAGATGGAGTTCGATCGCCGACAGCATAACTTGGAGCACCATGTCTATTATGCTTATGACTACCATCAGTGGCCCTACCCTGCCCCAGATTGGAGGCCTAGTGGTCCCCCCAGCCCGTATTAATCAATCTGTGAGTTCCCCTCCCCTTTCCTATTGCTCTATTTTATCGCTTATTCATTGGGGATAATGAATATTTCTAGCATGGAGGGTGAGCTAGCTCATGTAGTAGGGGGATCATGTGGTGTGAGATGACTTGATTGGGTTGTACAATGATATTGGTTGGATGAGTAGGATATGTCATTCATTTAGTTGCATTCTAGGAATCATCGTATGTTTAGGCCTTGCATGATTAGGAGCATGTTAGTTTAGAGCATATAGGTGTCGTCGTTGCATTGTATATATTTGTTTGCTTTGCTTGCATGATCTTGAGGAACAATGTCGAGAAGAGGACTATTGGAACTCGCAAGGTACATCTCTCCACCCTACTCTTCATTTTCCTTCTAATGGATGTCCTTTTTGAACCCAAAAAAAAGAAAAATGAAAATTATGAAAAAAAAGTTTGAAAACAAAATGCCTTCTATGATGAGTATTCATGGTGTAATAGTTGATTGATTGGCTTGGTGACACACTTGGATTATGACTTTTGTGTTGGTTGGTGGAGCATGATAGTGTGAAACTCCTTCGATGATTTCTTTGCCTTTTGTGCATACCGTTGTTTTTGAGTATCTATTGTCATGTCTTGGAGGATCTTTGCTAGTGGTTGATTCATTTGGTAAATCGTGCGGCCGGGGATGTTAAACCCGTGATATTTGAGCCTAAATTTAACCAGTCATCTTTAGTGGTTTCTCTCTTTCCTTCTTGTGTGGCTCACCTGTGATTACAATGCTAGAACTTGGCTAAGTCCTCTCTAAGGCCGCACCTAGGCAATACGCACCATTTCGAAATGATTGAGGCATTCTTTTGGTTATTGAACTACAAGCCTAAAAGGCCTCCTAAATGATGGTTGAGACTCCTTTATTCACCCCTTTTAAGCCCTTCCCATTCTTTGTTAACCCCACATTCGTTCATCCATGGTCCAAACACACTCTCCACCCTTATGCCATAAAAGACTAGCGGCGTGACAATCTCTTCAATAATGGGAGTCATCTTAGGAGTTAATGTATTGCTAGAAGGTGTGCTTTATGGCAGGTTGTGATTTAAAAAAAGGGGTAAAGAAGGGTTGCCGTGTCATTTTTGACGTGCTTAGCATTAAACTTCTCATTGTAAGCTTGCTCGAAAAAGATAATTAAAAAAAAAAAAGAGAAGTGAAAAAAGGAGCAAACCTCTTTAGTAAAAAAAAAAGTGAAGTGTTTTCAAAGTTAATGCTTGGCACCTTATCCCTTCCATGAAGATCGAATAGGCTCCCTTCTCATGTGCTGCAAGATAAGGGGTTGTTTGAGCTCTTAGCTTCGGTGTAAAGTATGGTTGTGATCTCATTTTCTTATCATAGAGAGTGTTGTCGCTCCCTAACCTTATGGCTACTCAGTTCCGCTATTTCCTAAAATTATCCTCTTCTCACCCTTACGTAAGACCCCGTTACAACCCTTCCAAGCCCTTATGATTGATTTTGCGTGCGTTTTTGCCACAGGTGGTGGAGGATGAGGATTTCTCCAAGCCTATAGCTTTTGCATGATCGGTTTGAGTGTTGAGGATACCTATGAATACATTTAAGCACTTGGAGAGGAGAGTTTCACTTGACTAAAAGTAAGGTTCTCCCCGGGCCAACTTTACCCCCCATTAGCTAGTTACTTCCACACTTGCTTTGAGTGCCTTACTTAGCCTTGGTATGTGCTTTCAGGTGATGTGATTTTTAAGGGGTTTTAAGTCCATCCTGCTCCCTCGCCACATCTTTGTCATTTCTTGATTTGTGTGACCCAGCCTGATTTGTTAGCTTTTATCACCTTGCCTGAGAAGGATGTTTGAGGTCTCAATTCTTCCCATCTGTCTGATTCTAAGCTAAACTTGCCTGAGGATAAGTAACAGCCTAACATGGGGGAGTTGATGAACCTCAAATTTGACCCTTTTTGAACCCTTACCCTTTCCTTGGTTCAGTTCCCCTTATTTTTGCTCTAATATGGTGGGATTTAACCAAGTTTGGTCACCTCTAAGCCTGTTTCCTTCTTCTAATCCCGTTCAAGCTCTCTTATAGGTATTTTTCGAGTTACTGATGGAAGTGAGAGCAAAGAAGGTCATTTGGAGGCCCCGAGGGAGGCAAGAAGGCAAGGAAAACAAAATTTCAAGGTGCAGTGGAAGCGACAACCGTCGTACAATCGACGGCCTAGCTGTCGCCACCTTGCAGAATTGTAGCAAACTCCAGGAGGTGGCGACGGCCACCCATCGGGGTGTCGACAGGTCATCGCCTGCCCCAATTCTCCCCACTAGGCGACCACTGGCCGTCGGGACCACGACGGCCGTCGCCTAGGCCTCGCGTTTTTCCCTTTTTTATTCCTAATTGTCTTATTTCAGGAGTTACACGATTTTAGCTTAGAAGATACCTCTCAAAACACTTTTAGGGTTAACTTTTAGGGTTACGTTGTATTTGATTGTTAGTTTAAGGTTGAATTGAAGATTGTTCAAGGTGTGGATTTCGTAATTGATTAATCCAAGTTTGTTCCTTCTCTCTCTCCTTTGTTGTTGATCATTTAGTTTTCGTTCTTGTTCATGGGATTTGGTTTGAATGTTGGAATTAATTTGTTAAATATGATTATAGGCTAAACTTATTGCCTTGGATTGGGTGTAGCCCCTATTGTGCGAATTGGAACCATGTCCCAGGTTTTTGTTAATGAATGATCATGATATAATTGGAACCTCACTTAGCATGAAAGGTGTTCGATGAATTGCCTGAAAGGGTTGAATTCTTGTTCTGAAGTTAGGGTCTAGGAGATTAACGAAATTTGAATCCTTTACTTAGAGCTGCTTTGTGTGCAATTGGATTTCTTAACATGAAAATAGTTAGGGGTTCAATTGCGAATAGTGAGTTACTTAATCCTATGGTTTTGTTGATTCATGTTTCATGAGAATAGATAACTAGGATCACCTAACTAGTCTAATGACCTTCGAGAGAAGGCGTAGATGCCCTTTAATTGGTAACCATTCCATTTTGGTTGTCTCTGTGGGTAGAGTTGCATGACGTAGTTTATAGTCTAAGGAGCTCAATAGTATGGTGAATCCTAATCCAGGACCCTTATTAGTATTGATTTAGTTTATAGCAGTAGTCCTCAGCAGAATAGAACTGTTACTTAGTAAAAACCAATTTTAGTAGACTCTAGCCTAAATAGAGTGCTATAGGTTGTTTCGGTGGTTGAAACCAAGTTCCCTGCGGACACGACCCGTACTTGCCGTTGCTAGCTACAACTAGCCTCGTGCACTTGCAGCAATACATCTTTAAGCCAACATGGTCACATTAGAGGCACTCAACCAGTACCTGTACCATCACACAACCCCTAACAGGTTATGCAGGCAAGGCCACCAGTGCTTGTGGGCCTAAAATATTTGCGTTTGTGCTCGACAAAAGTGGCGTTCTATCTGAAAAATGTTGTGAGCTGTTGTTGAATGCAGGAAGAGGGTGTCATGATAATGATACCAATTCAATCCTAAGTGATGGAGAATTTTTTGGGGAAGAAAGAGAGAAAATATTAGCAAGGCATAGCGAAGTTTGGAACCTTTGTAAGAGGAGCGGTCACATTGGAGGCACTCAACCAGTACCTGCTCCAACCGTACAACCCCTAACAGGTTGTGCAGGCAAGGCCACCAGTGCTTGTGGGCCTAAACTATATGCATTTATGACTGACAAAAGTGGCGTCCTACCCGAAAAATGTTGTGAGCTGTTGTTAAATGCAGGAAGAGAGTGTCATGACCATGATACCAATTCAATCCTAAGTGAAGGAGAATTTTCTACGAAAGAAAAGAAGGAAATAATGGAGAGACACAATCAAGCGTGGAACCCTTGCAAGAAGAATGGTCACATCGATATAAAAAACACTGTCATCTAGAAATATGCCACAAAAGGGTTTGAATTGTATGGTTTAAAAATGATTCCGCATAGGTCTTGAAATACATGGTACCTGATCGCGTACACATTTTCTTTTGTTCTCATCTTTCGTAACACTAGTTGTGCCATTTCTTTTTCTTTTATTTCTTCTCTTCTCATGCATTACGATTTTTCACATTTTCGAAAAATGTTCTAAAACTCATAAACAATTGTTGGTAACAAACACAGGTCGTATCAAATTTTAAAGGGGATCACCATGATGAATGAAAATTCTAAGAAAGTCAACATTATCTCACCCGTCATAATTTATTTTAATCCCCACAGTGCATTATTGATAGACTCTTTTTAGTCCCTTATGACATAATGAATTGCCTTCCACAACATGTAGCCATTACCTCATTATGCATCTCTCTTTTTCCCCTCATTTTTTAATCTTGTGCTTATTTTAGAAGTAAAACTCAAGTCATGCGAAGGCAGAACGTAACCTTTAACTTGAAGGGATTACACTACTTATTAAATGTGACTCCCATATCTTGCATTTGTGGTATTTCCCTATGTTCTTATTTACACTTATCAATTTATCTCTGTGCTTACTCTGAAATGCTATCGATTCCCCTATTAGATGATTAATCAAATCACGAGAATGCTATAAAGGATGTTATGCTATTGGGAGGTAAGGTTTTCCATACAGTTATGAGGTAAAGAAATTCAAAAATGCATCTTTGACGGTGAGTCCGACTATCAAATGATAGTTGTGTATTTGTTTTGTATATAGGAAGAATTGGCTCCAAAGTTGTACCAAAAAGGAACATTAACATAGGGGTTATTTCTGTTCTCCCTCCATTTGACTTTGGGTGGGATAATTTTCATTGAAATTTTATGAAAACCCATCAATTCAGAAAAGCAGAAGAGGAAAGGTGCTTGGTGATGTCCCATCTCATGGAAGGCGAACGAAGAATTGAAATTAGGGGAGGAAGAGGTTCATGGGGCTTGAAGAAATTTACATAAGTCGAGTCCAATTACAAAAAATGAATATGAATACATAACAAGCAAGAATTGCGCCCCTCACCATATGCAGCATGCATGTTCTCAGTCAATCAGATATTGCTTACCACATTGTCGCTGCGGCTTTTATCCATCAATAATGTATGGACAGATGAATTTGGTAAAATAAAAACGTTCGTTAATTTTATCTTCTAAACTATTTGGGGGACACTGCACTCAATAGTTTAGATTTATAGCATTTGGGCAAAACATCACATTCAACAACATGTTGGAGCCCAAAAAAATTGTGATTACCAAAGAATATAGCAATTCAGTAAATTCTAATTTTCTAGAAAATGAATATTACCTGAAATGCTCAACAGACCATCAAGTACATAAAGATTACCTACCACATTCTTGTTCGACGAATTAACAAATATCTACTAGGAATTATGGCCTATGCATTTGCTCTATTGCATTCATGGGTTTCTCCTTAATAATACCGATGAATCTAATGTGTTCCATGCCGTGATTGTCATGTATAGAGAACTTATTTTAGGGCTTTTCAGGATGTTAAGTTAAATCAATGAATGCAATACGTGGTATTTCGGACTTTGTTTCCTTTATTATGTCTTACTAAAGTATGTTAACTCGCGTGGCTCTTTTTCAGTGTCGGCTAACGTTTCCTTGTTATGCATCCACAATTCATTCACCAACACCACGTTAAAAATTTTGTTGGGGGCTAATAAACTCCTCACTTCTTTGTAGGCATATGTTTTTGAGCGTTTACTTGATGATTCTCTATGGCATATCAATGCTAGAATACACATGAAACTGTGCAAGTATCATATTAAGGCAATGCAACGTAAGACTTGTCAGACATATTTTTCTCTATTTTCTTGTGAATGTTGCTTCATATGTTTAATATAAGCCTAATATTTAGTTGATTAAGAAAATTAAATTAGTTAATACAAACGTTCAAATAAATAGGGATTGTAATATCCCCACTACTAATTTGACACAAATCTTCATATGTAGATGTACACCTGGCCACGTTGATATGATACTCAAAGCTCCTATGGAATGCCCTTAGAACCATGCTAATACCACACTCAAAATAGTTAACTGGTTTTGATCCTAAACCCCATTTATGCGCCATGCTTTAGGAAATACGATTGTTAGACAAACATGACTTACCAAAAGTTAAGCTTGAACTGAGAAGACCCAACTCATTCTTTAAGGAACCCATGGTTGAGAAAATTGGTGGGTTTCGTTGCTTCTATGTTAAGATATGTAAGAAATCGTACGAATAGATGAGATCAACAACAACTAAAACTAAAGTTGCATGCCTCTTTTGTTACACTGTGCAAATGAACACACGATAATCCTTAGATGATTAGAACGTTAGAAATCATGAGAAGACTTTGCCAACAAACATATATAGCCACAATATTTGTTACTTTCCAAATATTTAACTTCCTTTCCTTTTCTATAGTGTGTATTCCGCACATAGTCTTGGTTCGGTAAAATTAAGATAATAATTTCAAGATGAGACTTTGAGGAAGTTGTCTATTTTGGTCTTTTGGCTATCGCAACGATTAAAAATAAATTCTAGATATTAAGTTATATTTAGTTATAGTAAGATTTTAAATTACATTTATTTTAGAGGTAACAACTACAATGAGGAGTTTCATTTCTATTCCTCTTAAATAGGGATACGTTTTTTTTTTTCATTTGTTCTAATGTTGCTTAAGTCTTGCATATACTATAAATATGTGTTATAGGAAAGGTTCTGTTAGGGAAGAACAGAGTTTTAATATTTATAAACCCCAAGTGCAAGGCGTATCGTTGAGTACTTGGGATACCGTCCGTAGGGAATTTGTATTTCTAACTACCAGGGCTAGCTAAAGCGTCTCGAGCTAGGTAAAATCAAAAGGAAAAGAGGAAAACTAAACTACGCTAATAAACATAGAAGAAGAGACTTGGAGTTGTGATTTGACCAATGGACGAACCAACTAGTGGAGACGAGTCCTAACCTACCCAAACTGCATCATGAACGAGTGATGGTCCGTTGTACCATCGAAGACCACCCAAGCCCTCTCTCAAGGGTCATGAGCTAGTCTAACTAGCCTAACCACCTATTTTCATGGGTTAGCCCAATTAGATCACAAAATTAGCAACCCCGAACCTAGCTCGAATCGGATACCATTTTCATGTCCCGAACTCGACTATTCTCTCTCCCACACTAGCTAATCGACCTCACCTCTCAGCATAAGTCAATCGCCCAAAAATATGGATGAAAGCTCTTTTAAGCATTTCATCAAACACTTGGCGGGCATGAGAGAAAACCCTAAGTTCTAGGCATAGATTGGGTATGGTTAGGCCAAATATAAGATTAGTTAGCCATCAAGAGGCTAATCACAATCCAAGCTAACACAATCTACCAACTAAACATCACAAACATATGAAAACCTAAACTAACAAACAAGAACATGAACGTGAAGAAGAAAACGAAGAGAATGAAATAAAACAAATCTAAACAACTAAATAACATGAATTAACAACAAAAACTAAACACATAAACTAAACAAAACAAATACAAGAATTTAACTAACAAAACATAAACAAGAACAACAATGAAATAAATAACGAAAAGGAAGAGGGAAACTTATGGTTGAATGGATTGAAGAACTTGAAATCTACAAGCTTGAATCCCAAAATACAAACTATAATCCTAATCTAATCCTCCTATTGAGGTTTTTATTAGCTAAAACCTAACCTAAACTATCCTAAAAATCGCCAGAGAGAAGCTCCAAGCGACCCCTCAATGACCCCCCTGCAAAACTGGCCGAAAATCGGCTTTTATCGCGAAAACTAGGGGATGGCACGGTCGTGCTGCTTGGCATGGGGTGCCATGCCACAATGGCACGATTGTGTCACCTGGCATAGGGCCCCCATGCCAAATTTCTGGTTCGGCAGAAACTCTCCCCACTACTTCTCTCTTGGTTCCCAGGGCTTCTTGGACCTCTATTCCACCTCGAAATGCATCCTAAATGCCTCATTCCTTATTAAAGTTGGTGAGTTTCTCGTCTCTTTGGCAAAACTCCTAGAAAACAAGCAAACCAACCAAATAAGTACATTATGAACCGAAAGAGGCAAATTTGACCCTTTCTCCTTAAGATTCGACATGAAAGCCATGGGAAAAGTGGGTCAAATAAGGGGTAAAATGAGGTCAAATATCGGTGCAATAGGTTCCTTTCAACATCCACATGTTCGGCTTACCACTTTAGTTTGCAAAGTAGACACCACAACTTTACCAAATTCTATTACAATAGAAAAGCAAAACATATTCATTGGACTTGACGAATTCAAAACATATCCTAGCCATGAAGTTATCCATCGTCTTTATGATCCTTAACACATTTTTCATTGCAACCACTCATGCAGCACCTATGCCAAGCAGATCCCATAATTGGTTGTGCGGACAAGATAAGTAGCTCTTGTGGGCCTAAATTATATGCGTTTATATTTGAGCAAAGTGGTGTCTTGTCCCAAGATTATTGTGGGTTGTTATTGAAAGAAGGGAAAGAGTGTCATGACAACTTGACAAATTCAATCTTGAGTAAAGGAGGATTTTCTACTAAGAAATGGAGGAAATAGTAGAAAGGAATACTGAAGTTTGGAACCTTTATAAAAGGGGCGATCACATTGAAGGCACTCAAGCAGTGCCTGCACTAATCGTACAACCCCTAAAAAGTTGTGCAGGCAAGGTCACCAGTGCTTGTGGGCCTAAAATATATGAGTTTATGTTCGACAAAAGTGGCGTCCTATCCAAAAAATGTTGTCAACAGTTGTTAAATGCAGGAAGAGAGTGTCATGATAGGGATAACAGTTAAACCCTAAGTGAAGGAGAATTTTCCAATGAAGAAAGGGAGGAAGTATTGGCAAGGCACAGCAAAGTTTGGAACCTTTGTAAGAAGAGCGGTTCTACTGGAGGCACTCAACCAGTACCTTCACCAACTGTACAACCTCTAACAAGTTGTGCAAGCAAGGTCACCAGTGCTTGTGGGCCTAAAATATATGAGTTTGTGTTCAACAAATGTGGCATCCTATCCAAAAATGTTGTCAGCAATTGTTGAATACAAGAAGGGAGTGTCATGATAGCAATACCAATTCAATCCTAAGTGAAGCAGAATTTTCTGGGGAAGAAAGAGAGAAAATATTGGCAACGCACAGTGAAGTTTGGAACCTTTGTAAGAGGAGCGGTCACATTGAAGGCACTTAACCAGTACCTGCACCAAGCGTACAACCCCTAACAGGTTGTGCGGGCAAGGTCACCGGTGCTTGTGAGCCTAAAGTATATGCATTTGTGTTTGACAAAAGTTGCGTCCTATCCGAAACATATTATAAGTTGTTGTTGGATGCAGGAAGAGAGTGTCATGACGGCGATACCAATTCAATCCTAAGTGAAGGAGAATTTTCAACAGAAGAAAAGAAGGAAATAATGGAAGGACACAATGAAGTCTGAAATCTTTACATGAAGAATGGTCACATTGATATAAAAAACACTGTCTTCTAGAAATATGCCACAAAAGGGTTTGAATTGTGTGGTTTGAAAAAGATTCCGCATAGGTCTTGAAATACATGGTACCCTATCGCGTACACATTTTGTTTTGTTCTCATCTTTCGTAACACTAGTTATGCCATTTCTTTTTCTTTTATTTCTTCTCTTCTCATGCATTATGATTTTTCTCATTTTCGAAAAATGTTCTAAAACTCATAAACAATTGTTGCTAACGAACACAGATCATATCAAATTTTAAAGGGGATCACCATGATGAATGAAAATTCTAAGCAAGCCAATGTTATCTCACCCATCATAATTTATTTTAATCCACATCCTGCATTGTTGGTAGGCTATTTTCAGTCCCTTATGACATAATGAATTGCCTTCCACAACATGTAGCCTTTACCTCGTTATGCATCTCTCTTCCCCCCCCCCCCATTTTTTAATTTTTGTGCTTATTTTAAAAGTAAAACTCAAGTGATGCACTGGCAGAATATAACCTTTAACATGAAGAGATTACACACTACTTATTAAACATGACACCCATATCTTGCATTTGTGGTATTTCTCTATGTTCTTATTTGGACAGATTAATTTATCTCTGTCCTTACTCTGAAATGCTATGGATTCCCCTATTAGATGATTAATCAAAACACAAGAATGCTATGAGGGAAGTTATGCTATTGGGAGGTAAGCTTTTCAATACATTTATGAGGTAAAGAAATTCAAAAATGCATCTTTGATGGTGAGTCCAACTATCAAATGTAGTTGTGTATTTGTTTTGTATATAGGAAGAATTGGCCCCAAAGTTGTACCAAAAAGGAACATTGACGTGGGGGCTATTTTTGTTCTCCCTCCTTAGACCTTGTGTGGGATAATTTTCATTGAAATTTCACGAAAACCCATCAATTGAGAAAAGGAGAAAAGGAAAGGTGCTTGGTGGTGTCCCATCTCATGGAAGGCGAATGAAGAATTGAAGATGAGGGAGGAAGAAGTCCATGCGGCTTAAAGAAATTTACATAAGTCGAGTCCAATTACAAAAAATGAATATGAATACATAACAAGCAAGAATTGCACCCCTCACCATACGCAGTACGCATGTTCTCAGTTGATCAGATATTGCTCACCATATTATCGCTATGGGTTTTATCCATCAATAATGCATGGATAGACAAATTGGGTGAAATAAAAAAAATTGATTAATTTTACCCCCTAAACTGTTTGGGGGACACTGTACTCAATGGTTTAGATTTATAACATTTGGGCAAAACATCAGAGTCATCAACATGTTGTAGTTGAAAAAAATTGCGATTACCAAAAAATATAGGATTTCACCAAATTCTAATTTTCTAGAAAATGAATATTAGCATAAATGCTCAACAGACCATCAAGTACATAAAGATTATGTATTACACCCTACCACATTCTTGTTCGATGAATTAACAAATATCTACTAGAAATTATTGACTATGCGTTTGCTATGTTGCATTCATGGGTTTCTCCTTAATAAGACTGATGAATCCAATGTGTCCCATGCCATGATTGTCATATGTAGAGAACTCTTCTTTATTTTAGGAATTTTTAGGATGTTAAGTTAAATCAATGAATGTAATACGTGGTATTTCGGACCTCGTTTCCTTTATTATGTCTTACTAAAGAATGTTAACTCGCGTGGTTCTTTTTCCGTGTCAGTTAACGTTTCCTTGTTATGTATCCACAATTCATTCACCAATTCCACGTTAAAAATTTTGTTGTGTACTAATAATCTCCTCATTTCCTTGCAGGCATATGTTTTTGGACGTTTACTTGATGATTCTCTATGGCATATCAATTCTAGAGTACAAGTGGAACTGTGTAAGTATCATATTAAGGCAATGCAATGTAAGAGTTGTCAGACATATTTTTCTCTATTTTCTTCTGAATGCTACTTGACATGTCTAATATAAGCCCAATATTTAGTTAATTAATAAAATTAAATTAGTTAATACAAATGTTAAAATAAATAGGGATTGTAATACCCCCATTACTAATTTGACACAAATCTTCATATGTAGATATACACCTGGCCACGTTGATGTGATACTCGAAGCTCCTATCGAATGCCCTTGGAACAATGCTAACGCCACACCCAAAATAGTTAATTGTCTTGGATCCTGAACCCCATTTACTCGCCATGCTTTAGGAAATATGATTATTAGGCAAACATGACTGACCAAAAGCTGATCTTGAACTAAGAAGACCCAACCCATTCTTTAAGGGAACCCATGGTTGAGAAAATTGGTCGGTTTCATTGCTCCCACGTTAAGATATGTAAGTAATTGTACGAATAGAGGAGATCAACAACAATTAAAACTAAAGTTGCATGCCTTTTTTCTTACACCGTGCAAATGAACACACGATAACCCTTAGATGATTACAACCTTCGAAAGCAAGAGAAGACTTTGCCAACAAACATATATAGCTACAATAGTTGTTACATTCCAAATATTTAACTTCCTTTCCTTTTTCATAGTGTGTATTCTGCACATAGTCTTCGCTCGATAAAATTAAGATAGTAATTTCAAGATGAGACTTTTAGGAAGTTGTTTGTTTTGATCTTTTTGCTATTGCAAGGATTAAAAATAAATTCTCCATATTAAGTTATATTTAGTTATAGTAGGATTTTAAATTACATTTATTTTAGGTAACGACTACAATGAGGAGTTTCATTTCTACTCCTCTTAAATAGGGGTACGTTTTTTTTTTTTTTCATTTGTTCTAATGTTGCTTAAGTCTTCCATATACTATAAATATGTGTTATAGGAAAGGTTCATTTCATCATCCACTTGTCCGGATTACCACTTCAGTTTGCAAAGTAGACACCATAACTTAAGCAAATTCTCATACAAGAGAAGGGAAAAACACATTCATTGGACTTGACGGATTCAAAACATATCCTAGCCATGAAGTTATCCATCATCTTTATGATCCTTAACAAATGTTTCATTGCGACCACCCATGCAACACCTGTGCCAAGCATAGATCCCATAAGTGGTTGCGCAGACAAGATAAGTAGCTCTTGTTGGCCTAAATTATATGCATTTATATTTGAGGAAAGCGGCGTCTTTTCCAATGTTTGTTGTGGGTTATTATTGAAAGAAGTTAAAGAGCGTCATGACAACGTGACAAATTCAATCCTGAGCAAAGGAGGGTTTTTCACTGAAGAAACGGAGGAAATATTGGAAAGGAACACTAAAGAATGGAACCTTTGCAAAAGGTGCGGTCACATTGGAGGCACTCAAGTAGTACCTGCACCAATCGTACAACCCCTAAAAGGTTATGCAAGCAAGGTCACCAGTGCTTGTGGGCTTAAAATATATGAGTTTTTGTTCGACAAATGTGGCGTGCTATTTAAAAATGTTGTGAGCGGTTGTTGAACATAAGAAGAGAGTGTCATGATAGTGATACCAATTTAAACCTAAGTGAAGGAGAATTTTCCATGGAAGAAAGGGAAGAAATATTGGCAAGGCGCAGTGAAGTTTGGAACCTTTGTAAGAGGAACGGTCACATTGGAGGCACTCAACCAGTTCCTGCACCAACCGTACAACCCCTAACAGGTTGTGCAGGCAAGGTCACCAGTACTTGTGGGCCTAAAATATATGCGTTTGTGTTCGGCAAAAGCGGCGTCCTGTACGAAAAATGTTGTGAGCTATTATTGAATGCAGGAAGAAAGTGTCATGATAGCTATACCAATTCAATCCTAAGTGAAGGAGAATTTTCTGGCGAAGAAAGAGAAGAAATATTGGCAAGGCACAGTGAAGTTTGAAACCTTTGCAAGAGGAGCGGTCACATTGGAGCCACTCAACCAGTACCTCACCAACCGTACAACCACTAACATGTTGTGCAAGCAAGGTCACCAATGCTTGTGGGTCTAAAGCATATGCGTTTGTGTTTGACAAACGTGGTGTCCAATCCGAAAACTGTTGTGAGCTATTGTTGAATGAAAGAAGAAAGTGTCATGACGGTGATACCAATTCAATCCTAAGTGAAGCAAAATTTTCTATGAAAAGAAAAAGTAAATAATGGAAAGACACAATCAAGTATGGAACCTTTGCAAGAAGAATGGTCGCATTGATATGAAAAACACTGTGTTCTAGAAATATGCTACAAAAGGGTTTGAATTGTATGGTCTAAAAATGATTCCGCATAGGTCGCGTACACATTTTGTTTCGTTCTCATCTTTCTTAACACTAGTTGTGCCATTTCTTTTTCTTTTATTTCTTCTCTTCTCATGCATTGCGAGTTTTCACATTTTCAAAAAATGTTCTAAAACTCATAAACAATTGTTGCTAACGAACACAGATCATATCAAATTTTAAAGGAGATCACAATGATGAATGAAAATTCTAAGCAAGTCAACATTATCTCACTCATCATAATTTATTTTAATCCACATCCTGCATTATTGGTAGGCTATTTTTAGTTGACATAATGAATTGCCTTCCACAACATGTAGCCTTTACCTCATTATGCATCTCTCTTTTTCCCCCCATTTTTTATTTTTTGTGCTTATTTTAAAAGTAAAAGTCAAGTCATGCAAGGGCAGAATGTAACCTTTAACCTAAAGAGATTACACTACTTATTAAACGTGACACCCATATCTTGTATTTATGGTATTTCTCTACGTTCTTATTTGCATAGATTAATTTATCTCTATGCTTACTCTGAAATGCTATGGATTCCCCTATTAGACAATTAATCAAATCACGAGAATGCTATGAGGGATGTTATGCTCTTGGGAGGTAAGCTTTTCCATACATTTACGAGGTAAAGAAATTCAAAAATGCATCTTTGTTGGTGAGTCCGACTATCAAATGATAGTTGTGTCTTTGCTTTGTATATAGGAAGAATTGGCCCCAAAGTTGTACCAAAAAGGAACATTGATGTGGGGGTTATTTTTGCTCTCCCTCCTTATACTTTGGGTGGGATAATTTTCATTAAAATTTTATGAAAACCCATCAATTAAGAAAAGGAGAAGAGGAAAGGTGCTTGGTGATGTGTCATCTCATGGAAGGCGAACGAAGAATTGAAATTAAGGGAGGAAGAAGTACACGGGGCTTGAAGAAATTTACATAAGTCGATTCCAATTACAAAAGATGAATATGAATACATAACAAGCAAGAATTGCGCACCTCACCATATGCAGCATGCATGTTCTCAGTTGATCAGATATTGCTCACCATATTGTCGCTGTGGGTTCTATCCGTCAACAAAGTATGGACAGACAAATGAGGTGAAATAAAAAAATTGGTTAATTTTACCTGCTAAACTATTTGGGGGACAATGCACTCAATGGTTTAGATTTATAGCATTCGGGCAAAACGTCAGAATCGTCAACATGTTGGAGTTGAAAAAAACTGCGATTACCAAAGAATATAGCAATTCAGTTAAAAATGAATATTAGCTGAAACGCTCAACGCACCATCAAGTACGTAAAGATTATGTATTACATCCTACCATATTCTTGTTCTACGAATTAACAAATATCTGCTTAGAATTATTGCCTATGTGTTTGCTGTGTTGCATTCACGGGTTTCTCCTTAATAATACCATTGAATCCAATGTGTTCCATGTCGTGATTGTCATATGTAGGCAATGCAACGTAAGACTTGTCAGACATATTTTTCTCTATTTTCTTCTGAATGCTGGTTGATAATTTTAATATAAGCCGAATACTTAGTTAATTAAGAAAATAATATTAGTTAATACAAACGTTAAAATAAATAGGGCTTGTAATATCCCCATCCCTAATTTGACACAAATCTTCATATGTAGATATATGCCTGGCCAGTTGATGTGATACTCGAAGCTCCTATGGAATGCCCTTGGAACCATGCTAACGCCACGCCCAAAACAGTTAACTGTTTTGGATCCTAAACCCCATTTACTCGCCATACTTTAGGAAACACGATTATCAGACAAACATGACTTACCAAAAGTTGAGCTTCAACTAGGAAGACCCAACCCATTCTTTAAGGGAGCCCATGGTTGAGAAAATTGGTCAGTTTCATTGCTTCTATGTTAAAATACGTAAGTAATCGTACGAATAGAGGAGATCAACAATAATTAACACTAAAGTTGCATGCCTATTTTGTTACACTATACAAATGAACACACGACAATCCTTAGATGATTACAACCTTAGAAAGCATGAGAAGAATTTGCCAACAAACATATATAGCTACAATAGTTGTTGCATTCCAAATATTTAACTTCCTTTCCTTTTTCATAGTATGTATTCCGCGCATAGTCTTGGCTTAGTAAAATTAAGATAATAATTTCAAGATGAGACTTTTAGGAAGTTGCCTGTTTTGATCTTTTTGCTATTGCAACGATTAAAAACAAATTCTCCACATTAAGTTATATTTTGTTATAATAGGATTTTAAATTACATTTATTTTAGGTAACAACTACAATGAGGAGTTTCATTTCTACTCCTCTTAAATAGGGATATGTTTTTTCTTCCTTTGTTCTAATGTCGCTTAAGTCTTGCATATACTATAAATATGTGTTATAGGAAAGGTTCATTTCATCATCCACTTGTTTGGATTACCACTGCAGTTTGCAAAGTAGACACCACAACTTAAGCAAATTCTATTGCAATAGGAAAAAAAACACATTCATTGGACTCGACGGATTCAAAATGTATCATAGCCATGAAGTTATCCATCATCTTCATGATCCTTAACACATTTTTCATTGCAACCACCCATGCAACACCTGTGCCAAGCATAGATCCCATAATTGGTTGTGCGGACAAGACAAGTAGCTCTTGTGAGCCTAAATTATATGTGCTTATATTTGAGGAAAGTGGCATCTTGTCCCAAGATTGTTGTGGGCTATTATTGAAAGAAGGGGAAGAGTGTCATGACAACCTGACAAATTCAATCCTGAGTAAAAGAGGATTTTCTATTGATGAAGGGGAGGAAATATTGGAAACGACCACTAAAGTTTGGAACCTTTGTAAGAGGAGCGGCCATATTGGAGGCACTCAAGCAGTACCTGCACCAATCGTACATCCCCTAAAAGGTTGTGCAGGCAAGGTCACTAGTGCTTGTGAGCCTAAAATATATGAGTTTGTATTCGAGAAAAGTGGCATCCTATCCGAAAAATGTTGTAAGCGGTTGTTGAATGCAGGAAGAGAATGTCATGATAGCGATGCCAATTCAACCCTAAGTGAAGGAGAATTTTCTGGGGAAGAAAGAGAGGAAATATTGGCAAGGCACAGCGAATTTTAGAAACTTTGTAAGAGGAGCGGTCACATTGGAGGAACTCAACCAGTACCTGCACCAACCATACAACCTCTAACAGGTTGTGCAGGCAAGGTCACCAATGCTTGTGAGCCTAAAGTATATGCATTTGGGTTTGACAAAAGTGGTGTCCTATGTGAAAAATGTTGTGAGCTATTGCTGAATGTAGGAAGAGAGTGTCATGATGGCAATACCAATTCAATCCAAGGTGAAGGAGAATTTTCTACGGAAGAAAAGAATGAAATAATGGAAAGACATAGTCATGTCTGGAACCTTTGCAAGAAGAATGGTCACATTGATATAAAAAACACTGTCCTCTAGAAATATGCCACAAAAGGATTTGAATTGTATGGTTTAAAAATGATTCCGTATAGGTCTTGAAATACATGGTACCTAATCACGTAAACATTTTGTTTCATTTTCATCTTTTGTAACACTAGTTGTGGCATTTCTTTTTCTTTTATTTCTTCTCTTCTCATGCATTACGATTTGTCACATTTCCATAAAATGTTCTAAAACTCATAAATAATTATTGCTAACAAACACAGGTCGTATCAAATTTTAAAGAGGATAATTGTGATGAATGAGAATTCTAAGGAAATCAGCATTACCTCAGCCATCATAATTTATTTTAATCCCCACCCTACATTGTTAATAGACTATTTTCAGTCCCTTATGACATAATGAATTGCCTTCCACAACATGTAGCCATTACCTCATTATGCATCTCTCTTTTTCCCCCCATTTTTTAACTTTTGTGCTTATTTTAAAAGTAAAGCTCAAGTCATGCAATGGCAGAACGTAACCTTTAACTTAAAGAGATTACACTACTTATTAAACACGACACCCATATCTTTTGTTTGTGGTATTTCTCTATGTTCTTATTTGCACAGATTAATTTATCTCTATCCTTACTCTGAAATGCTATGGATTCCCCTATTAGACGATTAATCAAATCACGAGAATGCTATGAGGGATGTTATGCTATTGGGAGGTAAGCTTTTCCTTGCATTTATGAGGTAAAGAAATTCAAAAATACATCTTTGATGGTGAGTCTGACTATCAAATGATAGTTGTGCATTTGTTTGGTATACAGGAAGAATTGGCTCCAAAGTTATACTAAAAAGGAACGTTGACGTGGGGGTTATTTTTGTTCTCCCTCTCTGGGACTTTGGGTGGGATAATTTTCATTGAAATTTTACGAAAACCCATCAATTGAGAAAAGGAGAAGAGGAAAGGTGCTTGGTGATGTCCCGTCTCATGGAAGGCGGACGAAGAATTGAAATTAAGGAAGGAAGAAGTTCATGGTGCTTGAAAAAATTTACATAAGTCAAGTCCAATCACAAAAAAGGAATATGAATACATAACAAGCAAGAATTGCGCCCCTCACCATGCGCAGCTTGTATGTTCTCAGATGATCAGATGTTGCTCACCATATTGTCGCTATGGGTTATTGGTTGATTTTACCTGCTAAACTGTTTGGAGGATGCTGCACTCAATGGTTTAGATTTATAGCATTTGGGGCAAAACATCAAATTCATCAACATGCTAAAGTCGAAAAAAATTGCGATTGCCAAAGAATATAGCAATTCAGCAAATTCTAATTTTATAGAAAATGAATATTTGTTGAAATGCTCAACATACCATCAAGTACATAAAGATTATGTATTACACCCTACCACATTCCTGTTCGACGAATTAACAAATATCTACTAGAAATTATTGCCTATGCGTTTGCTATGTTGCATTCATGGGTTTCTCCTTAATAATACCGATGAATCCAATGTGTTCCATGCCATGATTGTCATATGTAGAGAACTCTTCTTTGTTTTAGGACTTTTCAGGATGTTAAGTTAAATCAATGAATGTAATACGCAGTATTTCGGACTTCGTTTCCTTTATTCTGTCTTACTAAAGAATATTAACTCACGTGGTTCTTTTTCAGTGTCGGTTAACGTTTCCTTGTTATGCATCCACAATTCATTCACCAATTCCACGTTAAAAATTTTGTTGTGTGCTAATAATCTTTTCACTTCTTTGTATGCATATGTTTTTGGGCGTTTACTTGATGATTCTCTATGGCATATCAATTCTAGAGTACAAGTGAAACTGTGCAAGTATCATATTAAGGCAATGCAACGTAGGACTTATCTACCAGCATGCACTAGGTCAGTATTCTAGAGCACCAGATGCATGATTGTAGTTTTGATGAGTTTATGTTATTGTTGAAACAGTACACAGTCTTCAGGCCAAACCATGCAAAATCTTATTTACCAGATATGCGCTAGCAGCTAGGTCAGTATTACAAGTGCATATATACTAGAGCAGAAAGAGGTGATTCCAAGATTAATTTTGGATAATGCAATTGTTGACTGGAATGCCACCAATTTTGCATATAAGGATATTCTGGAAAGATCTATCCTTAATAGTATGATTCACAATGAGTCAGGGGATAAGAAATGACACTGGTACTAAGTTGGATATGTGTCCAGTGAAGAAAGATGGATATGTATCCAATGAGGAAAGAGGAAAACTATAAGATGTGGGGCCAATAATTAGGTGCAGCAATTTGTTTGCTTGCACAGATATGCAATGGGGAACGCAGTATATAATATTGTTCATTTCACTCTCCATGGGAGTTTAGTCACATCAATGGTAGACATGTATATTAATAGATGAGATCAATGCTATATATAATTGAGATTGGCTATTTGTGAGATCTGATGCCCTTGTCTTATTTGTCTAGTTACTAATTTCCTATTTCCATCATTAAATGTTGAAGACTTTGAATGACTTGTCCCAAGTTGACTGTTTGCGTATCTTTCGACCAAGTTGCAGAACAATCAAGTGGAAATGACCTTAGCAATGAATCGAGGCACACTAGACCTTCAACCTCAACCTCACAAGTTAATTAGCCAGCTGATGTGGGCTTGTTCAAGACTTTCAATGACTGGACACTGACAAACTAATTTGGGAATCTTGAATCATTCCAAATTTAGTCCTTTAGACTTTTGGTTTTTTGGTTGTGTTGCATGCATATTTATCACTTTGACTTTTGACGGACCTTTTGCCATCGGACTCTAATTTCCTATAGCTAGCTTTTGTCAAATTTGGTGACTTTTGAATTGGATCAGCCTATCAGGCCGCTTAACTTTGAATTGAAGGAATTATGTACATACTTTTTAATTATTCCAATTGAAGTACGAATCCCTTGTTAATCTTTAATTTGTTACGTACATTGCTATCTTATTCATTTGCACTTAATTTGTGTTTTATATATATATATATATATATATATATATATATATATATATATATATTATATATATATACTATATATATATATATATATATGTATATGTTTCCTGGTAATTTTAATTTATAGGCCAAAAATGATTTCCATCTCGACCGTTTTATGAGTTGCCATAAAATTCCGTTAAATGGTTTCCCATTTCTGGTAAAACAAACAGAGTCCATGAAGAAGGTCAAAACATTAACACGGGCGTCTAAAAAAAGGGTCGCGATTTTTATAAATTTCAACCTAAAAAAGGGTCAAAAAATCTCAGCCCTGAATATCTTAACTCTTTTTGCAAGCGTCGACCAAAAATATAGCGACGCATTTACGCCTCTAAATAAAGGCAAAATAGGGTCGAGAAATGCCCCTTTTTCTAGTAGTGTTATCAGAATGTCACACTTTTGAGTTCAGGACTTCCTAATAATATGCGGGGGAAGGTGTTCCATCTGCTTGCTATATCCTTTATAGAGTACCCCATAAGAAGTTAGATCAAACACCTTATGAATTGTCGAAAGGCTACACTCCTAATTGAGTTTTTTAAGGGTGAGAGGGTGTTTGGCTAAAGTTCCCCTACCTGATTTCAAACGAAAAAACATAGGTCCTAAAACCTTTAATTATGTGTTTATTGGTTACACTCAAAATAGTGCTGCACATAGATTCATGTTATTGAATGACTTCTCTATTAGTGAGTCTGGGATTGCAGAATTTTTTGAGCTTGTATTTCCTTTGGAAAAGAATGATTTTACTACTGTGCATGACAATGTGCCTTTGTCTGCCTCTAGTTCTGGTGTTAGAATCTCAGTTGATGAACCTAGGAGGAGTAAGAAACCAAGAGTTGAGACTAGTTTCGATCCTGACTTCCTCACTAATTTTTTGATTG
Organism: Carnegiea gigantea; assembly: GCA_029747015.1. Taxonomy (NCBI): domain Eukaryota; kingdom Viridiplantae; phylum Streptophyta; class Magnoliopsida; order Caryophyllales; family Cactaceae; genus Carnegiea; species Carnegiea gigantea. The sequence goes on from JAKOGI010000456.1 coordinate 402,333, forward strand.
AACACTTCGATGTTAATTTCTTGTCTGATGAAATAGTATTTGCTTTCTTCATCGAAGAAGATCCAAAAACCTATGAAGAAGCTATGAGATCTATAAATGTTAGTTTCTAGAAAAAAGCTATTAAAAGTGAATTATTTCCTACTATCGAATCAAACTTGGGCGTTGGTAGAACTACCTAAAGGTTGTAAACCCATTAGTAGTAAACGGAACTTCAAAAATAAGTTGAGACCAGATGGTTCTATTGACAAATATAAAGGCAGACTGGTGACAAGGGGATTTAACCAGAAAAAGGGGCTTGACTACTTCAACACATATTCTCCTATGACTAAGATAGCCACCATTAGAACTATAGTTGCCTTAATTGTCGTCCATGGTCTTGTTGTATATCAGATGGATGTAAAAATAGCATTCCTTAATGGTGACCTAGAGGAAGAGATTTATATGACTCAACCTGAGGGTTGTACAATTCCTGGATAGGGGAATAAAGTATGCTAGCTTAGGAAATCTCTTTACAGCCATAAGCAAGCTCCTAAACAGTGGTATAAAAAATTTGATAGCACAGTAGTACAAAATGGCTTTGTTGTGAACACCTCTGATTCTTGTGTGTATTCAAAGGTAATAGGTTCAGATTGTGTGATAATATGTCTATATGTGGATGACTTGTTGATATTAGCACTAATATAGATGTTGTTAATGAGACAAAAAAATCGGTGTCTTCTCATTTTAAAATGAAGAACATGGGTGAAGCTGATGTAATCCTAGGTATTATGATCAGAAAGACTAATGATGGTTTTTCTTTGTGTCAGTCTTATTACATTGAGAAAGTATTGAAGAAATTTAACTGTTTTGATGTGCTTCCAGTGAGAACTCCTTATGACCCTAGCACACATCTTAAAAAGTATAAAGGGCCTAGTGTCTCCCAAAGTAAGTATGCTCAAATCAAATGGAGTGCAATGTTCCTCATGAACTATACTCGACTTGACATTGTTTATGCTGCTAGTCGACTGAGTTCTTATACTTATAACCCTAGTAAAGAATATTGGCATGCATTATTTCATTTGCTCAAGTACTTGAGAGGTACTATGGACTGGTGTTTACATTTTAGTAAATTTTTTGCTGTGTTAGAAGGATTTTGTGATGCAAACTGGATCTCTGATAACGATGAAGTTAGTTTTACTAGTGCTTATGTATTTACCTTAGGTAGATGAGCTATTTCGTGGAAGTCTACCAAGCAAACTTGTATAGCTCACTCCACCATGGAAGCTGAATTCATTGGTCTTGAGTTGCAGAACAATAAGCAGAATAGCTGAAAAATCTACTGGTAGATATGCTACTGTGGATGAGGCAGCCTACGGCTATTTCCCTTCATTGTGACTCGCAGACAGCTATCAGAGTTGCACATAATAGCGTGTATAACAAAAAGAAGAGACACATTCACATTAGACATAGGGTTGTGAAACAGAAGCTAAAACATGGGGTCATCTCCTTGGAATATATGAGATCTGAGAGAAATTTAGTAGATCCACTGACTAAGGGCTTGACCAGGCGAATAGTTCTCGAGACGTCGAGGGGGATGGAACTGAAGCCCATGGGTTGAGATAATATGGTGGATACCCACTTCTGGTGAACGAAGCGATATTGGTTTCAATATGCACTACACCTCCATCCCTATGGCGTATAGTAGTGCTTATGAGAGGTTAAGCTCTTGTGCTCTTAATGGATCCATAGCCCGTTAGGGTGGTGCTACAGAGACGCAATTGATGGATTCACCGATTGATATGTGTGAGGTTGAGCAAAGTCCTGCTCTTAATAATTCCATACTCTGATTATGGTAGTCCATCTTGAGATGGATATAATGGAATTACCTACATAAGTGTGAATGTATGGCCGCCTTCTATGAGAGACTATGGGTTGTCTCTTTAGAGCACTTATGAGATCCGAGGTGTGCGCATGGCCTTAAAACGCGCAAGTGAGCTATCGCGGAATACACGGTGACCATAAGGGGTGATATGTATTGTGAGGGTCTCAATCAGGGCTTATCAAGTTCATGATTCATTCGCTCGATAGACATGATTGTTGCCCCTACTTCACTATATATCAATTCAATCAAAAGATATTGGTGCTTAAGTGTCTAATCCTTCCTTTTCCCAGATCTTCTCTTCGCTAGTCTGCATGCCATTAGTGGGGGATTGTTGTGTATAAATGACATACTCTAGCTCCTTTTCCCATCTCCTTTTGTCCCACATTGGTAGTTTTGGGAGTTGGAGTAGGGTTTAAGTTTACTTTCCTATTTTAGACCTATTGAATAATACTGGGCTTGGTTTTGGTGAGGGTGTAGGGTGTGGATAAACACCACACACACACACACACACACACACACGTGCTGCTCGCCCGCCCAATCCGGGCCAGTCACTACCCGACGTGGGCGTGGGTTGTGGGCCCCGGGCCTCATCTGCTAATTTTTGGAGAAAATTTCTTTTAATGGCTAGTTGACCTAATTTTTAGCAGAAAGAGTCTTATTTGTAGCCAGGAATGCACTCCGCACCACATAAAATCAGTGATAATCCTGTTTTGTAGGTAGGAAAATACTCTGAACCACACAAGCTCCTTCTTTTCCTCACCAGCAGCAGCTCCACCGGTAGTATAAATAGCCACCTCCCCTGCACCTTCAAAACACACCCAGTATCTCCTCTTTTCTCTTCTTTTTCTCTCCTTCCTCCTGTTCTCTTCTCTGTTATGGGCAAGTGCGGTCTTGTATATTCCAAGCTTCTGGCCGCAAGTGCATGCGTTCAGCAAGCTAGCTATGTAACTCTTGGGGAGCGAACGGTTGTTCTCGATTTGCACTGAGGGTCGAGCTGAAATCGCTTTCCAGGCACTGGTACTCCCACGACACAGCTCCGCTTCCCATTCCTCTGCCATTGATTTGCACCTATTTTTCCAACACATGCTTGAAGGAAATTTATCTTCCGTCTTTCGCCTTATAGACTCGAGATAATTACATTTTACTTTGAAATTATCTAAATTGTAAAGCGAGTCAAGTATGGATCGGAGTATTATTTAACTACTATCATATACTTAACTAGTAACTACTATTATAGTATTTCCAAAAGGTTTGGAAATTAAAGAGGGTAATGCAGCTTTGCTGCTCCTACCTGTTCCTCTTGAAAATCAAATAAAAATTCGGGTGAGGAGAAAGTTTTTGTTTTTTCCCCCCGGAAAACCCAATACCTTCTTAATAAAAAAGGTGAGCCAATTATTATTGTACTACTTTTTTTGTGTGATTTTCTAGCATATCAATTGGTTATGAGACGTATAAAATTTTCAACAAGACCAACTTGATTCATGCAAGCGTAAGTCCGTTGGAACATCCTTCGGAACATAAGTCCGTCAGAATTTCAGGGAATCTGTCAGAATCCATGAGAATTATATCGGAGATTCTGACAGACTTGTTTTTCAGTCGGAATAAGGCGAATTTTTAGTAACGCATTAAAACAGTCGGCATGGCAGAGCATGTTCTTAAAGACTAAAATCACATGGTATCTGTTGGACCTAAACGTTTAATCTGTCCGTAACCATAAGGAGTGCTAGCTTGAGTCGCAAAAGGCGCTGAATGTCATGGGATATATTGATAATTTTCACCTAAATTCCCTAAAGCCTCTTGTTGACCGCCTTTTTATAAATACGACATAGTCCAAGAGGCAAAAAAGTGTGTGTGTGGGACACAGTGGTTTTTTGAAATAGAGTTTCTGCAAAACCCTTTAGGAACATTTAGGTTGCGGAATTGTGAAGGATCATCCACAATTGATGCCCTTCCCAATCAGTGCTCCAAGCTAGAAGTTCAATCATTTTCCGCTGCCATGACAAAGATAGTATTGTTTACGTTTAATTTAGTACTTTATTTCTTTCATTATCATTCTGTGTTAGGAATTAGAATCTACATTCAAAAAATTCTAAAATTGTTCTTTAAAGATCCACATTATACCTATAAAGTAAACATTTCAACTAAAAAATTGAAGAAAATGAAAAAAGAAACTGGGAGAATGAAAAAGTTGAACCTTACGGATATAAAAATCAAACTACATGTGATACTGTAGTCTATTAAGCAGGTCCAAAGGCCAGATGACTGCTGTGGGTGCTGTGAGAATAGGCGCCAGCATATCTCCCTCGTCCGAAAAGTAGAATCAAGGTGAAAAAAAAAATTATGCCCCCAAAAAAAAAAGGAGAGGCAAAAATTACTGATTTCTACTTCTTGTTGGCGTCTATAATGATTGAGACAATTTTAGTTTCATATAGTGAGTTTCTCTCCTCCACATTATTTAAATTTGACACTCTTATTTTATGAATTATGACATTATTTGATACTCTTTTTTCCCTTCATGACACCTTTTGGCACTCCATTTTATATAATTTAAATATCTTACCCACAATCTATACCGTCACTAGAAATTTAGAAAGGGGACAGCGAAGCAGAAAGGTGGAATATTAAATATGCTTTTTTTGGGAAAGAAAGAGGAGAGAGAGAGAGAGAGGGAGAGAGGAGGAATGTATCAAAAAAAAAAAATTTGATATATGTCTTGCATAGGACATTTTTTTATTAGTCTCAAATTTTGACACGCTTTAAAACCCCCTCTCCTAGGTTGACATGGCCTGGGACTCTTGGCATACTGCCATACTCTGTCCTCCATACAACCATGGTTGCCATGCCATTGGAGAGGGTACCATGGTTTTTTTTTTTTTTTTTAAAGAAAATTTGGATCACCAATCAGGTCTAAAAGAAGATACAAAGTATATTATATGGTCTTAACTAAAAACTATCATATATATATATATATATATATATATATATATATATATATTAAAAGTTGGATTGAACTCATATATGAGCGACACGTGAGATGCCACATAGGATGCATTTAGGGTTGCCACCTGGGATAAAAATGCCATGTAGGATAGCAACATAAAAGACTTCTATCATATAATTAAGATGGATGTAGGTTATCAATGCAATTTTAATTCAATTTAATATTAACTTTTCTCATATGTTATGACTAATTAGTAATTGAATTTTGTCTTTAAAAACTTAAATATAGACCAAAGAAATGATTTAGATGTTACCCAAGAAAAAAATTGAAGTGTGTTAGACATTATTCTTGAGGTAAGTATATATTGGACATCTAAATCTAAATATATTTATTTTTATATATTTATTTTTAAGTGTATATACCATGAGTTGACACTTAAATGCTGATCAGGTTGCTTATTTCACATACTGCAAAGCTTGATTACTTAAGCATGTCACATAATTGGATTTAGATACTATGAAATACAGTAAGACCTCAGTGTGATTATGGATTTTGCTTACGACTACTTTAAGTTGGTACAATATTCAGTTTCTTTTCACATTTTTAACTTACGTTTGTGATATTAAAAAAAAATGTTTCAATGAGTTATTCAATTTATATTTCACTTGAAATTATATTTTGCGCTCAAAAATCACATAGCATAATTAGCTCTTTTAGCAAATTTAAATTTAAATTTAATAGAAAAATTAATATATAAAAGTAGTTTGTCTACTTTCCCACAATAGACTATAATTAACTTCATAAATCAGTAGTACTCCTTCGCCCCCAGAAAAAAGAACGTTAAAAGTTTTCTTAAATTTGAATTGTACTAAAATTTCTTCATCTGCTACTAATCTTCTTTTCTTATTTTTTTAATTTTCTTTGTTGGTTTTTTTAAAAACAATTATACACCAAAGAGATAAGACTAAGATCAAGACTTATCTGTCGTTTTGTTACTATTGTCAACAATTTTTTCATATTTTGTTGATCATCAGAATAATTAATCAAATTTTATTTTTATTCAAATCATTGGTTAAAAAGTAGGAAGTACCATCATCACTATTAAATAATATTAAAGGTGTCATTAAACTATTGAAATAATCTGCAATAGACATATGAAGTAAGTGCATGTATAATGAATATAATTAAACCAATAGGAATCTCCAGGAAAAAAACCCACATTTTGTGATGATTATTAGTTTTAGTTGGCATGCATGACCCTATGAATTTAACATTTGGTCTCACATGTACTAACTAATCTTTTGCTAATTTACTCTTACTGGTAAGTTACCTAATTATTTTATTTGAATGTCCATCTTTAATATTGTATAACATTTCCTAAATTACCTCATTATTTCATTTTAATGCTCACCTTTAATTATTATGTTATATATTATTTTTGAAATTAATTACCCCATTGTGCCGACAACTACTCATTTTACTATAGAGTCTATCTTAATTTGCAATTCCTATAAATAGGAACTTAATTTTGTAGTATCTCATCTAAGTTTGTGTTGTCATTTGATCAAAAAGAAAATTTGTGTCCTTATATAATTCTTAGTTGTAGAAGGGTACAAAAATGAATATTAACAAGCACTGGTTGGCTAAAACGGAAGAATCTGATTCTTTTCTTCATTAATGTCAGAATGAATGTTACAATCCCTATAATTGTTTTGCACTCATCTGAAACAAAGTAGTCATTCGTATTAAAGAGAAGACAATTTCCTACTTATGTTCGCTATGCAATGACTATAAATACAAGTCAAGGACCGTCACTGAAATGTGTAGGAGTTTACCTTCCAAAATTAGTATTAACTCATGGACAACTGAATTATACGTAGCATCATGGGTGACTTCATCAGAGGGTTTGAAATTTATCATGAAACATCACAATGAACTCTATGAAGGATATACAAGAAACACTGTTTACAAAGAAGTATTCAACAACTTACCAATGGTATGTATGCACCTAAAATAACTTCACTACTACAAATTACCCAAAAAAAAATTGGCACTATACATCTTTTAGTGTTAGTAAACTCCTACAAAATATTAGTTCTAATTATGTAACGACCATGACATATTATGATTTTTAGAATTAAATACAATCAAAGATTAAAATAATAACAATTAATAAATTCCTCCAATATTGAGCAGGCAACTAAGGCAGATGAAATATACAAGAAGTCCATAATTGAAGTACCTTTCTGTAAGCAAGTACAAATCAATACAAAAGTATTATCTTATATTTTTTTACTCAATGTATAAGCATGTAAAAAATTATTACATACATCTAACAACACATTGTTGATGACAAGTAATTAGAAACAAATGAAAAATCAAAACCTAACTTAATATAATATACGTTACTTTTGCAGGTTACATAATTTGAGAACAGAACTAGGCAACTGATAGACAGTGAAAACGATAAATCTAATGTGTTATTGAACATTTTATATTAGAATTACTTTTCACACATTTCACATTATTATATAATGCATTTCTTAAAATAAAGTCCAAGTTTAAGAAATACAACATTAAATTACTAAAAATACTGTGGTTTTTTGTTCTTTGCTCATTTGCTCCCACTGTTAATATGGTTATTTCACAAAATTATTTTAAATTTAAAAAAATCATGCAACGTCAAACTATATAATATCTTAAAATAAAAAAACACAATTAAAAACTTCGTGACTAGCAGGATTAAAAAAGATATATTGCACATCAAAAATTCAAATACATATAATTAAAGTGACTCCATATGAAATAAAGTCATACAAATGTGCTACAATCAAGTATATAGAACTCAGTATAGTATAGCATCAACAACAACATATATGTTGACTCTCACCTAGCTGAATCACCTCTATCTTCCCATCCAACTCAGCACCACGGTTATAACAGCTTAGCATAATTTTGTTTTCAGTCTTTACAGTTTGTTATAACTGTTTTCGTTACTACTCCTTCATGGTTTGTTAATATATATAGTTAGCATCAACTTGCATCAAGTACTAAGCATCATTTTCCAGTAATGAGAAGGAAGACACGATTCTCTCTCTCTCTCTCTCTCTCTCTCTCTCACACACACACACGCACACACGCAAACCAGCTTGATCATCAAACTGTATCATGGTATCAAAGTAGGTTTTTTTGATTTCACCAATTGATTGAGACAGATTCATTTTCTCTCTTGTGTTCTCTCTTTCTTGATTCATTCGATTGACTTGATTCATCCACATACACATTCAAATTTCCAGATTTGTGTTTTTTTTTTTTTTTGATATCTTAGATTGAGATCTTTTCTTGCAAATGGCAGAGGAGTTCTTGATTAATCCTTCTAATACTCTGTTTTTACATCCCTCTGATAATCCTAACAATGTTCTTGTTAGCGATCTCTTGGATGGGAGAAACTATGGTCATTGGAAGCGAGCAATGGAGGTTGCCTTGATTGGAAAAAATAAGCTCAAGTTTGTTCAAGGATCGTATGCCAGACCTGATTCTACAGCACCTGCTATGCAAGCACAGTGGGATAGGTGCAATAATATGGTTCTTGCTTGGATTATGCATGCTACAATTGAGAACATCTCTGACAGCATCATGTTTTCTTCTACTTCGCATGATGCATGGAAAGAACTCGAGCAAAGGTATGGTCAAGCTGATGGCACTCGAATTTTTGAAGTGCAAAGATATTTATGCTCGATTTCTCAAAATAACCTCTCTGTAGCTGACCATTTCACTGAAATCAAGAAATTGTGGGATGAGTATAATGCTATTACTACCATTCCTCACTGTTCTTGTGGATTAGAATGTGCTAGCCTAAAAGCTGTGCATAAGATGATTGAGAACTAACAGCTTATGCAATTTCTTGTTGGTTTAAATGAAGCTTATAAAACTCTAGGAGGCAACTTGATTATGATGAGGCCTCTGCTATCCCTTAGCCAAGCTTACAATGTGATACTCCAAGAAGAGAAACAAAGAGGATTCAACTCAGTCTCACAAGTTGTAAGCCAATCTGCAGCATTCAGTGCACAAACATACTCTGGAATGAGATCTGAGAACCTTCCAACATCTGAACATGTTGCCTTAGCATTACAACAAAGGAACAATTATCACTCAAATTACAAACCTAAGAGTGATCAATACAATTCTACAGCTCCTCCACCTAGAAATGTCTAAGACACAAGACATGTGGATAGAAGACAACTCTTCTGTGACCATTGTAAGATGCATGGTCACACTGCTCAGAGGTGATACAAAATACACGGTTACCCTCCTAGACACAAACTCTACAATAGGGGAAGGAGGCTTGCAGCAGCTGTTCAAGCATATCTTCCTAGCAGCAACACAGAGACTATTATGGCACAGCCTATTGTACCAACATCCAGTCACTCTAGTTCCAGCACCACTATTCCTTTTATTCCAGGCCTCACAGTAGAACAATACAATCATTTGATGGCTCTCTTACACAAGCAGGCCACTGGGTATTCTGAAATCACACACTCTGGCTTCATGGCAGGTGATAAAATTTGCCTTTTCTCTGCAGTAGGAAAGGATTCTTAGATAGTAGACAGTGGGGCTAGTGACCATGTTACTCCAGATTTATCACTATTTCTTGATAAAAGACCTGTGCATCAGCATTGTAGCATTACCATGCCAAATGGCCATCCTGCACCAGTCAAACATATTGGTTCTGTTTGGCTTGGGACAAACTTAATTTTAAGAGATGTTCTGCACGTTCCTGATTTTCAATTCAACTTATTGTCAATTAGTAAATTGATAAAGCAAACTGGTTCCCATGTCCCTTTCTCACATGACTGTTGCATGCTCCAGGACCACACATGACAGAGAGTAGTGGTCCTTGGTAAGGAAGGAAAGGGACTTTACTGCCTGAATACAAGTATGGAAGATAAAGTCATTTCTACAAGGCCAAAGGCTGAGCAGTCAATTGGAGAAATCAATCAATCAATTTCCTGCTTGTTACTTGTCTTTCTACCACTGAGTTGGTGCATTTTCGTCTAGGACATCTTTCATTTGATATGATGAAATTTTTGACACTGCCTAGTTGTAATAAGTGGCATAAACATTCTGTTTGCCAGATTTGTCCAAAGGCCAAGATGCATAGATTACCTTTTTCCATCAGTCAAAGTAGGGCTTCCAAATTGTTTGAATTACTTCATGTTGATATCTGGGGCCCCTATCATCATTCTGCTTACAATGGTTGTAAATTTTTCCTCACTATAGTGGATGACTTTTCCGGGGCCACATGGGTTCATCTTTTATCTCATAAAAGTAATGCCACCCCTTTGTTGCAAGCTTTCATTGTTTTCGGGGAAAAACAGTTTGATGCCAAAGTCAAAATTGTAAGGAGTGACAATGGCATGGAGTTTCATAGTGAACCTGTGTAGTTTTTTTTATAGTAACAAAGGGATTGATGTTCAGATTCTTGTGTGGAAACACCCCAGCAGAATGGGGTTGTGGAGAGAAAACACCAGCATCTGCTTCAAACCACCAGGGCACTAATGTTCCAATCTAATTTGCCTCATAAATACTAGGGTGAAGCTCTTTTAATAGCAATTAACTTACTTGATAAATAGGATACCTCATTCTTCCATATAATATAGGACACCATTCAAACTGCTTCATGGTGTCAAATCTTCTTTTGATCACTTAAAGGCCTTTGGTTGCCTTTGCTACGCCTCTACATTGAAAAGAAACAGGGACAAATTGCAGTCCAGAGCCTATGCTTGTGTTTTCATAGGGTACCCCTACGGTTAAAAAGCCTACAAGCTACTTGACCTAGAAACCAAAAAGGTTTTTACTTCTAGAGATGTAACCTTTCATGAGACCATTTTCCCTTTTCATGCTATTAAACATCAGTCTGATGTTCCCCTTCCTTTAGCAATTACTGATTTTATCCCTTCCACTTTTCCATCTCCTTCTGCAAGCACCATTTTCACGGCTTCAGTCAATAATCCTTTAGTTCAACCTACCTTCACCTTCTCACCTTCTCCTTCTAGTGAGGAACTCACCTCAGCAGAAACAAATGCTGCTTCTTCGGTTCTTCCTACAACATCTGTAGCTCCCAGAAAGTCCAGCAGGGTTCACCATCCTCCATCATACCTCAAGGATTATCACTACAATGGTATCATTCCATCTCTATGTTTACCAGAAAGTCATCATGCCATGGTTTCTTTATTGTCCCAGTATACAGAGCCTAGCAGCTATGAGGAGGCTTCCATAGACCCCAGTTGGGTAGAAGCTATGAACAAGGAAATTTAGGCTTTAATATCAAACAACACATGGGACTATGTAGATCTGCCCCCTGGTAAGAAAGCTATTAGCAGTAAATGGGTGTACAAAATGAAGTTGCATTCAGATGGTACTTTGGAAAGGCTTAAGGCCAGGTTGGTAATCAGGGGGTTCACTCAGTAGTATAGGATTGATTATCAAAAGGTTTTTTCACCATTTGTGAAAATGGCAACTATCAGAAGCATTATTGCAATAGCAGCTACTCGAGGTTGGCACCTCCATCAGTTGAATGTCAATAATGCTTTTCTACATGGAGAGCTTGATGAAGAGGTTTATATGGCTGTCCCCAAAGGCATTCCTAATCCTTCCAACAAGGTTTGCAAACTCAGAAAATCTTTATATGGCCTTAAGCAAGCTAGCCGACAATGGTTTCACAAACTCAGCACTACCTTGATTACCCTTGGATACTAACAATCAAAGAATAACTATTCTATTTTCCTGAATAAGTCTAGCATTGATATTACCATTGTTGCAGTCTATGTGGACGATATTCTCATTACAGGCTCTAATGCACAAGAAATCAATCATGTCAAGCAGCATCTTGACCTATGTTTTGGTATCAAGGACCTAGGTACTCTGCATTACTTTCTAGGCCTTGAAATCACTCACTTACCTGAAGACACAGTCCTCAGCCAAAAGAAATTTACACATGAGTCACTGAAAAGTGTTGCTATTATTGATTTAACGCCTATAGCCACTCCTTTGCCTCTTCATTGTAAGCTCTCAATGTCTGAAGGCACACCTTTTGAAGATCCTACTTACTATAGGATCATGATGGGAAAACTGAGCTTTCTTTCCAACACAAGACCTGACTTAAGCTTCACAGTTCAAAACTTAAGTCAGTTTATGCAGTGTCCCCGAACATCTCATCTTCAAGCCCTCCATCACACATTGAGATATATTAAAGGTACCATTGGACAGGGTATTCTTCTCAGGGCTTCGGATCAACTCAGCTTACAGATTCAGATTGGGCCTCCTGTCCCATTTCTCGAAGTTCAGTCCCAGGTTAGGCAATCTTGTTGGTTTTTCTCTCATTAGCTGGAAGAGTAAAAAGCAAGGAACTGTGTTCAAATCCTCCTCTGAGGTTGAATATCGGGCAATGTCTCAGGCTGCTGCAGAGATCACCTGGCTGGTACGACTCCTTGAAGAGTTAGGGGTAACATCGCTCAAACCAGTTACTTTGTACTATGACAACCAATCGGCTATTCACATTGGCAAAAACCCAATATTCTATGAGCGCACAAAACACATCAAAGTTGGTTGCCACTTCACTCGTGATAAAGTCCTTGAAGGTCTTCTACAACTCAAGTACCTCCCTACCACTAATCAACTAGCAGATGTGCTCACCAAGATTCTTCCCTGGTCACAACATCATTACTTGTTGTCCAAGCTGAGTATGGTGCCTTCACTGCCCCATTCCAGCTTGCGGGGGAGGGGGTGTTGACTCTCACCTAGCTGAATCACCTCTATCTTCCCATCCAACTCAGCACCACGGTTATAACAGCTTAGCATAATTCTGTTTTCAGTCTTTACAGTTTGTTATAACTGTTTTCATTGCTACTCCTTCATGGTTTGTCAATATATACAGTTAACATCAACTTGCATCAAGTACTAAGCATCATTTTCCAGTAATGAGAAGGCATACACGATTCTCTCTCTCTCTCTCTCTCTCTCTCTCTCTCTCTCTCTCTCTAACCAGCTTGATCATCAAACTATATCAATATACAACAAGATACCGATACTTTTCAACCAAGAAGTGATAGCCATCATGCCACGCATGGGTAAAAAACTAGTATTACCTAAAAAATTGGAAGAAATTATACCATTGGATGTTAAAATGGTGTTATTTCTCATAAATTGCATAAATTGTTATAATTTATGACTTTTCACATTCACACTAAAACATCTACTGTATATCTTTCGTTGGTATGATTGGTCTTATTTAAATGTTACTTGTGCTTATCAATGCAACACTAAATATTCAAGTAAAACAAATAATGATAATTAAGGGTTTGTTCCTTTCATAGATAAATTCCAAAATACTAACCTCAACCAACTTCAACCCATTTCAACCTATTTCAATTCACTTCAACCCACTTCAACCTACTTTAACTCACTTCCACTATTTTAACCAAAATCAATTTATCACAATAAAAAATTCGACCTACTTCAACCTATTTCAACCCACTTCAATCTATTTCAACCCATCTCAACCTACTTCAACCCACTTTACCCTTTTACACATCCCAATTTACCCAAAAAAAACAGGCCCCAATTGTAACAGTTTATACTTTACTGATGTTTAATTATTAATTTAAATATTACTTGTGTATATATGTATGTATGTATACAGCCAGAGGTTTGGCATGTAAACAGCAAATTTCAAAATTCATTCAAGAGTTAATTTCTGATTTGGGAATTAATATGGCGGAAGAGAGAGAAGCATTGTTGTTGAATGACTGCTATTACTACGAGAATTGCCCAGGATGTAAAGTTAAGAAGCGAAAAGCCCAGAAATCAAACCCACCTTGGCTTCATTTTTTCTTCATCTGGGTTGTCACCCTTTGTGCCTGTAATTACCCCTCTCTCTCTCTCTCTCTCTCTCTTCTAGGTGCTGGGTTGCTGCCTCTGACATTTACCCGTTGTTTGGTATTGTTGCAGCCTTGCCAATATCATCCATCTTCCCTTTCCTATATTATATGGTATGGCCATCTCTTTCTCTGTAATCATTCAGGCAGGACTATTTCTTGTTTCTATTTACGAGTCATAACTTCAAATTTGAACTCCTGCATTCTATCCATCCAACAGTTCAAATTTTGAGTCGTTAACAAAATTATCGCCCGTGGTAAAATAATTTTACACTAATAGTAAAAAAGTAGCCGAAGAAATTCTAACTGTTGGATTAAGAGTCTGCAAGGTTACAGTCCTCCTCCAAAACAGATAACTTCACATTCTTTTCACACTTGCTAAGAAAGAAGACTTCACAAATTCCATAATCTCTGGTTTCGGTTGACGGGTTTTAAGTCAAGATTTTGCTTGGTCCATGCACGTGTAATTGTATGTTATTGTGTAGATAAGAGACCTCCATATTGCAGAAGAGGAAGATGTCAGCTTCTATGCTGGTTTTGAGGGTAAGCAAGATTTCATATATCAATCTGGTCGGCGTTCATGTTTCATGTTGGACGGGCCCATTAGTTGAGGCCCGACGGCCACAAAATGGCTGCCCTAAACCCTAGTTGTTCCCTCCCATTACCTATAAAAGGAGGCTTGGGAGGGTCAGCCAATACACACAGAAATAACGATTATACTCTCCTTCCCTCCTCCCCACGGTTGCCCTACCATCACTGCCGGGTATTCGGGTTTAGGACGTGGACATCCCTTAAGCGACTCTAGTAGCCGCTCGGTATTATTGGCGTAACTGGTTTTTCTTTATTGTCGTGGATTATTACCAACAGTACGCTTTCGCATTCAGGTTAGTCATAATTCTTCCAACAGTGGTATTAGAGCCTAAACTGTTCGGAATAGTCCCTACTGAGAAAATTAATAATTCTGTTACACATCAGATGTTCACAAGCATGCTTATTTATACGAATTCCTTGCTTAATTTTCGTGATTATGCAATTTACTGATTCGTTAAAAACATGATATTTTTCCGTTTAATTTGCCTGATTTTCGTGACTATGCAAATTGCTAAAATCAGAAGCATGCTCATATTTTATCAATATTCAGACAAATTCGTTCAGATTCATGGATGTTATATTCCTATACCCTGAACCCTATTTCTTTTTACTGATGATATGTTCATCCTAGCTTGCTCACGATTATGTGTGTGGGATATTAAAAAGATCAATTTTTTTTGAAGAACTCACGAATACACCATGTCTGTCATTGTTCTTTATGCACATCTTACATCCAATTTGTATCACTGTGTGTGCATGCCTTATGTTATCATGACATTCAGACAAAATCATGCTTGAATCGAACGCTAAAACATGAAAGGAATAATTTTTTTTGGAAAAGACCCACTCCACTCGACTGAACCCTAATCACCGAGACCCAAAACCCTAGCCCTACCATCCCTCTGCCTGAAATTCGATCTCGCCTAAAAGGAAAACAAACAAGGGGAAGGGGGAGCAGGCTAGAAAACGGAAGTAAGACAATCGAGCCATACCCATCAGACAAACACTGTGGAGGGGTGGCGCGTGACCGTCACGCACCGCCGACGAAGGTCGTTTCACGATCTTCTTCCTCCCTGAGCCCCTTCCCATCACCAATCTACGCAACCTTGAGAAAAAGAAGCCGAAAAACACCGATTCAGGAGGCGCATGAGACCACGCGCCACTGCCTCAGTGGCACGTTTGGCGCATGGGTGTCTTCCTCAGGCTCAGATTAGGCCGATCTACACCGCAGTACCCTTAGTTCTCGCCGGTTTAGCGTAGATCGAGGCTCAACGGGGTCGGTGGTGGCTTGTTGCATCATCTGGGTACTTTTTTAGGACAATCGACAACGGCGGTGGTGGCTGCCATGGTCACGACGACCAGTGCAGGAGCTTCGTGCTCCTGGCCATGGCGTCGAGAGAATTCCAGAAACAGAGAACCAGAGATGGGCAGCAAGGTCGAAGATGGAGAGAGTTCAGGCAGAGGAACACCAAGAGAGAGAGCGAGGGACTCGGTTTAAGGGTTTTGGGGGGGCAGTAACACTCAACTTATAAAAACCCCGGGCTTTTTCATTTTTTTGGTTGGGCCCTCTTTCTTTTTTATTGTCTCGGGCCCTTGAAATTTTTTTTTTGGGTCCGTTTTACTGTTTTGAACTGGTTTCTTTTTGGGCCATTTTCATTTTTTGGCCCAAATTACTTGACCCGAAAGATAAACCTCATTTGTTCAGCCTGGAATATTTTTTTTATGACGTGGGCCGTTTTCATTTTGGGTTGGTACTGTTTCACATTTGGGTTATTGAATATTTGCTCCCATGTTCATATAAATTTGTTTTATATGTTGGAAATGGTCATTATTTTGTTGTAAGTTATATATATATTTTTTTGGCCCCTTATCCTCATATTATCATTAATTATGGTATGATATTTTGAGGTTGATTATATATCTTTGTGTTATATATATATATATATATATATATATATATATTAAAACAAAAATATACATGTGTATAGTTGTGTTAAATGAATTAGTTTCATAAACACTAACTGAATACATATTTACAATCAAAAGTGGATATCTTCGTGATATTCATTAAATTAAAATGTTAATTAGTTTAACAAAAAACCTTTAAGGAAATTCTATGAGATTAATAATTAAATTAAAGAGGCTCTAAAATTCGCAAACTGTACGTGATGATTATGAGCTTAGCGAAATTTTCAAACGTACATTGTGAGTGATGGGGCTTTCTAGGTAATTTAATTATTAAACAATATGTCTAACAGATAAAATATACTTTTAGATATGGCAGCTAGAAACATGATAGGTTGCATGCAATTTGATGACAAACTGGATGGTTCGAACTATGATATTTGGCATCTGAAGGTCCAGTTTTATCTAAACAATGATGATATGCTGGATCTCTTAACCTCCTCCATGGCTCCTCCGGTTGAAAAAGATGAACAAGGTAGAGATATTACTGCAACTGAGCAGTACAAAGAAAACCTAAAAACATACCAAGCATGGTTCAAACGTGATCGTTCTGCACGCTACACTATGCTGTCTTGCATGCGGGACGATCTTTTGGGAGAGTTTGAACGCTTCCACACAGCTAAGGACATGTGGATGCAGCTTAAGATCAGGTTCGGACAAACATCTGCTACAAGGTTATGTACCTTGCAGCTGAAATGGATGCAATATACTATTGACTCCAGTCGTAGTATCTCCGAACACCTTCGAACTATGAGTGCTATGGTTTGAGACCTTAAGGCTGTAGGGCAAGAGGTTTCTGAGCAGGAACAGGTCCTGAATGTGATTAGAGCTCTTCCCGATGATAATGAATATTGGAAGAGTTTTAAAGTGTTCATGGCACACAGTAAGGATATCAATACTTTCGAGGCAATCTCTAAACACCTCGAGATGGAGGAAGAGCGCTTAAAGCTATATGCGCCTCCCAGTGTGGCATTCATTGCCAAAGGATCAGGGCCCAAGGGCAGGAAATCTTACCGTGGTAAGAAACCTAAGAAAGGCCCCCGTCCTCCTCAGAACTCTCGCTCCAATGCTGGTACTGCCAAGAAGCATAAAGCTAAGGGCAACAGAGCTAAGGATATAGCACGTGTGAAGTGCTATAACTGTGGAAAGAAGGGTCATTTCGCTCGGGATTGTCCTGAGCCAACCAAGTTACCCACTTCCACTAAGACTCCTGAATTATATGTTTGTTCCGATGCATTCGTTGCTAACTCTCTTCCTCAATGGATTGTAGACACGGGGGCAACCAAGCATATAGTTCAGGATAGAGCTGGATTCGTGGAGTTCCATCGTTACCCGGTGGGTTCACGGACTGTCGTACTAGGGAACGGCAGCGAAGAAGATGTCCTTGGAGTAGGAACATACCAGCTCAGACTCCGTAGAGGAAACAAACTGCTCCTTCATGACGCCCTCTATGCACCTGGGGTGCGATGTTCCTTAGTTTCTTATGTTTCCTTAGTAAGATTAGGTTTTACTTTTGGTTTTCGTCCAGACGGTTTAGATTTGTTTTACAATGGCAATTTGTTTGGCCAAGCAACTTTGAAAGCAGATTTCATTGTTTTAGATTTGGATGATAACTATAATAATATATCCTCTGCTTATGTTTCTTATTTTAACTCTAATTTTGAATTTGTTAAGTGGCATGCTAGACTTGGCCATGTGGGCCAAGATAGGATAAATAGGCTAGCTAAAGAAGGTCTTCTAGACCGACTCACTAGGGTTAAGTTACCTAGGTGTGAGTCATGTTTAGCTGGAAAGGCAACAATGAAGCCTTTCGGTAAGGCCACGAGAGCATCTAGTCCCTTAGAGTTAATCCACTCAGACATATACGGACCTATGAACGTCAAAGCACGACATGGGGCTATCTATTTCATTACTCTCATAGACGATTATTCATGATATGGGTATGTGTACCTATTATCTCATCGCTACGAGTCACTTGATGTATTCAAACACTTCGTAGCGGAAGTAGAAACTTAATTGGAACGTAGGGTTAAGATCCTTCGAACTAATCGAGGTCGTGAATACATCTCTGATATGTTCAAGGAGTTCTGTGAGGAAAAAGGTATGCAAAGACAGCTAACGATTCCACGCACCCCACAACAGAACGGTGTTGCGGAGCACAGGAATCGTACATTGCTTGACATGGTCAGGTCAATGATGATACATGCTAGCCTCCCAATCAGTTTTTGGGGGGATGCGCTGCTTACGGCAGCCTACATACTCAATCGTGTGCCAAGCAAGAGTGTACCTGCCACACTATATGAGTTATGGTTTGGTGAAAAGCCATCCTTGGATCATTTGCGCCCATGGGATTTGGCCGGATATGTGCATAACCCAACCCATAAACATGGAAAACTTGGTCTAAGAGCCACCAAAATGGTGTTCATTAGGTACCCTGCACAATCAAAAGAATATGTGATGTACGGGGAGCATCCAAATGGTGGCATGACAGAAATAGACTCCCGCAATGTCGATTTTCTTGAAGATGAGTTCCCGACCATTGGTGAAGTCAAGAAGGATGTCGAACTGTTTGAGTTACAGCAAAACATCCCACCATCGTTCGGTGAGGGGGAGGATTTGGATTCTAACCAAGTCACCGAAGATGGTATGCCTGCCCTATCCAAAGGAAATGGGAGAGACTTGCTTGCCCAGGAAAATGAGGAAAGTGAGCCTGCGAGTGAGGTCCGTCCTCAATCTCCAGTTTTCGAACATGCACTTAGCCCACATGTTCGGGATCCCATGCCCCAGAGGGACAGTGGGAGCAACTCTCTACATGTTCAAGGTCCCACACCCCTTAGAGAAATGGGGAGTGATACCTTGCCCAGGCAGGCGAACAATGAAGGCCCTATTCCCTGAATGAGTGAGCGTGGAAGAATTCCTCGACGATATTTCCAAATAGAAGAGGAAATATTCCTATGCACTCCCTTGGAAGTCGAGGAGCCTACCTCTTACCAAGAAGCACTTGACTCACCAAGCCACAGAGAGTGGATGAACGGCATGAGGGATGAAATGGACTCGATGGCAAGAAACAAGGTTTGGGAACTTGTTGATCTTCCACCCCAGGGTAAGTCTATTGGAAACAAGTGAGTTTTCAACATAAAACGTCAGGCAGATGGATCGATCGACAAGTTCAAAGCCCGTTTAGTAGCGAAAGGGTCTACCAAATTGAGGGTTTAGACTATGAAGAGACATTTTCTCCTGTGGTGAGATTTGCCTCTATTCGCCTACTCCTGGCCATGGTTGCCTATTTGGACTTAGAATTATTCCAAATGGACATAAAGACTGCTTTCCTCAATGGCAGCCTTGAGGAAGAAATCTATATGGACCAACCCATTGGTTTTGTATCAAAGGGACAAGAGGACAAAGTATGTCGTCTTAAATGGTCCATATATGGTCTTAAGCAGTCTTCCAGGTCTTAGTACTTAAGATTCCATGAAGCTATAACTTCGTTTGGCTTATCCATGGTTTCGGAGGGCCACTGTGTGTATGTCAAAAGATCAACCGGGGGGATTATGTTCCTTACCCTATACATTGACGACATACTACTGGATGGGAACAATTTGGAGATGATCGAAGCCACTAAAAGGTGGCTATCCTCTATCTTTGAGATTAGGGATATGGGTGAAGTCAGGTATGTCCTAGGCATGGAAATAATAAGGAATCGCCCTAAAAAACTTTTAGGTATGAGCCAAGAGGTATATATCAAGAAAGTCTTAGAACGGTTCCGTATGCATTATTCCAAACCCGTAAACACTCCAGTTGAGAAAGGTTTAACCTTGAGCCTCGATCAATGCCCGAAAATAGACAAAGAAAAGGAAGCCATGAGCAATGTCCCCTACGCTAGTGCTGTAGGAAGTTTAATGTACGCCATGTTATGTACACGACCGAACATTTGCTTTGCGGTTGGTCTGGTAAGTCGTTACCAAAGCAACCCAGGACAGGCTCATTGGCAAGCAGTTAAGAGAGTCATGCGTTACCTTCATGGTACAACCGACTTGGTTCTATGCTATCAGGGCGGGGACCTTAAGTTGAGAGGATACTCAGATGCCAATTGGGATGGTGACCCGGGTGAGTCCAGGTTAACCTCAGGATATGTATTCACCCTGAGTGGGGGAGCCATATCATGGTGCAGTAAGAAGCAAGACTGTATAGCTCTGTCAACCATGGAGGCAGAATATGTCGTATGCAGCCTAGCCACGCAGGAGGCAATGTAGCTTAGGAGCTTCCTCCAGAACCTCAACCTCACTCCAAGAGCTGATGATCCTGTAGAGATGTTATGTGACAATACAGCTGCCATCCAGTTTGCCAAAGATCCAAAATTCCATCGGAAGACTAAACACATCAAGAGGCGTTATCACTTCGTGCAAGACGCCAAAAAGACAAAGGAGGTTGCCATCAAGTATATACCCACCAACAAGATGGTCGCTGATCCATTAACTAAGCCGATTCCTAGAGATGCTTTCAAAGCACATTCATTAAGTCTAGGATTTCGTAGAGTTTAGTTTTTAGATAAAATCTTGTTATATATGACAGATACGTTCTTCATGTAAAAGGCATTTATGAAATAAAGGATAAGTGTTCTTTTTCTAAATGTTTTGTGATTTATCTGTTAGACATGTTGAAAAAGTCACAGGCTTCTGATTGGCCTAGTCACACAGGCAATTGCCCTGACACTTGAGTAGCGGGCGGGATGAGACGTAATCATATTGGCACTAGGTGTGCAATATTGATAACTCATAACGTATGATTGAGAAATAATCGCCTTAGTAAGTCTAAGATGAGACTCGAGGAAGTCGAATATGAGACATGATTTCATATTGAAGCCTTAAAAGCCGAATCTTGAGTGTCAAGATTAGCATTCAGTATGTTAATCTAGTGGCTCACGTTAGATTTTTGGATGAAAATCTAGACTGATGATTCGCATGGCATATAAGGTGACGATCCCAAGTAAGTGGGAGCTATGTCATGACATGCATTTCATACTGTATGTGCTTAAAAGACGACCATATGCGGAGTGACAACTGAACTCCCTATCTCTTGTCACTGTGCGACCCTGTAGGCGAGAACCCTTTTGACTTAAAGTTATGATACGAAATCAAAACTTAATGTAGCTACTTTAATGTGTTTTTCAAGAACCACGATGTATACGGTTCAGCGAGGACACATTAGGAAAGCTGTTAAGTTAAGATGTAGTATCATGAGTGTTTAAGGAAAAGTCTATCTGTCATCACCAATATCAGCCCGAGCGATTATATTGAGTGTATAATCAAATGATATATCATGGCATACAGGGATTAGTAATGCCACTGGTGATGTTTAGGATGACCTGAGGTATCGCATTCTGTGAAAGCACTATGTTAGTTAGATGGTAATTTAATATAGCACTATTTGTTATTTTCGATCGCACGTCCTCTTCCCAGTATGAAGTGTGAGGAGGCATGGTTCATAGAGAACATGTGTGTTTACGGCCTTTGTGGCCGAGTGGGAGCTGTTGGACGGGCCCATTAGTTGAGGCCTGATGGCCACAAAACGGCTGCCCTAGACCCTAGTTGTTCCCTCCCATTACCTATAAAAGGAGGCTTCGGAGGGTCAGCCAATACACACAGAAATAACGATTATACTCTCCTCCCCTCCTCCCCACAGGTGCCCTACCATCATTGTCGGGTATTCGGGTTTAGGACGTGGACATCCCTTAAGCGACTCTAGTAGCCGCTTGATATTATTGGCGTAACTGGTTTTTCTTTATTGTCGTGGATTATTACCAACAGTACGCTTCCGCATTTAGGTTAGTCCTAATTCTTCCAACATTTCAGATAGATAGGCTTCTGTTATGTCTCCGGCTCTGCATTAATGGTTGGAAGAACTTTGACCGCTCTAAAATGGGGCATAGTGGCTGACCTCTATGGCCGGAAACCTATCATAATTTTAGCATAATGGCATTGTAAGTGTTCCCTTACAAATCCACTACAACACTTTGTATGCTTGTATCAGTTTCTAGTCTCTTTTATTGAGACTTTTGATTAAGTTCCTAACTTATGTTCACGATTTATCAGAGTTGTAGTCAACACCCTATTTGGCTTAAGTGTTAACTATTGGATGGCATTTACTACAAGATTTCTTCTCGGAGCTTTGTGTGGTGTACTTGGACCTATCAAGGTATTATCAAAGCACATAGACCTCGTATTCCTATTCACTATTGATAGGTTGGAAGCCGTAGTCAGATTGGTCCGTTATTGTTTCATCTTGGACGTAAATTTTCTGTACATTTTTGTCTGATACATCCTTTCAAGAATTATAATTTTCTGCAAGGGTAACTTTTTGCATTGCTTCACCTTTTGATCTTGTTGACCAGGTGTATGCTGCTGAGGTTTGCCGAAGGGAACATCAAGCTTTGGGGATGGCAATGGTATGAATATGTAACGTTACAACCTTGGTTTGATCACTGTAAATTCTCTATTGCTATTTGAGGCATGTTGAATGGCAATCATTCAGCTGATTTCAGATAAGTTCATCATGGGGAATTGGATTGGTCATTGGTCCGGCCGTAGGCGGCTATCTTGCACGGGTGAATCCCTTTTGTGTTAAGATGAGATTCATGTACTCTATGTGCGGCACACCAGAAGAATTTCTTTACAATTAGTATTGCTTTACATGTTGGGTTTCAATCTACTTTGTCACAGCCTGCAGAAAATTTTCCAAATGTATTTTCTCAAGACTCAATTTTTGGAAGGTAAGACCAGTTTTCTTTCTATCTTCATATCTGTCGGGACTGTACTGAT
The DNA here is from genome assembly GCA_029747015.1 of Carnegiea gigantea. Taxonomy (NCBI): domain Eukaryota; kingdom Viridiplantae; phylum Streptophyta; class Magnoliopsida; order Caryophyllales; family Cactaceae; genus Carnegiea; species Carnegiea gigantea. The sequence goes on from JAKOGI010000456.1 coordinate 425,445, forward strand.
TCATCAAGTGCTGCCAACATAAATGATGCATTGCAGGTTTCCGTACTTCCTTGCTTGTTTGGTAATATCAATCTTTGCATTGGGTGTGTTCTTTCTCTGCTTTTGGCGGCCGGTATGAATGTTATCTCTGTTTATGTTTCGTGGATTAGGCCAATAGCTCTTAATTTCCCACTCATCTCATTGTCGATTATCACTATGCCTTTCTGATGAGTGAAATTTTGCCGTAGGAGACACTGCATAAGCATGATACTCATGGAAAAATCAAGGACCAACCCAATGATGTCGAGGATGGTGCTGTATGTGCATCAAGTGGTGCTGAAAAATCACAAAATCCAGGAGCAGGGGCTTCAAATACCTTGCTCATACTTCTAAGAAATTGGCTCCTTTTGTTAATTATCATAGCATACGGTGTCTTCTAGCTGCATGATATGGCCTACACTGAGGTATTGCTATGCTAACTTTCCTACCCATTGATATTTCATAACCCATTAATCAAGTAGGCGTGAGGAGGGGGGGGATGAATACATGTATAGCCTCTGAAGTTTGGGTTAAATGTTTTCCTTTTTTAAATTTTCGGTAAATGTAAATCAGATCTTCTCGTTATGGGGCGTCAGTCGCAAGACTTCTGGAGGGTTGGGTTTTTCAACTGAAGATATTGGTCAAGCTCTTGCAGTAGCAGGTACGTTAATCTGCTTCCATATAAAGTGAAATATGTTAAGAGTTGTCCTTATTTACTACCTTCGTGCTAATCATATACAGTTTGCATAAGCCTCTTGTTCTCTGATACACACCTTCCTGAACAATTGCAGCGGTTGGTTTATTAGTATGCCAACTATTTGTCTACCCAGTCTTGGAGAGGACTTTTGGGCCACTCACTGTTTCACGTGTTGCAGCAGTATTCTTTCGGAGTTTTGTGTCCAATTCTAGCAATAATTCTTAGCAACACACCAAACTTTGTTGGGTACTGCTGTTTCATATGTAGATTCTTAGTATAGCATTGCTGTCAAGTTATCTATTCATTGCTAAACTCTCTGGCTGGATCCTCCCAGTTTCAATTGATGCTGCTTCTGCACTGTAAAACGTGCTCTCGGTATGCCTTCTTCCGCTCCACTGTCACACTGAGCCCAGTAAGAAGTTTTAGGCAATGTGTCTGTGAATGAAATAAAAGCTTGTTCGCAGCCTCACCCTCAAAAACTTACAGATATCTATCACTACCGGATTGTTTCTTCTGCAAAATAGAGCTGTGGTAATCCTTCTTACTTGTTTCTTCAACTTCGCTGTGCACAGTTTTCTTCTCGATATAATGGGCTAGCTTAAGAACTGACACGTCTTATCTTTTGAATTCCCGTATCAGAGCCAAGAACATCGAGGAGCTGCTAATGGCCTTTCTCTCTGTGCCATGTCTTTATGCAAAGCAGTTGGCCCTGCCACTGCTGGATCCCTGTAAGTATTTTTTTTTAATTTTAATTGAATTTCAAAAAATGACATCTGCTCAATGGTTTGTTTTAGCTTCCAAGCTCATCCCTCATGGGGATGACATGTCTCTGAGCTCTCCCATTCACTCGTTGCTCTTCAGTCTGTTGGAAATTCCTAGTCAGACCTTGTTTCTATGCCAGGGAAGACTTGGCCTAGACCCAAACTTGAGGGACCTGATTTGTACATGAAGCCAAATTGACCCCAAACTAACCAATTTTTATGATCAATGTCGCTTGTATTTTGAAAACAATGCAAATTGATTGGACCAACCAATTGCACACCCCAGACATGGCCTGGAGGCCCCGGACCCTAAATATATACCTAACCCAAACCTCAACCCGAATGTCTCATTTGCCTGGCAACGAGAAACAGAGAAAGGTTCAAGTTTCCCAGGCATTCTGTAGTTTTTGTCCATGCAAAAAGTTGCATTCATAGTGGTGTATCATGTTATGTCAATCATCATCTGCCGTAGTAAAGGGTTCCATGTGAGTTTGATGTGTGATTGTCTTTTGTTATATATAACCATCATTGTTAGAATTGAGAGTACACTAACACAAGAGAGGGGTGAATTGTGTTGCCAAATTTTCGCAGTTTCTGGGAACAGGCTTGGGCCTTGTTTGGACAGACTGTTTGTAACGTGCACAGAAGGTGTAAAACAGCGAAAGTAAAAACTGAGAACACAAGATTTTTACGTGGAAACACCTCGAGACCAACCGAGGCGAAAACCACGACCTACCCCAGTAGGATTTTTACACACTTCCACTAAACGGGCTAAATACGTTACAAAGGTAACCTTCTCAGTTACAATTGCAACACAGTAACTGTCTACCCTTAGACTAGTTACACACTACGTCCTAGTCTCCCAGACTTGGACACACTCACGTAATCGTCTCCCCAAGACAAATTACACACGTCCAAAGCCTCCCTAGGCTTGGACACATTCAACGCTCACTTTGATGAAAGAAGAGAATAAAAACACCTTACTTTTGTGCTTCTAACTAAGCGAATGTAAGGTACAATTTTTGCTCCTAGTATGCCAAGGAAGATGACTCAATTTTCACACACACTTTGAAGGTTTTTCTAAAAATATGATTTGCAAGTTAAATCCCTAGAAAAACCGTATAAAAACTTTCTCAAAAATATTTATGAAATCGTGTGCAAAGCCGTATATAAAACCGTGTGTGTCTCTCAATGTGGAGGTGGAGAAGCTTCTTAAATAGTAGAGGGCAACAAGATCTTTTCTGTGCTTAAGCCACAAGTATAAGATCTTTTTGCTCCTAAAAAGATTATGAAAAGTGACTAATATTTTTAGTAGCCAAATCCTGAAATTTCCTATCTTCTTATTCATATTCCAAAAATAAGAGTTTGATTTATTTTGTAAAAGATTTCCCTTAAAAGCTAGACTCAAAATCTCCACAATATATTTTCAAAGCCAAAGATTAACTTATCCTGGGTTTAATGATAACAGAAAATTTATCTCAAATAATTTCAAAAACGTCAGCCCAAGATTTGGAAAAAACTGTGAAAAATCATTTTGGCTTGAAAACAGTCTGAACCCTGATTTCAGAACTGATCTGAGACAGTGTTCTTAAAAATCATTCAAAGTAAATGTTAAATCGAGTTCTTTCAAGTGGCATATTAACAAAAATCTAAGAAAATAAAACCTATGACAGACCAAGACTCTTGTTGAATCAACCGGGCAGCATCTATAGGATCTTGACTTGTTACTTCAATGCTGTGGTGTTACTCAAAACTGTTTCCTGAGCTATTCCTGGAGCTCTTCATGTCTCTGATGTGCTTTGAATTCTTTGCCATTCAGTTGTTCTGAGGATCTGTTCTTAAGACCTGTTCTCGACCACGGTTAATCAAGCAATTTCAAAGTTTTCCAAATAGTATTTGGAACCCGTTCGATCAACACACTCAAGTGTATATTCCATTTGTGTTTGTTATCATCAAAACCTTACATTACATAAGGATGGGGTCAACAATTTCCCAACAATTTCCCCTTTTTGATGATGACAAACCAAATGACCATATTGACATAAAAGACAAAAGCAAGTTTCAGTCAAGCTAAAACAATCATGGTCATGCCCATCTTCCCCCTTTGTGTTTTGAGAAGTCAACTGAAGCTAGGTCAAACTAAAACAATCATGGTCATGCCCATCTTCCCCCTTTTGATATCATCGAAAAAGGGTGATCAGGTCAAACAAGAGAAGCAGGGTGTTTGCAGTCACCACCACTTAGGTAATAGAGGAAAAAACAACCTGCGATACACTCAAGTATATGGTACAGTAATGATATTGGCCATCCGAGTCACGCATAAACAAATAACAACAAGAAGACAAGCATGGTACAACAGTACAGTAGATCCAACCAAGATTAGCATAAACCAGTGTTAGTCACAAAGCACAACCAGATAGTGAGAAACAGTTGTTGAGAACAGGGTGAAAAATAAAGGAAGACAGAACATGGAAGGATTAGGGGGTTGAGCTGATTCAGGGTGGGGGAGAAGAGAATTTGGCTGTGAGGACGGAAAGAATCGACATGAGAGCCTCATGGCGCTTGGCATTGAGAGCCTTCTCCTCAGCAAGGGCAGCTCTAACCTCAGTGAGCTCGGTCTTCAACCGGTTTTGGTCCAGAAGCAAGGCATCAATAGAAGGCTCACTGAAGGAAGAACCAGGAACAGGGGTAAAGGGTGTTTGAGGCCCCTGTTTAGAACCAGCAGTCTCACCCTTTGCAAGCTTGAACCCACAACTGATCAGGGTGCTGTTTCCTATCTCATCTGTCACTTGGACCCCTACCTTCTTCTGCAAAGAAACCCCAAAGTGCTCAAAGACCGAAGTCAGAAGAAATCCATACCCTAGGTCATGTTCTCTAGCCATGTTTGCAATGTGGGAGATATGACTGATCATGATGGTTGGTAGGTTGATCTGCTCTCCCCGGTCCAGGAGATCGGTAAGGCATTGATCCATTGCATCTGCAAGGTTACGCCCTTGGCCCCGGGGGATGATGTTTTTGATGATAAACCAGAAGAGCAACCGGTGACAAGGTGTCATCTCCCCTTTCTTGACTGACCTGGGTGCTTTCAACCCTGGTTGTTGACTCAACCTATGAGTCAATTGGAGCAATCTTTCAGCTCCGAGTACTGTCTTGTTTTCCCTTACATACACCCCAAAGCCCTCAGCAGGAACCCCTAGAATTTCTCCCAATTCCTTAGCATTGAACCGTATCCCCTTCCCATTGACCATACTTATCACCATTCCGTTGGTGACATTACAGTTGGCATAGAATTTAGCTAAATCAGGTACTGAACACCCTCTCTGGCTGTTTGCAAAGAGATCGAGCCAACCTTGGGCTGTAAGCTTATCCAGAAACATCTCCAAGCCCTGTTCCTGAAAATAAGCAACTTTGACAATTTTGCCCTGTACCACACTCTTTTGGAGAAAATGAGCTACTCGGTCTACTGTGGGCATGGTAGTTTTGGCTTTCTTGGATTTCGGTTCATCAGGCTTGGCTTTTATGGGCACCTCCTGATTGAAGCAGCCTTGCTCTTTGATGAGACTCTTTTGGAGGAAGGCTTCACCGATGGACCAGGGTCAGGCATCTGTTTGGAAGCAATTTCCTCAGGTTCTGATTCTTCAAGCACCTATTCTGGCACTTGTTCTGAAACGGCTTTTCTTTTGGTTTGGGTGCTTTGGGTTTTAGCTGATGGAGACTGGGTAGATTCTTTATGGGTTTGGCAGAGGCTTTTGTAATAGTAGGTTCAGGTACTTGGGGCTGGGAAGAGCCAGAGAGTAAACCAGAACTGCGGGTTCGAGGTCTATAAACAGGTGTGGGAACAGGTTTTGAAGTGGTGGTTTTAAACCGACGTCTAGGCCCCCATTCAGCCAATTTAGTTTTCTGGAAGGGCTGAGGTTGGAGGACCTCTATGGTTGACTCAGACCCATCACTGTTAGTCTCCTCAAGATCTTCCACTCGATCCAAATTTATGATGGGGTCATCCATTATGTCAAAGAAAACAGGGGTAGACCCTGTTCGGGCTTTCCCCAGTTCAGGAACAGGTTCAGACCCTGTTCGTGCCGTGTCCACTTCAGGAACATCATCAGACTCAGCCATACCCTCATTGGTTTCAAAGACATCCTTAGACCCAGTCGGTTTCACAGTGGGGTCAAACAACACCAAGTCCCATCCAAATACTGGTGGAACATCGTCCAATTCCATCCCCATCATTCGCAACTCCAAACACTTCAAAAAGCCAAAGATTGTAGAGTAAATGGGCGAAGGGGGTAGAGAATTAAACCCCGTACCTCTGATTTGTGCAGTCGCGGCCGCCGCGGACAGGGGTAGAGAAGTGGGTGTTGGCGGCGACGCCATGCGTGGGCACTTCGAGACTAGAGCTTGAGATATGGTGGTGCTGCGTTTCTCGGTGGTGAAGGAGCTGCTGTCGGAGTTCACCATTGATAGTGAAGAGAAGCTCGAGTTTTTGAGAGATTAGGGTTTAGGATTTGAGAGAGAAAGAGAGAGCGAGATTGAGAGGGTTTTGGTAAGCGACGTTAGCAGGCAAGGAAGTTAAGGAGGTACTGGCTTTCAACCGAAAAGAGGAGCATCAAGTCTCCCAGTCATGCACGTTTCAAAAAATCAACAACTGAATTAACTACCTGATTCGCACAAAGTGACAAACAGTGGCCATACCTGTTCTTGGTGCTTGTTTCTGCAGTCAGTTGTTTGGTAACATGGGATAATAAGGGCAATATCATCAGACCTCAACGAGTGTCAACAAGCTATATTCCACACATGTGCTAAATATAGCACCAAGTTTGACTGCAATCAATAATTTTAACGAGCTTGACCTGAAAAGTCCTTTAACTAGACAAGCATTGGGGGTTAATTAAGCATGCTCAAGTCGTTTTAATCAACCGTAACTCAAGTCTGTTCTTCTCAAACTGTTCTCTAATTAGTGCCTTGGTAAAAATATCAGCAATTTGCTCATTGGTGGGGCAGAAATTCATTGAAACCAAGCCTTTTTCAACATTGTCTCTCAAAAAGTGATGACGAATGTCAATATGTTTAGTCCTTTTATGTTGACAAGGGTTTTTAGAAATATTAATTGCACTTGTATTATCACAAAATATGGGAATGCATCTCGTGTCAACACAAAAATCTTTGAGTTGTTGCCTTATCCACAATAATTGAGCACAACAAGAAGCAGCTGCAACATATTCAGCTTCTGCTGTGGACATGGCAACTGAGTGTTGTTTCTTGGTTGCCCAAGATACCAAACAGGGTCCAAGGAAGTGAGCCATACCTGAGGTGCTTTTTCTATCAACCAAGAAATCTGCATAATCAGCATCAGCATATCCAACAAGGTCAAAGTTGCATCCTCTAGGGTACCATAAAGCCAAATCAGGTGTATGTTTTAGATATCTAAGAATTCGTTTAACACCCTTTAAATGTGATTCTTTAGGCCTAGACTGAAAACGGGCATACAAACCAACACTGAAAACAATATCAGGTCTACTAGCAGTTAAGTAAAGAAGAGACCTTATCATGCCCCTATAGGATTTCTCCTCAACTGAGGAACTCCCATCATCCATTACTAATCTAGTTGAAGGAGAGATGGGAGTATCAATGGGCTGCCCTCTTCTTAGTTGTACCCTTTAACCACCAACCGGGCCTTGTTCCTGGTGACTGTTCTGAACTCATCAAGCTTGTTTCGGAACACCCACTTGGTGCTAATGATTGATCTGTCTTCCAGCTGAGGTATAAGATGCCACACCTTGTTCCTTTCAAACTGATGAAGCTCCTCTTGCATTGCTGTAACCCAATCTGAATTTACAAGATTTCATTAACATTTTTAGGCTCAATATTAGAGAGAAAAGCATAAAAAGCACAGAAATTTTTAAGCTTGGATCTAGTTTGCACTCCTGTATTAATGTCAGACAAAATTTGATCAAGGGGGTGCGAACTTTGGTGCTTCCATGGTCGTGGAGTAAGGAAGTCCACAGACACGCTTTCTACTCTTGCTGGAATACTCGGTGGAATAGGTTCTGAAACTGTTTCCGAGCCTGTTCTGGAGCCTGTTTCTGAGCCAGTTCTAAAAGAATTGGGCTGGTTTTGTTTCAAACTGCGTTCAGCAGTGCTTCCCCCTGTCTGATTCGAACCTTGCCCTCCTTCCAAGGAAACAGCTCCCAGTCCTGTTCCATCCTCGGAACTCTTACCTTTCTCATGTGTAAGCAATGAGTCTTTTCTAGCAAGTCCCAGTTCAAACTCTGCATCCTGTGCATCATCCTCAACAAGAGAGTTAGTTTCATCAAATAGCACATGTACACTCTCCTCAACACACAAAGTTCGTTTATTAAACACTTTGTATGCTTTACTGTGTGAGGAGTAGCCAAGAAATATCGCCTCATCACTCCTTGGATCAAATTTTCCTAAGACATCCTTCCCATTATTATGCACAAAACATTTACAACCAAATACTCTCAAATGCATAAGATTGGGTTTTCTACCTTTGAGAAGCTTATAAGGAGTTTTGTTTAGAATGGGTATGATCATGCATCTATTTATAATGTAGCATGATGTGTTCAAGGCTTCGGCCCAAAAATTTCTAGGAAGACCACTAGCAACAAGCATTGTTCTAGTCATGTCTTCTAGAGTACGATTTTTTCGCTCTACCACCCCATTCTGCTGGGGTTTTCTTGGGGCTGAAAAGTTATGATCCACACCATGCTCATTAAAATAGTCAATAAAGCTTGAATTTTCAAATTCTGTACCATGATCAGACTTTAGGCAAACCAATGAGTGTCCTCCTCTCTTTTCAACCTTTTTAAGAAACGCAAGAAATTGTTCAAATGTTTCATCTTTAGAAGCCAAAAACAAGGTCCATGTGAAACGAGAGTAATCATCCACTATCACAAGCACATACCTCTTTCCACCTCGACCTGTGATCCTCATAGGACCACACAAATCTAGATGTAGCATCTCAAGAGGTTGGGTAGTGATAACACAATTTTTCAATTTAAAAGAATTTCTGACTTGTTTTCCCCTAGCACAAGCGTCACATACCTTGCCATCATTGTATTTGATGAAAGGCAAGCCGACTGCTAGGTCTTTAGAAACTAATTTGTTTAAAAGTGAGAGACTTGCATGACCTAATCTCTTGTGCCAAAGCATTACATCATCATTCAAGGCACTTAAACAAGTCAGTATTTTGAGGAAGGGAAGAAATACACACTTTATAAACATTTTTATGTCGCTTCCCCCCTTAACATGACATCTCCTGTGTTCATATTAACAACCAAGCAACGGGTTGGAGAAAACACTACCAGGTTGTCTTTATTACACAGTTGGGACACACTAAGTAAATTATGTTTCAAACCATCTACAAGATATACATTGTCAATTGAATGGGGGAGTGACTCACCTATCTTACCTATACCGACAATTGTCCCTGATTTACCGTTTCCAAATGCCACACTCCCTCCATCAGAGGCTGTAAGTGAGAAGAAGTTTGATTTTTCACCAGTCATATGCCGTGAACAATCGCTATCCACATACCACAATTAGTTGTTTGCTGAGTTGTTTGCTCGGTTGTTCCCCCTCACTTTAGCCTGCAAAACAAATTAGGGGTTAGTTTTGGGAACCTAGATCCACTTGGGTCCCATTCTTTTAGACGTGCAAATCTCATCTTTTCTAACCCATATTTGTTTTACATGAATCAAGTTCTTTTCCATGGCATACCTTCTTATAGGACAAGTATACTGATAATGCCCCGTTTTACCACAATGAAAACAAACAATATTTTCAGGTAATCCCACATATTTTCTATTAACAGGGTAAACGGTGTGCTTAGTCACAAAGCTTAATCCTCTTGTGCCTTGGTTACAGTGAGTGTTCAGCCAATTCAGTGCCTGTGAGAACCTGTTCCAGCACCTGTTTGTAGCAAGGTCTGTTCTACTTGTTTCAATTTTTCAAGCAATTTGCTGTTTTCAATAAGCAGGGATTCAACCTTCTGTTTCAGTTCAAGGGACTCATTTTCAAGCTTAGTGAAGTCAGTAGCAAAAGCTTCTTCTTTTATACTTAAGATCTCTTTGGATTTATTAAGGTCTTCATGCAAAACAATGTTCTTCATATCAGTTTTAATTTTTTCACTTTTAAGGATTTTGTTTTCATGCTCTAATTCTCTAATATCCCTTTTTAACTCAGAAGATGCATCCTTTAACATGCAATTTTCAGAATTAATAGCATCATACTCATCCATCAAAGTAACTAATAACTCTCCAAGTTTTGCTTTATTTAGACCACGTACCTTATCCTTAAGTTGAGCTAAGCTGTCCAGAGGCTTATCATCTAAGTCAGAATCACTTCTGGCCATAAGAGCTACAGCAGCATCTTCCTCTTCAGTCCCTTCCTCATCCTCAGTAGAATCACCCCAAGCCGCAAGCATTGCCCTTGAGAAGCGCTTGGCAGAACTGTTTCCACCCTACTTCGTGCCTTGTTTCCTGAACTGTTCGGGCTCTTATTCCTCTTTCAGCAGTGGATAGTTTTTCACAATGTGATCATGTTTACCACATTTGAAACATCCAGTGAACTGTTCCCGGTCATTGTTTCTGGGCTTGCTGAGGTTCTTCTTTTTGTTGTTCTCTTTGACCTTTTTGAAGAACTTCTTGAATCTTCGGGTGATCATGGCCAGTTCTTCTTCATCAAGGTCCGAACCATCCTCTTCCAAAGCCTTTAGAGCAAGGCCTCGGTCTCTCTTGGTCTCCTCCTTCAGTTGAGAGCTTCTTCTAAGCTCATAAGTTTGGAGATTACCAATAAGCTCGTCCAAGGTGATTTTATTCATATCCTTGGCTTCTTGGATGGCCGTGACTTTGGCCTCCCATGACTGTGGCAAAAATTGTAGGATTTTCCTCACCAACTCCTCAGTGGTGAAGGATTTTCCTAATGATTTTAGCTCATTAGCGACATGGGTGAAATGGGTGTACATCTCCATCACCGTTTCTTTATTACCCACCTCAAACAGTTCATATTTTCTTATAAGAAGCTCAATTCTCGATTGTTTTACCTGATTTGTACCTTCGTGAGCTACTTGCAAGGCATCCCAGATTTCTTTGGCTGACTCGCATTCGGAAATGCGAGTATACCCATCAGGACCAAGACCAAAATAAAAGAGTTTTTTGGCCTTTGCATTCTTTTCCATCATCTTGAAATCTTCGGAATTGAACTCTTCAGGCTTTTTCTGAACTTTGCTTCCATCTTCGATCACTTTTGTAGGAATGAGTGGTCCACTCTTGATAAGCATCCATAACTCGTAGTCCTCAGCTTGAATGTAGTTTTTCATTCTATTCTTCCACCAACTCTAATGTTGACCATTAAAGTATGGTGGTCGAGTTATGGATTGCCCCTCAAGCATGCCATGTGGTGTACTCATGTTTAGGATCTCTCAAGATGTTAATCTTTCTAATGAGAACCTGCTCTGATACCACTTGTTAGAATTGAGAGTACACTAACACAAGAGGGGGGTGAATTGTGTTGGCAAATTTTCGCAGTTTCTGGGAACAAGTTTGGGCCTTATTTGGACGGACTGTTTGTAACGTGCACAGAAGGTGTAAAACAGCGAAAGTAAAAAGTGAGAACACAAGATTTTTACGTGGAAACACCTCGAGCCCAACCGAGGCGAAAACCACGACCTACCCCAGTAGGATTTTCACACACTTCCACTAAACGGGCTACATACGTTACAAAGGTAACCTTCTCTGTTACAATTGCAACACACGTAACTGTCTACCCTTAGACTAGTTACACACTACGTCCTAGTCTCCCAGACTTGGACACACTCACGTAATCATCTCCCCAAGACGAATTACACACATCCAAAGCCTCCCTAGGCTTGGACACACTCAACTCTCACTTTGATGAAAGAAGAGAATAAAAACACCTTACTTTTGTGCTTCTAACTAAGCGCATGTAAGGTACAATTTTTGCTCCTAGTATGCCAAGGAAGATGACTCAATTTTCACACACACTTTGAAGGTTTTTCTGAAAATATGATTTGCAAGTTAAATCCCTAGAAAAACCGTATAAAAACTTTCTCAAAAATATTTATGAAATCGTGTGCAAAGCCGTGTATAAAACCGTGTGTGTCTCTCAATGTGGAGGTGGAGAAGCTTCTTAAATAGTAGAGGGCAACAAGATCTTTTGTGTGCTTAAGCCACAAGTATAAGATCTTTTTGCTCCTAAAAAGATTATGGAAAGTGACTAATATTTTCAGTAGCCAAATCCTGAAATTTTCTATCTTCTTATTCATATTCCAAAAATAAAAGTTTGATTTATTTTGTAAAAGATTTCCCTTAAAAGCTAGACTCAAAATCTCCACAATATATTTTCAAAGCCAAAGATTAACTTATCCTAAGTTTAATGATAACAGAAAATTTATCTCAATTAATTTCAAAAACGTCAGCCCAAGATTTAGAAAAAACTGTGAAAAATCATTTTGGCTTGAAAACAGTCTGAACCCTGATCTCAGAACTGATCTGAGACAGTATTCTTAAAAATCATTTAAAGTAAATGTTAAATCGAGTTCTTCCAAGTGGCATATTAATAAGAATCTAAGAAAATAAAACCTATGACGGACAAAGACTCTTGTTGAATCAACCGGGCAGCATCTATAGGATCTTGACTTGTTACTTCAATGCTGTGGTGTTACTCAGAACTGTTTCCTGAGCTGTTCCTGGAGCTCTTCATGTCTCTGATGCGCTTTGAATTCTTTGCCATTCAGTTGTTCTGAGGATATGTTCTTAAGACCTGTTCTCGACCACGGTTAATCAAGCAATTTCAAAGTTTTCCAAATAGTATTTGGAACCTGTTCGATCAACACACTCAAGTGTATATTCCATTTGTGTTTGTTATCATCAAAACCTTACATTATATAAGGATGGGGTCAACAATTTCCCAACAATTATGCTTTCAATTAGGCGGTTAGGAGCCAATGAGCATGGAGCCGCCCTCGTTGTCCTAGTCAAAAGTGAACTTTGCTCCATCTTCCCGGACTTTGCCCCCACAAAGGGACCTTATCTTTTCACAGTTTAATCTAAAAAAGTCCAGCTATAGAACATACATTTCAATTGTTGGTTTCTAAGTCCCAGTCATCTTTTTTCCCACTTCCCTCTGTTGCAGTCTTTCTTGGGCGGAAACTCAACAAAATACTCATTTCCTTCCAGGTACCTTCATCCCATCGGAAATTTTATACCTTCGACAAAAGTTGTATGCACTTATGACAGCATATTAGCATGGTTTGGACCCGTTAGCATGACAATTTACTGCTATGCTATGGGTGACTGGAATTTGCATCGATTTTACATCGTTGCATGACTTGCATTGCAGGGGCTCACATGATTTTCTTCATTCCTAATGTCATCGAATTTATCAGGCTTCTGATGACTTTCAAGCCTTTCCTGGCTACAGTACCTCAAGAATTCTACTAATTAATTGCGTGCTTGGTTTTCGAGCTTCAGTTTTGGTAGAAAGTTGTGCTGCTTCCCTTGGCAGATAGGCAGTGCTAAATATTTACTCAAGCGGGACTTCAAGCCCCTTCCCTTGATTGTCAAAGCATGCGCTTAGGCTCTTAACACTCTGTTTAAAGTGTCCGACTTGAGTACACGTTTAGATGTCATACTTATCTAGTTCCTAAAAATTTTGCTTTCTTGTGGTATAAATAAAGCATTGAGTGGCGGATTAACCAAACTGTAATTGCTTAATGTGGGTACTTATAATTATTCAACTGTTGGTTCTCCGAAGGAGCATTATTTTTATTTATTTTGTAATGCTTATACCTTAGAAATTTGATACATGCATATATCTGAGTCATAATTGAATTATATTGTAGGCCTTATTGATTTTGGCTTATGTCAATGTCAACATTTCACGCAATTTTATTAGTGGATCCCTGTCCTAACTGCCCCATAATTCTAGCACACTAAAAAGATGGAACACTTTAGGTGTCTTGATTTTTTTTAAGTGAAATGGAAGAATGTATTAGATAATTTATTACATGGCACACCAAATATAATCTTCAATGCTAAAAAGAAGATCTTAACGTCAAAAATACTAATTTGAAACACACTAATCGCCTATCTTCTCATGATCGTTGTTTTTGCATACAATCTGGAGAAGAAAGCCCAGAGAACAGAGCCATCAATCTACCACAAGTTCTTGGTAAAGGTTGTTTTGTTGATCAAGTGTATTATTTTTAAGTAAAATCTGCTTCTAACAGAAAAGATTATACTTGAAATGTCAAAATTCATTGAGTGTCCACTTCAGAACGTGTAACATATCCATCCTTCTCAAACCTACAAAAACGCACAAAGCAAATGAGAAGTAATCATAAAATCAACTGTCACAATTAGAGAGAGGTACACAGCTCACCAAAGAAGATATTGATCAATCTCTGAACCTAAGATACAATACTAGAGTTATTTACTTTTTGACACCTCCAACTATGGTGTCTGAATTTTTGGAACCATGAAATTCAAGAATAAATTTTTCGGTCCCTCAAGGTTTGAGGAAAATGACTTTCTGATAGACCTGGCAAAAATTGACCCAACCCAAAAACCTGACCCGAGCCTGCCCAAAAGTTTTGGGTTTTGAACACGATTTTCTCGACCTGAACCCGAAATAAACCGAGCCTGAAAAACCCGTAAATTTTTGGGTCAAACCCGACCCGAACCCGAACCCCGAATATTATATACCTACTGTTTATTTTCTTTAATTTTTCCTCTTAACAATAATAGTTTTTCATGATAACGAATCGTTTAGAAAGACGTTATACAATTCTCACATTCCTTCGCAAATTAGACAATGGTTCCCTTTTTCCCATAAAACAACATCATATATAATTTATAAATGGTACAATTTTTGAACATGGCCATGAAACAACTCTAATATTAAGGAAAACAATTTAGAACTAGATAAGTATTGAAAACGTGTGAGCCATACCATTATATTCTTCGTAGAATGAATACATCTCATCGCATTTTAAATAAGATTATTCTATAATAATCTAAAATTTTGATTTTATAATTAATAGATAGTTATAATATCTTGCGCGTATATAATATTTTTTCGTTTGGATTCCTTCTAATTGGTCTTAAATCTAATGCAATGTTGGACAATGGACCAATTTATGTTCGTGTTAGGATCGACGTACTAATAAAGTATGTCTGATTAGGTAATGCTAGGTTAATTAACAAAACATCAAATTATCAAATGAGCTATTAACGGGTCGAACCGCTCCGACTCGTTAACATGTTTTAGATGGTCCGACCCATGAATGACCCGACCAATTATTAATATTTTAATATACAGGTCAACCCATCCAAACATGAATAATTGTCCGCCTGCACATGAATTTCATATATCATATTGAAAAGTTTGGATATTTTTGATATTCTTTGAAAAAATGACAATTACAATGCTTGTTCATTAAATGCTAACAATTTTAAATAATAAATATGCCGAATTTTTGGTTTTGACAAAAAAGAAATAATTCATTAAAAAGGCGCTTCAAACCCGTTGGGTTGATTCGAAACCCGTAAAAGCGAAATCAGCCCGCCCGTATTTTACCCGAACCTGAAATACACCCGACCCGTATTTTACGCGAACCTGTATACACCCGACTTGTATTTGACCCACCCGCCCGCCCGAATTGACAGATCTACTTTTTGGTCCTTTTATTATTATTTCAGCCCAAAACTTTCAGAAATTTTCAACTTTGGCCTAAATTGGGTACTTTGAGTAATTTTGCTATTTTTTGGATTTTTTTAAGAAAGATGCTTGTTCTATTTGATTTAGCTTCTATATAATGACTTTACTGGTACTAATTATCACAATCTGCTACTTACATCATAAACATTATTTTTCTGTGATTATAGACCCACCATGCTTAACAACAATAAAAACTTAATGGGAGAGTTTTGACCATTACTTGAACTTAATCGATGCTAAACCCTGTCGTTTCTCTAACTTCTAATTTGCAGAGATTGTTAATCCCAACCACACTTTCCTTAGATCAGGCATAGTACAGATCTGTTTTGTTCCCTACCTCATACCATAGTTACTAATCAAGTTTTAGTTTAAAGGATAGTGAAACTTTAATCAAGAAACTACAATGTTTAAGATATAAGGCTCGATTGAATAATGTTCCCTACTGGGAAACTTCTTTTATTGAAAGCTTGAAAGTGGAAATATTACAATGGAAATATTGAAAAGAGACTTAAACTATTAAGATCATCAGAGATGCTTGCTCATAGAGAAATAGAGATTCTCGACTTTTCTTTTACTCTAGTATGTTCAAATGACCATGTCCCTTCTCAGCCTTCCTCCTCTCCTTTTACAGAGGAAATAGACTATATAGGATGCCCTAATGGCTATAGTATACACTAATATTTTCACTTAACTACAGTTGTCCTCGCATAGCTACAGTAGACAACATTATTTTACCGACTTGAAACTTGGCAAAATAGTACAATAATGAAGGAACAACTTTTCAGAGTCTTTACTGCTGATAAAACTAGTCATCCATATTGAGATTCTACATGCCTTCCTCTCCAATAATATCTTCCAGTCCATCACTATCCAGATAATCATCAAAATTTTCATCAAGTTTAATATGCTCTAGATCCTATTTTTCAAATAATTTATGACGGTATTTCTTTCTTTTTTCTGATAAGAATTTTCCAGCTCTAATATCAAAGAAACAATCAAATACGCCTTCCGAAGTAGCTCCTTCTACCTTCATATATTTGCTAATATCATTATGATAAAACAAAGTAGTGTTTCCGTAATATATTAGCGGACTTCTTAGTTTAATTGGTGCCCACATTTGATGACAAATCTATACTACATAATAAAAACAATGTTGTGATAATGTGGAATTTTCTTGCATTCTCATTAATTAGAGATTTTGAACCCTTGGATTCATTCTCTCTCTTCATCACAACCATTGGACTGTTGAAAATAATTAATTTCTAATTTTCAAATATCTCACGTAGCAATAAGGAAATAATCGTAAGAACGTATTATCTCATGAAATATGATTCCATAATTGTGGAAATAAAGATTATGAAGTATTTTTTTCTAAGAGGAAAGAATTATGGAGTAATTAGTGACTATCAAAATTATAAAAAAAATATCTTTCTTAAACCTTTTGAATCCATTCTCTCTCTCTTTATCACAACCACTAGCTTGTGGAACAAATTAATTTATAATTTAAAAATTTGTCACATAGCAATAGAGGAAAAAAATCATTAACGACAGCGAAAATGATCCTAGGAAAGTATAATCTCAGGAAGTATAATTCCGTAATGGTGGAAAAAAATTATTAACAGCTAAGAAAATTATTCTAGGAAAGTATAACCTCATGAAGTATAATTCCGTAATGATGAAAATAAAAATTATGGAGTGACTTTTTTCCCCCTGAAAGAAAGAATTATGGAGTAATGAATTATGAAGTAGTTAGTAACTAATAACTATGGAATTTCGGTATAAAAAATATATCATTCTTGAATATTCAATATTAGTATAAATAGTCAAGTAGTTCCTACTCCATTACAATATTTCCCATAGTTGAAAACAATTCTCCCGTCTTACACATTGTTCATGTGTATCAAAGTGATCTTTTTTACCTCACTTCTAGTTATATAATAAATTATCATTCCCTTCCTCATATATTTATTTGTATTAATTTCTTAATTAGTTTGCGAGTGACCTCCTCTTTTTGTAATTAGTAGTTTCAAAATTCTTAATTGTATTTGATTGAAATTTTTGTACTTTTTTGTTGTAATTCCCTTCTATATGCACCTTAATTTTCTTTTCTCGATATTTAATCTTTCACTAATTAACATCATCACTAATGTCTTACTACGATTCATAATCTCAATTTTTTAGGTGTAGTTTTTGTCAGACTTGGTTAACAGTGTTGGTGTTTGGTTTAATTCGTTTATATTCTTAATTATTTGCGTCCAATTTATAACTCAGGTTAAAATTTTTTTGCTTATATTATATTATAGTATAATGTATTAGTAACTTAATTGTGTTTAGGTTCTTTCATGTTTTATTTATGCTGTTCATTTATGGGTTTTTGCTTTTTTTAAAAGAAAAAATCTAATAATTTGATCCTCTTACTTGATGTTTGCAAATTTTTAATAGAAACAATAATGCAAACTATTTCACATGTATCTAAATTGTTGAGTGACATATTTATCATTAATTAAACAATTTCAAATTTCTATACTACAAATTATAATATGATTTTCATAATTTACAAACGTTAGTATTAAGATATATAAAAGAAACCACAAAATTTAACTTCCTTTTTTATATATGTAGATATGAGTGTAGTCCTTCATATCTTCAAAAGTTTTGCTATTTTGAAAATTGAGTGAGGTGATCAAGTTGGGGTGTAGAGCAATATGGAGGGGGTGTTGGGGGGGTTTCGCTGGGTTTGGAACCCTCACGGTAAGATCAAATTGCTTGAGTGACGTATGTGATGAGTTTAATATTAAAAAGTTGATCCTAATTTGTAAAGTCTTTAGAACAAGTTTAACTTATTGAATTCACCTTCAAAATAACCCACCAACATTAAAAACTATAATTTTTCAGTTTTTTCTTTAAAATCATTGCAAACGTTCAATGCTACATGCATGTTTGAATCAATGTAATTTTTTGTTTCCATTGTTCAGTTAGAAACTATAATGATGCTTGAATATTTTCATTGTTTAGTTAGAAATTATGATACATGATTGAATACTATTTCTATATATTTTTAATCATGACATACATTCGATACTGTAATGGATGCTTGAATCAATGTAATAGTTTTTGTTGTTTGGTTGAATACTGTAATGCATTCTTAAATACTATTTCTAGGTTCTTTTAATAAATCATGACAAATGTTAAAAATCACTAATCATGTCATATAGTTAACTTAGACAAAAATCATAAGGTAAGGGCGTAGAAAATTTTAATTTCTATTGGGTTTTTTATTTGAAAATCACGTGTTAATTGAGATTTTGGTGGGTCCTTCTGATTTCAAGAAATAAGATAACCCCATTTAGGTTAACTAATCAGATAATCAAATTTGAAAATACTATTTTTGGGTTTTTTAAATTATGGGTTAACTAAATAAACGGTCAGAACTCTATGGGCAATATGCTGCAACTAATTATGTTCCTTAATTTAACTAGAATATCGATCTTACTACATATACATGCGCCTTTTTGCTAACTCATTCTCTTTTCTTTTGAGAGGGGACAACTCATATAAATTATTAGGTTGTTTCAGATCAATAGACTCGACTACCATAATGATACTTTTTATTACTTTTCTAAATCCATCCACTATTTTCACAGTCCCCCTTTTCCCAAAAAAAATTGCATAATTCAAATCACGTAAAATCAATGAATCTATCGTCCTAAATCTACAACAACACATTTATGTTGCAACTCATGAATTAAGTAAAACACTAAACTTGGGGAGAAATGTTTTCTAAAGAATAATTTAATGACATATTTTCCAACTAAAGGTCACCTAACTTCATGATTTCAAAACGAGGAGCATAAGCACATCAAGAATGGCTAATTTTGATGTAGCGTAACTACATATTGGGATAGATTGAATGAAATTGTGGCCAGAATAGATCTATTTTCAACGATAAAAATTTCCTAAAAGAAAACGATAAAAAGGCATATAAATAATATAATACTAAAAACTTCTAACTATAATAACTAAGCTTATTAAACTTTTATGGTGGGAATTTATTTCTATTTATAATGATATGACTTACTAAGCAACTTATTTGTCTCTTATTTTCTAAATAATAATAGCAATCATGTGTTTTTACTAAACAACTTATTGTCTATTTTATAAATTACCGTGCAAAGCACGGATCTATACTAGTATTATAAAAACCAATGGCTTTTGTTAAAGTAGGATCACTAACTACTTCTTGTCGTCCGGTAAACCATTCTTGTCATTGATCATTGGGATTGTCTAGATCAACAAATTGGACCAGATAATAAGCTTGTTTGGCTTTTCCATTTTTATACTCAATTACTGCATAATATACCTCGACATATAAACTTCTAATATATGGAATTTTTGTTGGAACATCTGAAGATGTGAGAATTCAATGAATCCTTTTAAACATGCATTGTTGAGACTTAGTCTTGAAAAGAATAAAAACTTTGGATCTGGGATTTCCATAAGATAAATTACCATTCCATATTCCCAAACTTTTATGATGGGGTCATCTGGAGAGATAAAATTTGTTGGGAATCTGTTACCACCAACTCCAGATTTATCAGGAAAGAAAATCATAGTACTCCATGATTTCCAAATATCATAAGAATAATTATGATAATAGTTGATGCAGGCTGCATACCAGTCGTTGAACCATTTTTCTTGAATATGGGAACTTATTTTTTTATTGAATATCTGTGAGACCCGCATTTTTGACGTACTTGCTTAACAAATATTATGCCTGTTGGGTTGGAAGCTTTTATTTTCATATCTGCCAACCTACAACTGCCATATAACCCAAGTTATTGATCTATTCAACTTTAGATCCCAAAAATAAATTTCCTAATAAAGTTGTGTGACAAAGCAAGCCTTCGATTCCTTGAAACTTCAACAAAAGTAATTCCCAAATATATTCAGATTATTGAACCTTGGTAATAGTTCTGTAATGCACTAAATCGATCCTTAATATAATCAAAGGGCCGGTAAGCTGACCAACGATTATATTTAGGAACTCGATTTAAGATTAGAGGCTCGGGTATTTGATTATTAATACAATAGGTTGAAGTTTTGTGGTAGAATTGAATCAAAAAAAAAAAAAAGAAGGGGATTAAAATTAATCCACACGCGTGAACCCCCGTGCCTGCTTCTTCTTCCTCCTTCACGCGTGACCCGACACCCCCTTCTCTCTACCCGTTCTTCTGCTTCCTCCACCATTTGCGGACTTTAAACTCCACGCCTGCCTTTTCTTCTCTGTTCCTCGCTGCCACGCCGCGTCTCAGGCCTGACCGGAGCTCAGGCGACGCCCACCAGGTGCCGGCGTCTCCCCCTTCGTGTGGCCGAGCCCATTTCAGCGCAGAACCGACCGAACACCGGAGGATTTCGTGCATGTAGGTGAGAATTCGAGCAACCTTACCTCTATAAATTAAATCCTTGGTTTAATTTCCTTCAATTCATGCTAATTGTGCTTGAGTTCTTCAAAAATCACAAGTTAGGGTTTTGGGTTTGGTGGTGTTCGAACCTCACGCGAAGGCAGCCGATTTTCTGGGTGTGTGGAGTCCGATTTTTGACTTCAATCCAGCCAATTCTAACGCATATAGCTTGGATTCGAGGTGGGTGGACCTTTAATCCCTCCAATTTTAAGGATTTCGAATGATAGTTATATGAATCATTTACTGTTGGTAGATTGGATTGTTATTGTATGAATTCGATTATATGTGTGGACAAGCAAATGAATTAAACATTGCTATGCTAGGGCAGAACCAATATATTCTTGAAAGGTTGCTAGATGCTTTAAAATGAAGTTTTCGATGAATCTAGCTTACATTTATTGCTAATCATAGCATTTAAGTTAGAAACGAAGTTGTTTTTATGACTTAGCAATCCTATTACGTTTATACGAAGCTTTCAAGTTAGAATCAAAGTCGTTTTATGATTAGGCAACCTTGTTATGTTTATAAAGAGCCTTTTAGTTGAAGACGAAGTCGCTTTACGATTTAGTAAACTTATTGTGTTTTTGCGAAGCATTTAAGTTAGAAAATAAGTCATTTTACGATTTAGTAAACGTGTAACGTTTATAAGAAACTTTTAAGTTTAAAGTGAAGTCGTTTTACAAGTTAATAAATGTATTACGTTTATACGAAGCTTTTAAGTCAATAATGGAATCGTTTTTACAAATTAGCAAATGTTTTACGTCTATAGGAAGTTCTTAAGTTAAAAACGAGGTCATTTTGCAAGTTAGTAGCCGTAATACGTTTATATGAAGCTTTGAAGTTAGGAACGAAATCGTTTTAAGACTTAACAAGCTTATTACGTTTTAAGAAGCTTTGAAGTTGCAAAGGAAGTCGATTTATGTGTTAATAGACTTATAACGTTTATGAAAAGCCTTAAGCTTCGAACTTAGTTTGAATTAAGCATTAACTAAACACGTTATGCTTCAAACGAGTTGCGATTTATGATTTAGCATACATATTACATTTAAAGGAAGCTTTTAGCTAAAAAGCGAAGTTGTTTTATGAGTTAGCAATCGTTTTACGTTATTAAGAACTTTTTGAGTTGAAAACGAAATCGTTTTACGACTTGGTAAACGTGTTACCTTTATAAGAAACCTTTAAGTTTAAAGTAAAGTCGTTTTAAGTATTAACCAACTTATTACCCTTATAAGAAGCTTTTAAGCCTAAAAGGAGATCGTTTTACGAGTTAATTAACGTATTACGTTTATACGAAGTTTCTAAATTAGAAACGAAGTCGTTTTTACGAATTCGTAAACGTATTTTACAAAGTTAGTTTACACGTTAGCAAATTTAATTTAATTATGAAAAGCTTTTAAACCATTCATGAAATCGATTTATGAGATTAGTAAACTTAGCTTGTATCATGTTCATCGCTTGTGTTTGAAAGGTTGTAATGAGCGAAAAAGGGCAACTGAAGGTGATTATTTACGAATCCTAACTTTCAAGAGCACGCCAGTAACTACGAAGTTTTGAATCGTGAGTTAGTATGCTCACCATGTTTTTAAGAGGCCTTTCTTGTTATTTGCCTAAAGCTAAAGTCGTAAGAAAATTATGTTCTCATGTTTTAAGTTCATAAAACTTATATATGAAAACGTATAAGCATGTTTGTCCTCTAAGTATGTATGTGTATTAAGTTTTCATGTTTTAAGTCCATTAAACTTATATATGGATACGTATAAGTATGTTCGTCTACGAAGTATGTATGTGTATTATGTTTCCATATTTTAAGTTCATAAAACTTATATATGAATACGTATAAGTATGTTTGTCTACGAAGTTTGTATGTGTATTATGTTTTCATGTTTTAAATTCATAAAACTTATATATGAATACGTATAAGCATGTTTATCCACTAAGTATGCATGTATATGAATTTCATAAGTTCCTAAGACCTATATATGAATCATTATGAATATGTATGTGAACGTATGGTTATGTTTATGTCTATGTGTGCGTAGAGGAGCTACTCTAGAAACTTTATGTGTGCGTAGAGGAGCTACTCTAGAAACTTTAAGCTTAAGTCGGAGACCCAGGGATGGTGGCTTAGTTCCCGCCTGGTATCACATATGTTACGTTATGATAGATTCAGGGATGGTGGTTTGATTCCCGCCTGAAGTCTAAGTATGAAATTACGTCTCAGCATAGTATGATGTCTGTCCGGATAGGCGTATGTTGCTGCTCGAGTTTGGCCAACTCGGGATGGCAGTAACAAAGTATCTCTAAGGGTCTAGTCTCCTCATTTACTTGAATAATTTACTACGTATGTTTTTCTATAAGTAAAGATTATGTGTAAAACCCCTATTTATGCTATGTTCCTGGGTTTGCGTAACTTCATTATGGTTGGTCAACATATTACGGTTTTTACTAAAGTTAAGCTTTTTGGTATGACTATTCCTTCGCTGGGTTTATGGTTCGAATATGTTGTATTATGTGAAAGCTCTTCAACTAAAATGAATTATGAAAGGCTTTCGTGTGTTGATATGTATTTTAAGTATGTTTTGGGAGAGAGGGTTTACTCACTGAGCGGTGGTTGCTCATCCCCATTACTTTTCCCCTTTTTCTCAGATCCACAGGTATGTGATTGACGCGTGGAGTGCAACAAGGATGGACTTGCTTGGTTTGTTATGACGTAATTATGTAATATTGAATATGTTGTAAGGTTATGTAATTATTTAACTTCTTGTAAAGTTTACGAAAAATAGAAAGCTCTGTATACTTCGGGCGTGTGGCCCGTAGAGTTGTGGACTCCGGCGTATAGCCGTTGAGATGTTGGTGTTATATAGTACCATTATGTATTGCTGGGTTATTATGTAAGGCTTTAAGCCTGGAAAATGGTCAGTTTTCAGGGGAAATTCTGCCCATTTTGCCCCAGAAATTAAGAAAATTCTAGCATTTCTAGCCCTAGGGTTAGACTCAAGGCCCAATTAGGTTATAGTGGCGTAAGTTTTAAATTTTGAGTCTCTCTTATGTTATGTTTCTAATAGGTTTAAGCAAGTTGCCTTAACAGTCCTTCCCCATGGGAAGGCTGTGGCATGTAACACGATCCGCCTGAAGTCGGGGGTGTTACAATATCGTAACAACAACTTAGGCAATTTATTTATAACTCTAAAAGAATGAATATTTGTACTATTAGATAGGTATAACATAATAGACCAAAACATGATCTACTTTTTGTATAGAATTCTAAAATATCCATAAGGATTCTACTAGAAGAAGAAATCCGTTCTAGCAGTAGTGGCATTTCATTTTGGATATCGTCCCTTTCCGGCAGGAGTTCTACTCTGATAATCACTATTAGCTAGTTCACAAGTTAAACTATATGCCCAAGAATTCCTCGATCCCTGTATATGTTTGATAGAGAAAGAAAACTATTAAGCTACAATTGTCAATGCAGGAGTCGCCATTGCACTTGCATATTTGATAAATTCTTTTTCACGAAACCAAGTATTCATTTGCAATCAATTCGAGCAAAAAACAATTTTGGGGCTAAAAAGATTAAGAACTTTTCAATTCCCCTTATAACTGCCAGGATTTCTTTTTCCATTTTTGGATGGTTGCATTCTACTTTATTAAAACTTTCACTACAATACTTGCAGAGCTTTTCTCCTTCTTTGATTTTGAGAACTGCACTCCCGTGCTCATTACTGGCATCTGTCTTAAAAATTAAATTGTCTCCTTCATTAGGTAAATTAAGAATAGGAATATTTTTATACATCTTTTTGGAGTTTTGAATAATCTTTGAATCATTAGGGGTTCACATTCAACTTACTTTCTTACTGAGTTTCTTCTGCAATGGTTTTCTCAATTTAATAAAATCTGAAGTATAGGTAACACACTCAAGAAACCTTTCTAATTGATTCCTATCTTCAATCTTTTTAGAGAAATTTTCTATTTTCTCTCAAATATACTTTTATTGGATGATTATCCAACATTTATCACCAGACCTAGAAACTCAATTTCTTGTTCAGCATAAATGCACTTGTTCTTACCAAGAATAATGTTATGATCAATGCATCTTTGGGTGATAACTAAGACATTATCTTTGTGTTGTTCTATAGTCTTAAAAAAGAGAAGGATATCATCGATGTAAACTAAAGAACAGTGATTAAGATTTTTGAAGATGTTATCCATTCTTCTTGGGAATATTTGAGGTGCATTTTTTAGACCAAATGATGTTACTATCTATTCATAATGTCCTTGAGGGGCACTAAAAGAGATTAAAGGAATGCTTTCCTCATTCATTTTTATCTGTCAATATCCGTTTTTGCAATCCATTTTTAAGAACCAAGAGGTCCTTACATTCTATTGAAAAAGATTGTTTTGTTTGCAATACAATAACCATTAAAGAGAGTATTGTCATTAAAGTTTTTGTAATTGATTACCGTTCTTACTTTTCCTCTTTTTTTTCAACATGATTTCTTACCATGAAAGCGGAATTGGTGTGTGGAGTCTTGCTATTCCTGATTAATCCTTTATCCAAAAGTTCTTTGATTTGATTATCAGATCCTTGGATATCCTAGTATGTATACACCATTTGTTTAACTCGAATAATAGCGTTGTGACCTAACAAAGTGATTTTTACAAATGTTTTATCTTTATCCTAAAATTTTAGTGGGTTATCAGAGTAGATTTCTTTACATAACTGCCCTTGTTATTTAATAATATGTTCTTTTTTAGATAACTCAAGTAATGAAATTGTTAGTGCCATTTCACATTGTGCAAGTGTTACCGTTTCATCACGATGGCTGCGTGTAAAGTCAATCTTTTTTTCAATAGGAATTGAGTGACCATTAAGTGTAAATATTATTTGGTTTATGGTTTGTGTGCATAGAGAATATAATCTCCAAAAGTTATTTCCAATAATCTTATCATGCAAGGGTTTATCAGTAGCTCATACCACTAGTATAATGCATTTGACTCCCCCTATTTGTATGTATAACCCTTCTATGGCTTCGTTATGGCTCATTGTGCTATTGTCAACTGTCCTTATTTGTAAAGGATTCTTCGGTTTTTTCCACATGAGTTCCGGAAATAAATATCTTTTTCTAAACCAGACAAAACAACCACTATCTATGTAGGCTCACAATTCATATTTATTATATCTCTCCAAATATACATTTATTAGGATACAGATGCTATTCGAATTTGTGTTGGTGACTTCATAGCATATCTCCATAGTCATATTTTTGAGTAATTCATCTTCATAGATTGGCTCACTAATAGTTCTTGTTTTGTACCCAATAACTTTTCTATCTAGACTCATACTTTGGACTACACTATGTCTTGTAGGTTTAAAACTCATTCTATTCATTTCACTGATAAAGTCAGATATTCAAGACCTATCAATTTTTATCTCCTGAGGATTAGATTTTATCCTTTTGGTTATTTGCATAGGAGTAGGACTTTCAAATTTTTCGACCTCTATCATTGATAGCTTAGTTTTTGGATCTATAGTATTATCTAGTTTGTGGATTGTTTTCCAAAATATCCGTAGTGGATATCCTCCTTTCTTTATATCCGTCCCAACTATTTTTATCTAAAGAGATAGGAAAAATTTGGCAAATTCATGTTTTAGGCTTACATAATATCTCCGTCGGCAATCGAATCATATTGATCCATCACATAAATTGGTCTTAGTCCCTCTGATAATTTGATTATTAAGTTTTGTATACCTGATATCACATGGCAAGGCATAAAGATCAATATATTTACCATAATATTGTAATGGATTGATTTGCACCTGAGCATTTCCAACATGGATATACATATACTCTCTATCTTTGTTGTGCTTAAGAATACTTTCCCAATTAATGAGATTAACTTTTCCTATATCATACTCATAGTCTTTGATTTCTATATCTTCTTCCATTATTTCACATACGTATTTCCTTTTTATGGATAATAGATCATATCTTTCTGAATTATGGGAAGAATTCAATCTCTTTTGACTTCTTCGTTGTCATTATCTACTACAAATTCTTCTCATTGAAGATCACTGAGACTAATTGAGCTATTTTTCATCATATAACTAGTTTCTTCGCAACCACTTTCTACATCTTCATCTTCTAGTACAATTTTAACAATTCCTTTATTGTTTTGAGTGCTAGATCTAGTGTTTCTTCTTCACTGAGCTCAAAATAATCTAGACTTTCCAAAGTTTCAATAAGCTTGTCATTCTTCCTATTTTTGTATTCGTTCGCATTCACCCAACACTTACAGTTGTTTTTCCCGATAGGAAAATAAGCGATTTTTCTAAAAAATCTTCGTTTTTTGGGGTTTGGTTTGTGATAATATTTTCTTTTATATTTCTCTCCCCTTGGCTTGTTAAAACCTTTTTTCTTATAAAATGTTCTTTTCCTTTTCCTTTCAGGTTCTTTTTCCCATTGGTGAGGATTATCTCAACAAGCTAGAAATTGTTTCTTTATTTTCTTTTACTTCTGGAGATTGAAACTTTGATAATTGATCCATTTTCTTAGATAAGAGATTCTTGAACTAAAGGTATCAATGGCATCTGTTTTTTCAAGTCATGAAATGTACTTTTAATTAATTATAAAATTGATTAGATATGGCAATTTGTCATAAAATATGACAACATTGGTTTCATTATGCCTAATTTTGCAATAATATTGACTAAATTCAGCAATATAATTCTCCATATACCTCATATGACATAATTCTATATTATTAATCTTCCTTTGCCATTCTCTTACCTTTTCTTCGAAATCAAGTTTAGCTGCGATGAATTCAGTTTCGATTTTCTTACATAGATTTTTAAACATTGTAGCTAGTGTTTTCATCATTCTTAGTCTATTTTTACCATCTATATTTAATTAATCATACTAGTTAGTTATAGTGTTAGAAAAAATATGCTCGATATAATTTAAGAAATTTGAAATTTCTAATAGTCCCTGTAGTATTTAAGTTTCGGATATTATTCATAACTCATTTTCAATGCTCAAATATTTCTTCTCTATTACGAGCTCAATCGATGTTTAAAATGTATCATGTTTGGCTAATCCAGGTAAGACTAATCTTTTCAAAGGTCGTGGCTTTCCTTGAGATAACACAAAGAACAAATTAGTTATATGTCCTTCAAGAACACCTAGGCCTCATAAAATGGGTATTTCTTCTAGAAGGTTCAACAATTTCTTTAGATTTCGGAATTGCATTGTTAATTAGATTGATCTCGATTTCATCTATGTTGAGTTCTTCTCCAATGTCATTAATTTTGTCGTCAAATGCCATTTTACCATATCTCTTCCTAATTTCTTCTAAAGGTACAACATTAACTACCTCTACTTTAATTAGGTTCATTTGTTGATAGATTTCTTCTTCTATGTGGACATTATTTGTCTCTTCATTATCATCAGATAATGCTTCTTGTTTATCAACTATTAAACCCATAATTTTGTTTAATTCTTCTGGGTTTGTTCTTTTTCAAATATATTGTGTAATTCTTCAAGGTTATCCTGCTTATATTCCAT
Organism: Carnegiea gigantea; assembly: GCA_029747015.1. Taxonomy (NCBI): domain Eukaryota; kingdom Viridiplantae; phylum Streptophyta; class Magnoliopsida; order Caryophyllales; family Cactaceae; genus Carnegiea; species Carnegiea gigantea. The sequence goes on from JAKOGI010000456.1 coordinate 453,709, forward strand.
CATCTTCCTCTTTCTCTGTCTTCTCATATGATTTTCTAGTTGATTTTTTTCTGCTATTTTCTTTTGAATTTTTATATCATGTAAAGGAAATGGGTTTTGGAAATGATACTTATGCTGAAATGGAGCCCTGATACTTAAAGTAGATTTTTCACTATATCTAATTTCATTAACTAAAGAAAGATGGACTATACACAATTGCTTCTTAATCTCCTTAACTTCATTCTTAAATTTTTGCTAATTCGACTTTTAATTCTAAAACTATATCAATGATATAGTTTAATTGAAGTAATACTGAAGTGGTTCCTTCTGGTAAATGAACAATATGTGAATAATTAGAAGCTTGGCAAGTAGGTGAAGATTCAAAGATTAAACTTAATTAATTATTAATTAGCTTAATTATCTTAATTATTTTTTGTCACATGGCTCTAATACTTGATTAAAGAGAGCTTCAAGTAATACTTATGAGAAGATTATCACATGCACAAAATTAAAATTTTCTAAAGTAAGTTTTTAAGGATTGGGATAAAGTTTGCAAATATGAAAAGTTTTAGGAATTATATAAAAAGTTTAATAGTGACTTATCCTCCATGAATTAATTGCAAAACAGTTCAATGGTTTAGAAAATTCAATTTCACAGTTGTCGGTTCAGAAAATTCATGCACTATATTTCGATGATTGAGAAAGTAAATAATTCACAATACTATAAAAACTAATACCAAATCCAAATAATAAAAAAATCAATAGAAAGGAATGGTCGGTGGAAATCCCAGTTCCTTCCAGCCCAAAACTGCCCATTGGTATTGAGAAAGAAAGCATAGAAGGAGAAAGTAGGGAAGGATTCTTTTAATTTGGATGTCTTAAGCTATAAGAACTTAATTATTTTAGGATACCTTTACAAAAACTATTTAAAAATTTGTATATTTTGACAACTAGTACTTTTATATCCATGCAATTTAAGGAAAGTCTTCTGAGTTTTATTTGTAGTAATTTTGTGAGTTTATAATTGGACATTTTTTTAGAAAGAAAATCTTTCATATTTAACAGATCTTGATTTATGGTGAACAGAATTATTGCTATTTTCTTACTTTCGAAATGACATTAATTTCAAAGACTAACCTTTTTTGTTAAAAACTATTAATTAGTTTAAAAATTTATGAGAATGACACGTGTCAAAATATTAGGAGTGTTTGCTTTGTTTTAATAGATACATATAGATGATAATAATGCCTTTTTAGATTGAAAAGCATATTGAAAATGGTTAAAAAATAGAAGTATCATATAATACATCTGTAAGGACTAGCCTTTTTTTATTAGAAGAATATTAATCAGTTTAAAACTTTATAAGAATAACACGTGTCAAAATATTAGGAGTGTTTGTTTTGTTTTAATGTATATATATAGATATACAGATGTATTACATGATACTTCTAGTTTTTTAACCATTTTCAATATGCTTTTTAATCTACAAAGGCATTATTATCATTACTTAAATAAAAAGATTATTAGATTTAGGTAACCAGTTGTTAGAAGGAACGCCTGGTTGTACAAACGAATTTGTACGCCCATTCTCACATAGCACTACCCTCATTAAATAATTGTTCCACAGAAGAACAATAAAAGAGTGCATCTCCTGTTAGCAGAGGCAAGTGTGACCATTGTGCTTTCTCCTTGAAGGCTGGGGTTCTAGCCTTGTTGCTGCCCATGTAAAGACGTTTTTTCCCCCGTTGGTCATTATCTATCCCCCTTTCTTGTGACCATTATTTACTTTCCCCTTTTAGATGAAATAATTTATTGTTATTTCATTCTTCCTCTTATTTTTCTCTTTCTTCGTGTTATCAGTTTAATTTAAAATAATGAATAAAAATTTATAAATAGGCATTTTTAATATAAATAAATTAAACATTTTTATTCCTAAATTATATACAATAAAATTATAATCCACTAAAACTTTTTCATAATCAAACAATGTGGCATTTATAATACATGCTTCCTTATATATACAATAATGCTCACTAATGTATGTAGTAAACCTACTCATGCATATAAATGAGATTTATTATTTTTGTTGTGGTTGAATTATAAAACTAAAAAATATATTATGCTTATGAATTTATGCAATAACACTTACTGATACATATTCACTAATATGTATGCTAGTAAGTTCACCCTAATTCCAGTGAGTTAGGATAATCTTATAATAATTAGGACCACCTATACAAAAAAAAAAAATATTTCATCTACTTTGGTGAGTTGGTATGTACTTTTAGTGAGCTCAAATGTATTTTTAGTAAGCAATATGACTAATAATTTGGTGAACTAACAGATAATTTTTGTTAATAAATTAGACTCAATAATGAATGTTTACTAATACATATTTTAGTGAGTTAACACCTAATTCTAGTTAGGTGGGATCCTTTTATGATAAACAGGACCACAAAAAATATTTCTTATACTTTGGTGAGCAGGTGTATACTTCTAGTAAACTCAAATGTATTTTTAGTGAGCAATATGACTAATACTTCCGTGAAATAATAGATATTTTTTACGAAAAAAGCAGACTCAATAATGGATACTTACTAATACATATTTTAGTGAGTAATTCTAGTGAGGTGGGATACATTTATAATAAGCAAGACCTCTTGCATGAAAAAAAACTTTTCATATACTTTGGTGAGCTAGTGTATATTTCTAGTGAGCTCAAATGTGTTTTTAGTGAGCAAATATGCCTAATACTTTAATGAGCTACTAGGCACATTTTGTGAACAATCCAGGCTCAATAATGCATGCTCACTAATACATATTTTAGTGAATCAACACCTAATTCTAGTGAGGTAGAATACTTTTATAATACGTAGGATCCCTAACATGAAAAAAAAAAATATATATTTTATGTACTTTGGCGAGCTAGTATATAATTATAGTGAGCACAAATGTACTTTTAGTTGAGCAACATGACTAATACTCTAGTGAGCTAACTATTTTTTTTTTTTTTTGAACAAACCAGACTAAATAATGCATGCTCACTAATATATATATATATAATTATATATATATATATATATATATATATATATATATATATTGGTGAGTCAACATCTAATTCTAGTAAGGTGGGATGAATTTACAATGAGTAAGATCACTAACACCAAAAAATCTTTCATTTACATTAGTGAGCTAATGTATACTTTAGGTGAGCTCATACACATTTTTAGTGAGCAAAATGACTAATAGTTTAGTGAGCAAACCAGACTCAATAATACTCGCTCACAAACATATATTTTGGTGAGGTGAGATGCATTTATAATGAATAGGATCACTAACATTAAAAAAAATATTTCGTATTGTAATGAGCTATATGTTGTACTTCTAATGAACTCAGATGTATTATTAATGAGCAATATGATTAACACTTTAATATGCTGAACAGATGCTTTTAATGAGCAAAACAAACTCGAACCAACACGTTACATGACTAGTGAACATTGACTACGTAATCGATTGATGATATTTGTCATAATTAAAAATAGGTCTTAATTTGAAATTAGTACTTTTTATTTTAAAATATTGATTATATATATAAATAAAAAACATAGTAAATATAAAAAACATATAACTATACTGAAGTGAAGTGGTTATAAACAAGAAAGGCAAAATGAACTAAAAAATAAAAAATAAGATAAATAGAAAGAGGAAAGTAAATAATCCAAAAGTGATTATAAAAAAATTTAGGCAAAATGAACTAAAAAATGATAAATAAGACAAAACGAGAGAGCAAATGGTTTTTTTTTTTTTTAAAAATTACTTAGAACTTTTCCCCGCTAGCTTTAAACACATGACCAAAGGAATTGAAAATCATAAAATGCGCAACCAGAACGCCACGTTCTACCTGATTGAGTGTTTGCACAACAAATTATATAAGTAATGGCCGGATGGACAAAGTGGACTCTCCAACCGGTTGCACGCTATAATTTGTGTTAAATAACTTATAAAAATTGCACTTACCAAAATTAAAATTAATATCCATAAAAGATATCGAAAAAGATCCCACAACATACACACACACACACACACACACACACATATATATATATATATATATATATATATATATATCCTCTAATCTTCTGACACATGTTATTTTTATAGATTTTCTAAAATAATTAATAATTTTACTTTTTAATTTTTTTTAAAACACACAAGTTTGTCCCTCGATTAATGCTAAGCGCTGTCATGATTAATGTCCTTTCAAAAAATTAGGAGACAAATAATATTGTACACCATACATCAAGACCTATAGAGTAAGGCAGATTTTTTTCTCTTCAGAAAAAAAAAAAAGACAAACTTGGTGATCTATTTTAAAATTTAACTTTATGGCATTTTCTTTCCGAAATACTAAATATAGTGGCATTGAGGTAATAAAAAATAACTAGGTGATATATTTAAAAATTTAACTTTATGGTATTCTTGGACATGAACTCATAAAATTTATACTGAGGTTTTTCAAGAGGAGGGGGCAACATCCTTGTGGCCGGTCTCTATTTGTAGGTGTCAGTAGTTTAATTGGTAAATTCTTTAAAAATTGTTGCTGTAAACTTATATGTGAATTTGCTTGCATTCTCTTTTACACCTCATCTATGCACCACCCAAAAAAAAAAAAAAAAAAAAAAACCCACTGATTTGTCATTCTGCTATTTTGCTGAGAGAAATATTTGAGGTTGTGTTGGGCTCATGTTGACCGAAGACCGAAGAATAAAGGTTACAATATGGCATTGTAATCTCCCATTAATACAACAGTTATAAGGCAATTAACTCAATATTAATCAGCTATATTAATCCTGTATTTTTGGTACAAAGCTATGTGTTATTAGAAAAGGAGATAAGTAGATAAGGAATATGACAAAGTTAAGAAACTAATGTTCCTAGTACAATAATCTTTCTGCCCTGCCCCTCACACTAAATCTAGCCATCGATCATAGAAATTTGGGTTTGGGGCGTGAACCTCACTGGTGACCCTATTAGCCACCACGTTCATGGGCGGCAGTCAACAGACGGAACTCGGGCAATGTTTCCGCATCAAGGTAAGTCCTTATATTTCCAACAGCTCCCAAGAAAGTTGAGCATCATGTTTTCCTTTTCTTTCTTTTGGGGGGGGGGGGGGGGGGGAAGAGTAACACTGAGGTTCAAATGGAGGACGTGTGTGAAGATTCTTTTATCAAATTGGAGGGTAATTGGTATGGAAGGATGGTGGAGAGCCTTGGATCTTTACTTTTCGGCTTTGCTTTGGTGGCCTGCAGGTGGGATTAACTTTGTTTTTAGCAAAGAGTGTATGTACGTTGAAAGAAATTTGAAAGAAGCTGTAAAGCGCCAAAAGTTACTGCCATGAATTGTCTTACACATTTCATGTAAGTGCAAATTATACCTTCAAATTGTCTTGCCCATTGATAACTAGCATTGAACTCACCCGAATCTAAGTAAGATATATTGCTAGACATAAGGGGTGTATTTTTTTTTTTTAAAACAACAGTAGAAGGTAGGATTTTTAACAACAGTGGAATGTAGCTAGGACGGTATGGTTGCTAGACAATATTATGTGTGTAAATATTATTCAGGAAACGTCTCAATTCAAATTTAAGTCGATAGTCAATCAATTAAGAAATTATTTTTTACTTTAAAAGTCATAACACGAATGTTCTTTGGTCTAAAATGTGAATGTCGCAAAGATTTCTTCTGTTGTATGCAATAATTCAATATATGTGTTGACCGAATGTACCGGTCACATTGATTATCTACATTAAGTGGACGGTTATATATTGATTAATTATGTATTAATCATCTGTATTAATTTTCTATCAGTTGCTATTGTGGGTGTTGATTAAAAGGAGCTAACTATGAGTTTAAGAGTCAGCAGAAAAATATTAATCTCCCTCTAGCTCTCTCTGCTCTCTTTCACGTCAATCCCACCATCACTTAGGGATTGGGTTTAGGGTGTGATACTTTATGGTGACTCTAGTAGCCACCGTCAATTCAGTTCAGCAATTCATGGGCAATCACCTAGTAACGAGATCCTACACTTCCACACTAAGGTACGTTCTTATTTTCCAACAGTAGTATCATAGCCAAACTGCTTGATATTGACCCTGCTTCAATCAATCATGGTTTATATGCGATTAGTTCGTTTAATTTTCATAAATCATGCTGAATAAGATTCTTAAAAGCATGTTTTTGGCTTAGTATGTTCTTTGAAATCAATCATGCTTTTATCAATAGCATAATTGTGAAAAAGAAAATAGCCATTCACATAATCAAAGCATGATTACACTACCAAAAAAAAAGTCCAAATAACAACGGAATCAGTGACGGAAAAAGACAAATTAGCAACGGAATTTTGAATTCAGCGATGGAAATGGCGACGGAAAAGGATTGTCGGATTTTTGCTCGTCACTGTGTACTTGGCGACGAAATTTCAGAATTCCGTTGCCGCTAGCGACGGACCTAGCAACGGCCGCAATGACAAACCAAATTTTTGGCGGGTGATGAAGGGCTAAGAAGTCAGCAACAGAATAAAAATCTGTCGCCATTAACGACAAAAATAGCGACGGAAATTCTATCGCTAATGGCGACGGATTTTTATTCCGTTGCTGACTTGTGCTTTAAAAAAAAAAGAAAATCTCATATTCTGTTGCCAGTCTGTCGCTATATTTGTAATTTTTTAAAAATAAAAACGCTTGTTTTTTATTGTATCCCTTAGCGCATACCTTTAAATCCCTGCAAGAAATTTACAAAGAGTATTCACTCCATGAACATCCAATGACTTCAAGTATGACTTCATTCAAAACATTCTTAACAATTTCCAAACCACAAACATGTGGAATATCACATACAAAGCAACACTTGAAACCAATTGTTTTCAATTCACAAACAACAAGTCTCAAACAAAGGGTACATATCACAAATCATAAATCCCAAAAAACCACAAGTTGCTAGTTAATCAAAGTGAAATTAAGTTAGAAGAAGCGGAGAAACAAGCACCAAGATGAGGGGAATGAATTCAGCATCTAGCCATTGTTGAGGGAGAAGCAGGCAAGCACCAAGAAAAAGAGGGAGAAGCAGGGAGAAGCAAGCAGCTAGAGCACCAAGTCGTGTACTCCATAAAGAACCTGAAAGGAGAGCCACCAATTGGGGGAAAACCACAACGTACTCAATCACCAAGTTGAGGATTATCATCTTCTTGATCCTCGTCTTCATCCTCATCCTCATCCTCATTATGTTGTGGCTGCTGAGGAATGGGTAGTTGAGATCTCGAACCAGAAGCTTGTTACATTTGAAAAAATGCTTGCAATCGCTTATCGATGCTCATCATTTGTTGGCTCAGTTGCTAGTTACTTTGGGTGAACAGTTTGTTGGATTCCTCCAGTTGTTTACATTTCTTCATAAGCAACCGGTAACTTTCAACTTGTGAAGTTAACTCACCCCCCAAGTTGGTTACTACACCTCTTAAATCATTCAGCTCTTGTTGGAATGGCATATAACCTGTACCTACTGACAGCCATTTATGTGAAGTACGTAACATTAGTATATCAATTAGATAAACTTATCTTATAACAATGTTCATTGAAACTTTAATATTAAAACTGTATGGGCTCGCTGAATGGGACTGAAATGACAGGATTCTCTAATATTGACAGCCTCAGCGGCTCATCGCCAATGCCATAAATATGGCTATTTTTGTTCTTGTACGCCTTCATATACAATTCATTAGGATTTGGAAGTGGTTGGGATGAATTTTGAGAAGTGCCATCCCAGGCTTATTGGGAGTTAATTACATTTTGAAATTCGCATTCAAAGGATTCCTACAATATCACAACATATGAAAAAAATCATATATGTTATAGTTAATGAAATTAAAGTATATGAATCTAGTTTGAACTACTAATAAAGATTGATAATTGAGAATAGCTCATATATGTTGTTTGTGATTTCTTGTCAACCCAAAGGGCATCTTCTTTGTCATGGAGTTTGTGAGTGCACCCGAATAATTCAACAACACCTGAAATAGTTGACAACAAATGCAAGTACAAATATATAATAATTGCACATATCGACCGTTTACTCAGACATCATAATAGTTAGCTAACAGATATTTTGAAAATTCAGAAATTCTGTCTGCCTACGTGCAAATTCATCGAATTGATTTACTCCATTTAGAAATTCTTGCATATAACCACTACGATCAGGCAATAATCTATTATACATCCATGTACGATGTGGAGGACCATTCATAAATAACCATATAAGTTATTGGATAAAAATTATTTTTAATTTAAACAATAATAATTACATAAATTACTCAATTATATATTACATATGGTTACTTATAAATTTCTATAAATATACTTATATTCTTACGAATTTCAAAAAATTAATAATTCATCCAAACTTGAGCATTTTATTCCACCAACATATCAAATTTCAACTTAAAATTACCAAACCTAGGCTTACATTATATTTGGAAAAATCTTCAAACAAATTAGAGCTATAACTTCATACAAACATCACATTTTAACAAAATTATAAACTAAAATATTTCATTCCACCAACATATCAAATTTTAACTTTACATTACCAAACCTAAACCTTAAATTGTATTGAGCAAAATCTTCAAACAAATTATAGCAATAACCTCACACAAATACCACTTTTCAACAACATTATCAATTAAAGCATTTTATTCCATTAACATATCAAATTTTAACTTCAAATTACCAAACCTAAACCCTAAATCGCATTTGGCCAAATCTTGAAACAAATTAAAGCAATAATCTCACACAAATACCACATTTCAACATAAATATGAACTAACTATAAAATTCTAACAATGTAATACAAAAATTTATGGAAATTACAACTAGTTTAGTTGAGAAAATTTACCTCAAAGATGTTCAAAACAATCGGCTAAGGGGCGTGGTAGCGGCGGCCGGCGACAAAGGAAGGTGGCGGACGGCAGCGGCGGTGGTCGGCAACAGTAGGAGACGGCGGAGGTGGCCGATCGGCGACGTGAGCAGTGGGGTTTGCTAAGCGATTTCGCCTCTCTCTCTCTCTATCGCGAGTGTCGAATGAATTCCAAACCAGATCTGGATTCATTTAATTGGGGAGGCGACGGAATTAGCGATGGAAATTCCTTCGCCAGCCCCAATTGTTTTTAAATTTTGAATTTTCTTCACCTGGTGGCGGAAATTACTTTATTTTCGTCGCCATATTGAAGTTACATTGGGGCGGGGACGGAATTAGCGACGAAAATTCCATAGCCAGCCCCAATTTTTTTAAAACTTGAATTTTCTTTACCTGACGATGGACTTTTCGTCGCCATATTGAAATTAAATTGATTTTTTATTGATATGGCGACGGATATTCCGTCGCCAGTACTGAACACGGATGACGGATTCGGATTTCCGTTGCGGAGTCAAACTTTTTCCTAATACAAATTATCCGTCGCCTATTCCATCGTTATAATTATCCGTCGCTGAATTCCGTCGTTCTTTTGTACTTTTTTAATAGTGTTACCCCAAATCCACTGCTTAACCAATACCTCCCCCTTAATGAGGCCTTAGTGGCCCATGAAAACGAGACCACGCTCTACCCTCCCCCTTCATTCCACCATATCTACCACCAGATTGCGGCAGTGGCGGCGACGGTGACGGTGGGACATCAGTGGCCCACTAAATCGTAATCGAATTTAACAATACCACCGCCCAAAACATTTAAAAAATTGAAATTAAGGGAAATGGTGAAAATAAGAAGACAATCGGGCCATACTCATCAACACTGCCTTGGAGGGGTGGTGCGTGTCTATCACGCGTCACCGACGAAGTACTTTTGATTACCTTTTTCCTCCACCGCCTCCTCTACATGCCGATCTGCTCAAACTGCTGAAGAAAGCATGGAAACACAGCTACGCATTGCCAAGAATAATCCACGCACCGCCACATGAGATGTGCGTTGAGCGCGTGGACATCATATATCAGCTCTTAGTGACCAATCAATGCCCAGATGATGTCGGTTTAGCAAGATCTGAGGCTGTAGGCCTTCGATTATAGGCAAAGGGGGCAGTTCTTTCATCATTTGGGAAGTTTACACGGAGTCTGCCACCCACACGATGGCCATTGTGGTGTCAGATGCGAGAGAGGGTCATGGCAAGGAGGGGCGAGAGGGGCGATGGTGTGCAGTGAGAAGGGGTGGAAGAGTCTGGTGAGAGGCTGAGACAACTCAGAGAGAAACCGAGAGTTTAGAGAGAGAAATGATTCTAACTTCTGAGGCCTGAAAGAAAGAAAGGAAAGGAGGGGCGACGGGGGGAGGGGGTCTATGAATATATTTTTGAGATCATATTTTTTGCTTCATGTGAAGTTGAGCATGAACTTGTAAAAAAAAAAATATAGCATTAATATGTTTAATGGCAAATATTACATGCTAATTTATTATATAAATTTGTTATATATAAAAAACAACTTGAAATTATAAAATTGCAAGTTAGGTGATTTATAAATAATCATTTGGTTTGAAGTGATATGACTTTGTTTCATGTTACAAGTAATGTTATATAATATTGCGTTTGAAATTTTGAAGTTTCATATTATGTTATATTGCACATGATATTGTGTTTCATATTATATGAATTCGTTTCATGTAATTTAAAATGCAAAATGCTATTTGAATAAGCTTCATGCCATTATTTGATACATATGGCATGTGATTATTTCATGAATCCGTTTCATGAAATTTAAGTTTGCAATATTATATGAATACTTTTATTAATGATTTATGGGTAATTTTTAATATGTTTCAAATAATTAATTATATTACATAAATGTGTTTTATACTAGTTATGTAATTGAGCAACCCATTATAAATATGTTTCATAAATGTGTTGATAATTATATAAATTTATTTTATATAATTATTTACAAGTATTATGTGATTAATTATGATGAGTTATATTTTATAAGTTATATTATATAATTATGTTTTATATAATACTATGCTTAGAAATGTTACAAACATATTGTCTAAATATGTTTCATATAATAATCATTTCCATGAATATGTTTTATGTGAATTACCAGATAGTGATACTATAAATATGTTATATATATATATATATATATATATTATATATATATATATATATATATATATATATATATATATATATATATATATATATAATTACATTATATGTCGAGAATTTGCTAAATTGTTCTAGCATTTTTTCATTTGTCCAAATTAATTTGATGAATTTATTTCATGTTTTCTACTAATAATGTAATTTAACAGTATTTTATGAATTTGTTTCATAAAATCTAAATATATAAAATTATGAATGTGTTTTATAATTTGCGAGTGACATTCGAATAAGTTTCATGTTTTCGATACTTATATAGATGTGTTTTATATAATATTCTTTGAGCTGTAGTGAACTTCTTACGTTACATTTTCAAATATGTATCACAATCAGGATTCATTTTACTATATAAATACGTTCTATATAATAACCTGAATTTTGTGGTTGATATGTCATCGATAGAGTTTTAAATAGCTATATAAATTCGTTTTTTGTAATAGCTTCATGTAAATGTGTTTTACATTATTAAATTGAATATCTCTATGATATTTCCAAAAGGGTTAATTAGTTTAATCATAATTCTCTCCATAAATTTTGTTTCATGGAAAAATGTGATAATTAAATTGTAGAAACTTCTAATTCATGTTTGTGTGTAATGATTATGAGCTTAGCGAATTTTTGATCATGTGATATGAATGATGGAGTTTTTGATAATTTTAATATTTGAATTGCCTAATGTCCATCTTTTAAGTATACACTTCCAGATATGGCAATTAAAATATTGTTGATGATTAGCTTACCAATGCGAAGCTTGATAGCACTAAGTATGAAGTGTGAGAAGATTTAGTTTCTTCTGAACGAGCGTGAAGTGGTAGACCACTTGACTGCTTCTAGGTCTCTTAGAATGGCAAAGATGTAACTGCTAGTGAGCAGTATCAAGAGAGAGCTAACGGTACACCAAAATGGTCCGAGAATAGATCGATCAACATGCTATTATATGTTGTGTTGCATGAATGACGATCTTGTTGGGGAATTAAAAAGTTGTCCCGCCGTTGAGTGCATGTGAGATTAGCTTAGCATCATGTTAGGCCAGATTCATTCTCTACTTGAAGTTTCGGACCTAATGGTGCTATTGCTAAAAGGAAAAAGGCCAAACGAAATAGAGAGACGTATATAGCACATATGAAGTGCTATAACTATGGAAATAAGGGACTTTACGCTCAGGAGTGTGCTGAGTAGATTAAAGTACCTTGTTTCACAGTTATTTCTGAATAATATGTGTGCTCCCAAGTATTGGTTACTAACTATGATCCCTAGTGGATTGTAGAAACGGGAGTAACCAAGCAGATAATTCAAGAATGAGCTGATTTTCTGAACTTTCATTGCTACACAGAGGGTTCACAAATTTTCATTGTTGGTCACGACCGTGAAGAAGGTGTCCTTAAAATAAGGACATATCTCCATGAAGACAATGCATTGCTTCTTCACGATGCTCTCTATGCACCTAGGGTGTGATGTTCCCTGTGTCTTTTGTTTCTGAGATTAGTTTTCTCTTAATTTTCATCTAGATGTCTTGGATATCGTATACAATGATAATTTGTTTGGCCATGCCACATTGAAAGGAGTTTTTGATGTTTTGGACGAAATAGAATAACCTCCATTTTTGCCTCATTTTCGGCTCTGTTTTAGGCATGCTCAACTTGATTATGAGGGTCAAGACATAGTTATCAAACTAGCTAAATAAGGTTTTTTAAGGCCGGCTCATTAGGGTTATGTTGATCATGTGTGAGTCAAGTTTAGCTGGCAAAGTAACTATAAAGTCTTTTAGTAATGCTTCGAAGGCATCGAATCCCTTAGAATTTATTAACTTCATACATCTATGGGCCCATGAATGTCAAAGCACATCATGAAGCGATATATTTGCGATGTAGGTATGTGTACCTATTATCTCACCGCTATTAGGTACTTGATGTGTTCATATACTTTATAGCAGTAGTAGGACTCAATTGGAATGAAATATTAGAACTCTTCGAACCAATCGAGATCATGAATATCTTTCGTAAAACGAATTCCTGCAATGTCGATTTTCTTGAGAATAAGTTCCCAAGCATCTAGTGAGATTTAAAAAGAATCTCAAATTGTATGAGTTACACCAAGTCCTTCAACAATCTCTCAGTAATGGGGAAGATTTGAATTCTCACTAAGTTACAGAGGATGGTACACCTTCCTTATTTGGTAGGAATGGTGAAAGTTTGTCTGTAAAGGAGAATGATATTCATCCTCAATCTCTAAATGTTTAGGAGAGTCAGCCTGAGAATGAGGTTTATCATCAATCTCCCATCCTTGAACATGCAATTAGTCCATGCGTTTAGGATCCCACCTCCAATGGATAGTAGGAGTAATTTTCTCTCCGTGCTTAGGGTCTCATACCTTTTAGAGAAAGGGAGAGGGATTCCTGGTCCCATACCTCTCAGATAAAGAGAAGGGATTTCTCACCTAGGCAGATAAATAATGAAGGTCCTAGGATCCGAATGAGGGGGTATAGAAGAATTCCTCGACGATATTTCTAAGTTGAAGAGGAAATATTCGTATGCACTTCCTTGGAAGTTGAGGATCCTACCTCTTATCAAGAGATGATTGATTCAGCAAATCACAAAGAGTGGATGGATGCCATGAGAGATGAGATAGACTCAACGATAAGAAAAAGATTTGAGAACCCATTGATCCTCCATCTTGACGTCAGCCTATTGGAAACAAATGAGTTTTCAAGATAAAACGTTGGGTAGATGATTTAATCAATAAGTTTAGGCCCAGTTACTCCTAGCCTAGTTGTCCATTTGAATTTTGAGTTGTTCAAAATGGATGTAAAGATTACTTTCCTCAGTGGCAAAGGGAGTGTGGGGTCAGTGGTGCTCACTAACCCCCTTCCCCCCATAGGAAAAAATATTTACACAGCGTAGATAACATATATATAACATGTAATGTGTAAGATATAACTGAAACACGTGTGGAAGAGTCCTGCAAAGTTTCCCAGAGGTAGTGGGTTCGATGTTTGGCATCTTGATGTTTCAACGTTTTCCTTTTTTAATCTTTCCCATCCTTAATTCCCCTTATTTGAGTTCATATTTGTGTACTTCTACTCAAAGATTGAGACAAACTCACATATCCTCATAGTCGTATTTTATTTTTAAAATTTGTAGTTTGGCTTGGATTATAGAATGAAAAAAATTATGTTCTAGTTCAAAAAATATTTTGCATATGATGTATGTTTGGTCTCGTTTTTCAAAGGAATAATAAACAAATCAAATCGTAGATCGAATTTCTAAAATCTTTAAAAAATCCATTGTCATTTAAGTTAAGTATTAATGAAACGGTCAAACCCTAAATTGGCAAGTAATAGAAAGTAAAAACCCTTTTTTCATGTCTAAAAATATGGATTTTTCTCTCTTTCAAAAATATCGTCAAACTCTCTCTTTAAAAATGTAATAAACTTTAGACATAAGTAATGTAAATATTTTTTGTATTTTAAAATGACTTTAATAAATGGGATAAACTGTAACTAGGCAAGTCAAATTTTGGCTTCATCGTTGTTCAAAAAATAAAACATAACAGTCATTTAAGTTTCATTGTATGAATATTGCTAAATTTTATGCTGTATGCACCATTATTTCCGACACCCCTTCATTAAAATCCTGGCTTCGCCACTGGCTTTCCTCATTGGTAATCTTAAGGAAGAGATTTATATATATCAACCCATTGGTTTTGTATCAAAGAGACAAGAGGACAAGGTGTGTTGTCTTAAAAGGTCCATATATGATTTTAAACAATCTTTAAAATCTTAGTACTTTAGATTCCATAAAGCCATAACTTAGTTTGGTATATCTATGGTTTCAAAATACCATTGTGTACATATGTCAAAAGATCAACATGGGGGATTATGTTTCTTATCCTGTACATTAATGACATATTATTGGCAGGGAACAACTTGGAGTTGATTAAACTTACTAAAAAGTGGCTATCCTATGTATTTGAGATAAAGGACATGGGTGAAGCTAGGTATGTCTTAGGAGTTGAAATAATCCAAAACTGTCCCAAGATGTATACATTTAAAAGCCCTTGGAATGATTTTGGAAGTATAATTCCAAACCCATAGATACTCCAGTTGAGAAGATTCTAACCGTGAGTCTTGATCAATGCCCTAAACCAGATGATGAAATGGAGATAATGAACAGTGTCCCTAATACTAGTGTCATAGGAAGCATAATGTAAGCCATGTTATGTACATGGTCTAACATTGCTTTGCGGTTGGTTTGGTAAGTCATTATCAAAGTAACCTAGCAGTTGCTGATTGGCCAGCCGTCAAGAGAGTCAAGCGTTACCTTTGTGGTACAGCTGACTTAGTCTTTCACTATCAAAGAGGAGACCTCAAGTTGAGAGGATACTCAAATGTTAATTGGGGGGGTGACTCAGATGAGTCTAGGTTAACCTCAGGACATACCTTTGCCCTAGGTGGGAGAGCCATGTTATAGAGTCAAAAAGCATTACTGTTAGGTGTATACATACATATATATATATATATATATATATATATATATATATATATATATATATATATATATATATATATATATATATATATATATATGCACTAACAAAGTGATTATATTCCCTTGACTAAATCTATTCCTAGTAATGTGTTCAAAGCTCATTTGTTGAGTCTAAGAATTCATAAGGTTTAGTTCTTAGATGTGTCTTGTTATGTGATAGACATATTTCTTTTGTAAATGAGCAAAACGCTCATGATTTATGATTTATTGTTGCATATTAGGTATATTGAAATGCCACAAGCTTTTGATTGGCCTAGTCACATAGCCAATCGCCTGATGCTTGAGTAGTAGACATGATGAAATTGAATCATATTAGTACTAGGTGTGCAATATTGATTACTCACATTGGAAGCGTATGAGTAAAATAAATATAGTCGCCTTAGTGACTCTAAGATGAAACTCGAGGGAGTCAAGTATGAAATAAGATTTCATATTGAAACCCTAAAAGCCGAATCTTGAGTGTCAAGATTAACATTTAGTATGTTGATCAAGTAGCTCAGGTTAGATTTTTTGGTGAAAATTTAGACTGACAATTCGCATGGCATAAAGAGTGATGTACCGAACTAAGTGAGAGCTATGCCATGAGACACATCTCACTGTGTGTACCTATAAGACGATCCATGCATAGAGTGACAATTGACTTCCTTATCTTTTGTCACTGTATGACCCTATGGACGATGACCCTTTCACTTAAAGTTATGATATAAAGTCGAAACTTGATGATGCTACCTCAATATGTTTCTTAAGGGACATGATATATACGGTTCAATAAGAACACATTAGGAAAGTAGTTCAGCTAATATGAAATTTCATGAGTGTTTAAGGAAAAATCTGTCCACCATCATCGTTTTAGCCCAGGTAATTATATTGAATATATAATCATATGATATGTCATATAGCATAAAAGGACTATATATGCCCCTGGTGATGTTGGGGATGATTTGGGATATCGTATTTCATGAAAGTGTTATATTAATTAGACGGTGACTTGATATGACACTATTGATTACTTTCTGACCGCACGCCGCATTCTCAGTATAAGGCGTGAAGAGATAATTGGCAGAGAGATGTGTAACTTATGGTTTATGTGACTAAGGGGGAGCTGTTAACCGAATGTAACGTTCACATTGATTATCTACATTAAGTGGGCGGTTACATATGGATTAATTATGTATTAATCATCTATATTAATCTCCTATCAGTTACTTGTGTGTGTGCTTATGACAAGGAGCTAACTATGAGTTTAAGAGTCAGCAGAAAAATGTTAATCTCCCTCTATCTCTCTCTGCTCTCTTTCACGTCTATCCCACTATCACTTTGGGATTGGGTTTAGGGTGCGACACTTTGTGGTGACTCTAGTAGCCACCGTTAATCTAGTTTAGCAATTCATGAGTAACGAGATCCTATGCTTCCATACTAAGGTAAGTCCTTATTTCCCAACAATATAGTTGTTGAGATTCAAATATGAAAATTCTCACTAAGAAAGACTCCCATGATACCACGTTCCAGCTCATTGATGTACGGTTTTATAATATTAATATTTTCCTGCAAACCACAAATCAAATCGGATTATACTGGAACTTTTTTCAGCTTGATCATTCGTCTTTGATTTATGGTTGGTCTCAAAAAATTTAGAAGTTTAGTTTATGATTTAGTATGGTCTCAAAAAGTTTTCGGACTCATATCCAACCACAAACCACTTTGGGATACGTAGTTATTATTACTTGGAATAATTGTTAGGCCGTTAGTTCATCATACATAATAATACATAAATAATGATATTATTGCTTTCATATTTCTTTAGTTTGATTAAATTTTAGTAAATTGTAAATCAAATTAGATTAAACCATGTTATTTTTATTTGATTTCGAACAAATTGCATTCAATTTGCTTTGATTGCGTTATGAAAATGTATAAATTGTAATTTTTGGTATAATTTGGCCTACTTTTCAAAACCGCATCAAACGAGACCATTTAAACTCCTATTACTAGTTCTAATTGCATTTAATTTGGTTTGGGTTCGTTAGGTAGCGGATAGCGTTTCTAATTTAGTTGTTAGCAGATAATTGTTTGAATGAGCAGTTGAAACAAATGTATTTGGTAAATTTAGCTGTTGGGTTAACTGATTAATGTAAACTGACATAAAAGAATATAAATAATTTTGAAAGATAAAATTTTCAAAGGATATTTATTGGCAAAAAAATTTGAAACGCTACTTTTGATCCCAAAAACTAATATTATGGCCATGTTCGGCAATAGTATTTAAACTAAGTCAATATACTAATTAGTCAATTTTTAATGTTCGGTAACCCAGTATTTTGAGTAGTATTTCAAGCAGCGTTTAATATTTTAAGTAGCATTTCTGAAAAGCTAACAATATTAGCTTTTGGCATTTAGATGGAGCACTTCATATTTTTTGGTCCGAAAATATCTTTTGAAAATTTTATATTTAGAAATTAGCAATGTCCTTTAACGTTAATTTAGATTAATTAGCTAACTCAACAGTTAAATTTACCGAACACATTTATTTTAACCGCTAATCTAAATAGCTATTTACTACCAGCTAAATTAGAAACGCTATCCATCACCCGACCCAAATAGCTATTTACTAGCTGAATCGCTATCCACTATCTAAACAGTTAATTTTACCGAACAGGTCTATTAGTTTTTCAGAAACGCTGCTTAAAATGCTAAACACTACTTGAAAGGCTAGTCAAAATACTAGATTATCGAACACTAAAAATTACCTGATTAGCATATTAACTTGGTCAAAAGGTTAAATGCTACCCAAAATATTGTTGTCGAACACACTCTAAGCTTAATATATATGAAGTGTATTTAAATGTAATTGCTCCTTTGTGCAAAATCATTTGTCTTGATCTTTTATCTAGTCATGTCCCCACATCTGCTGTCTCTATGATTTTTTGAGGGGTCCAACATGGTCTTTAATTTAGCCCTCTATGTGCACTTTTTTTGTTGTTAAATTCCTAATTTTGCATATAAATAACATATTGGAAAAGTTAAGGACTTACCTTATTGCGGAAGCGTTTTCCGAATCTTGCCTGCTGAATGCTACCCACGATCATGGTGGCTACTAGAGTCACCAGTGAGGTTCACACTCCAAACTCATATCTCTATGATGGCTAGATTTAGTGTGAGGGATAGAGCAGAGATAGAACTGATCTTGGGATATTAACCTCTTTACTTTTTATTCGTTATCTGCTTATCCCTTTATATAATAGCACAAAGCTCATAACGGAAACAGGGAATTAATATGGCTGTTTAATACTGAATTAAATGCCTTGTAACTATTGTATAAAAGGGGAATTATAGTGCCATAATGTGATCGTTGCTCTTTGGTCAACAGCTCCCCTTCGGTCACATAGACCACAAATCCCATGTTTCTCTGCCAATAAATCTCCTCACACTTCATACTGGGAATGGAGTGTGCGATCAGAAACAAACAAGCAGTGTTATATCAAGTCACCATCTAACTGACATAACACTTTCACCAATACAATACCCCAAATCATCCTCAGCATTACCAGTGGCATACACAGTTCTTTTATGTCATATGATATCATATGATTATATACTCAATATAATCGTCCAGACTGATTTGGTGATGACGGACAGATTTTTCCTTGAACACTCATGAAATTCCATCTCAACTTAACTACTTTCCTAACGTGTTCTCGCTGAACTGTATACATCATGGCCCTTAAGAAACACATTAAGGTAGCATCATCAAGTTTCGACTTCATGTCATAGCTTTAAGTCAAAAGGGTCATCGTCCATAGGGTCACACAGTGACAAGAGATAGGGAAGTCAATTGTCACTCTATATAGTGATTGTCTTATAAGCACACACAGTATGAAACGTGTGTCATGGCATAGCTTTCACTCTGGTGGGTACGTCACTCCTTATGCCATGCGAATCATCAGTCTAAATTTTCACACAAAAATCTAACCTGAGTCACTAGATCAAAATACTGAATGCTAATCTTAACACTCAAAATTCGGCTTTTAAGGCTTCAATATGAAATCTTGTTTCATACGCGATTCCCTCGAGTCTCATCTTAGACACACTAAGGCGACTATATTTATTTTACTCATACACTTTCAGTGTGAGTAATCAATATTGCACACCCAGTGCAAATACGATTCAGTCTCATCCTACCCGCTACTCAAGCGTCAGGACGATTGCCTGTGTGACAAGGCCAATCAGAAGCCTGTGACATGTCAGTATGCCTAACTTGTAACAATAAATTATAAGCATTTTGCTCATATGTAAAAAAAAAAAACATGTCCATCACATAACAAGACACATCTAAGCACTAAACCTTATGATTTCCTAGACTCAACAAATGAGCTTTGAACACATCACTAGGAATAGGTTTAGTCAAGGGAACACAATCACCTTATTAGTGTATATATACCTCATGGCAATACCTTTGTCTCTATGGTA
The DNA here is from genome assembly GCA_029747015.1 of Carnegiea gigantea. Classification (NCBI taxonomy): domain Eukaryota; kingdom Viridiplantae; phylum Streptophyta; class Magnoliopsida; order Caryophyllales; family Cactaceae; genus Carnegiea; species Carnegiea gigantea. Next base: position 473,899 of record JAKOGI010000456.1, read on the forward strand.
ACAAGATACACAATCTCTCCGTAGTTAAAATTGTCGTGCAGTTTTTGTTCCTTGCTGCACCATAACACGGCTCCCCTAGTCCTCTTATCCCTTTGACATAAAACTAATGGGTTCGTCCATATAAATCTCTTCTTCAAGATTACGCCAGGGTGGAGGATCAACGAGTTCTCAACCTTGTTCTTGCCATTGAGTCCATCTCATCCTTCCTGGCATTCATCCACTATTTGTGATGTGGTGAATAAATCCCTTCTTGATAAGAAAACATAGGAAAATATCCTCTTTCATCCCCACTCCTTTGGATCCTGGGACCTTCATTATTTGTCTGCCTAGTTGAGAAATCCCTCCCCCTTTCTCTAAGAGGTATGGGACCAGGAATCCCTGCCCCTTACTCTAAGAGGTATGGATTCCTGAGCATGGAGAGAACTATCCATTGGATGTGTGGGATCCTAAACGTGTAGACTAACTGCATGAGTAGGAATCGGAGAGTGAGGGTAAACCTCATTCTCAGGGTAACTCTCCTAAAAAAAAAAAAAATTAGAAATTGAGGACGAATTTCATTCTCCTTAATAGACAAAACTTCACTATTGTACCATCCTCGGTGCCTAAGTGAGAATTCAAATCCTCTCCCTCACCGAGAGATGGTGGAAGGTCTTGTTGTAACGCATACAAAGTGAGGTCCTTTTGAATTTCACCAAATGCTAAGGAACTCATCCTTAACAAAATCAACATTATGGAAATTCATTTCATGAACCTTCACGAAGAAGATTTTCACGATCTCAATTGGTTTGAAGAGTGCAAATACTCTATTCCAAATGAGTTATGCTACCGCTATAAAGTATAGGAACACATCAAGTACTTAATAGCGCTGTGATGATAGGTACACATACCTATCATCATAACAGTTTCATGATGTGCTCTCACATTCATGGACCTGCAAATGTCTGAAGTGAATGAATTCCAGGGAGTTGAAGCCCTCAAAGTCTTACCAAAAGACTTCATACTTGCTTTACTAGCTAAACTCAACTCACATCTGACAACTTAAGCCTAGTGAATTGGTCTTAGAAAGACTATATTTAGCTAGTTTGTCAAGTCTACCTTGACCCTCATGGTCAAGTCGAGCATGCCTAAAACAGATTCAAACATGAGGCAAAGATTAAAAAAATGCCTTGCTTTGTCTAAAGCATTGAAACACTTTTGAATGTGTCATGGCCAAATAAATTGCCATTGTTTGCGATGCTTAAGACATCTAATTCAAAATAATGAGAAAACTTATCGCATAAACAAAAGACACAAGGGAATGTGGCACCTAGGTCCATAAACAGCATTGTGAAGAAGCATCGCATTCTTCTCACAGAGATACGTCCTTAACTTTAAGGACACCTTTTTCACGGTCGTTACCAAAAATGAAAATGCGTGAACCTGCAGCGTAGCGATGAAAGTTCACCTCATCAACTCATTCCAAAATATGTGCTTGGTTGCTCTCATGTTTACAATCCATTGGGGATCATAACGAGCAACTAATGCTTGGGAGCACACATATTATACAGGAGCAAATGTGAAAGAAAGTACCTTAATCGACTCAGGACAATCCCCAGCGTAAGGTCCCTTATTTCCATATTTATAGCACCCACACATGCTATTTAGCCTCTCTATATTTCCCTTAGCCTTTTTCCCTTATGCAATACCAACTTTAGATCAAGAATTTTATGAGAAAATTAATCTAAATGGACCTGATGTTAAACTAATCCCACGTATACTCAACAGTGGGATAAGTTTTGGTTCCCTCACTAGATCGTCATTGATGCAATACAAAAAGTATAGCATTTTAATCGATCCATTCTAGAACCATTGTTGGTATGCCTTTAAATTTTCTCGATACTGCTCGTTAACAGTACCATCTTTGCTATTATAGGAGACTTAGAACCTGACGAGTGTGCTAACACTTCGCACTTACTCAAAAGAAACTGAATCTTCTGATATTTTTTTTATCATAGTCAATGCTATCAAGTTCTACATTGGTAAACAAATTACCAACCATATGTTAATTGCCATATTTGAAAGTATATATTAAAAGATGGATAGTAGGCATATTTTCTAATAATTAAATTATCAAAAACTTCATTATTCATGTTGCATGATGGTAAATTTCGCTAAGCTCATAATCATCACACGCAAACATGAATTAGAAGTTTAAACAATTTAATTATCACAATTTTTTCATAAAACAAAATTTATGGATAGTTTATGTTAAACTAATTAACTCTTTAGAAATATCACAAAGATATTCAGTTTTAATCATGTAAAACGAATTTACACGAAGTTGTAACGTCATACAAAACGAAGTTATCTAACTACTGGTATGTCATTTAACACTCTATAAATGACATATCAACCATAAAATTCAGATTATTATATAAAACGTATTTATATAATAAAATGAATCTATATATTGCGAAATATATCCGAATAATAACATGTTACAAAAGAAATACGTTATAGCCCAAGGAACATTATATAAGATACATTTATATAATTATAGGTGATATAAAACTTATTCAAATGCCACTCGCAAATTATAAAACACATTCATAATTTTTTATAAATTTAGATTTTATGAAACAGATTCATAAAATACTACTAAATTACATAATTAATAGGAACATGAAACAAATTCATATTCACTAGTTTTGGGCTAGAATAAGTGCCAAAACAACTAGCAGATATACTACAACTCATGTAGTTCGTATATATATAAAACACATTTATATAGAGCTAGTTATTGGTGATTAACATGAAACATATTCATTTAATCGAACGCAACGAAATTGTAACATGAAATAAACTCAAATATTAATCGCAATTTATATAGAACAAATCCATATAATATAATGTAAATGAAACGAATTCAAAGTAAAAATCACCAATTACATGAAACGTATTCATAAAATCATGCAAATTTCAATTTTCATGAATCAAATTCATAAAATACCCTATATATTCAAAAAAGCATGAAACTTATTCATGTACAGCTAAAATAATCATTTTTGTTAACTAGGGTATTGACAGAACAATTCACTGACTGATAATTGTTCATGTTTATGTATTAAATCATGAAACATATTCATGTAATTGAATATTATATAAAATATATTTATATAATATAATTTATGAAACATATTCATTTATAGATCAAAGGGGATGTAAATATCACATAGATATTTATCCATGTAAAACTAATTTACATTTGAATACATATATGAAACAAATTCATATGTCATCATTAACCAACTCATATGTTGTTTGAAATATAAAACAAATTTATATTTCAACGCAAAAGGTAACTATTGCAATTTGAAATATAAAACTAATTTATATTTCAATTGACATGTGATAAATATTAAACATATGAATATAACAATAGCAATTTCAAGCATTCATAACTAATTAACAATATACGATATGCCTCAGTGAAAGATGGTATCATGCCCAAATAATAAGAGTGTCGCCCAGAATAAAAATGGCCCAAATAATATACCATGTCTCAATAGAACTCGGCCCCCCTTTTTTTTTAATAAATATATATATCAGAAGCACAAAAAAAAAAAAAAAAACACAATGAAGCTCGAGACCCTCAAACATTTTTATTTCATTCCTTCTTTGAACCCTTTACCTAGAAGCATATGCCTCTCACAGTCTCTCTCTAGCCCGTAACCCTCTGCCTCTCTCTTTCTCAACCCCGATGGCTGCTCTCGACACTCAGCTGAGACATTAGTTTTTCGGCCTCGACTTCGCCGTGCTCCCAGGCGGCCATGGTCGCCTTCAGTTCGAGAAACGGTGTCTAGAGACCGCTATTCAACCTAAGTGATGAATCCGCCACACATGCGCCGTGTTTACGAGCCTCATTTCTTCATTTACTCATCCTCCGATGAAAACACCACCACCATCGTGTAGATCGGCCGCCGGCGAGTCGCCAGAAGTCATCCACTAGCGCAACGCGCCACTCAGGCGGCCACGCATGTGGCACACCCGCCACTCCATTGGATTATTTGGGTGGTCTTTCAACTGGAGGACGTAGATCGGCGAAATTGAAGGCTAACTGGAGGAAGAAAACGGCCAAACGTCGTCTTCTTCGTCGACGCGTGACCCACACGCACCACCCCTCCAGGCGGTTCTGATGGGTCTCGGGTATTCCTCTTTGTCCATTTTCCCTTTTTTTAATTTTGGTTTAGGTCTTTAGGGCTGGTGAGCCGGGTCGAGGCAGAGAGGTTGTGCTTTGGGTTGTTTAGTTCTGGGGTCGGGGTCTCGGCTATCTCATTAAGCAAATGAAAACAACATTTTTATTCATCATGCATAAATCTGGAAACATGACTTTGGCATAATACTGATGTATGCGATTTCCATGAGCATATAAAAACATTCAGTTCATATATAATTGGGCATGTATATTTTAGAACAGGAATGTATTAAGTTCTCGCATAACCAAAATATGTCCCTTTCAATTCACACAGATTTTTTTTTTTAATCTGAGCATAAATAACAGATTATCAAATGTGGTATTTTCGCATCTGAGCATGAACATATTAACAATTTTAACAATTTGCATAAACACATAGTTTTGCATTCTTGTATATAATTCAGAATCATGCTATTCATGCTTAACAAGAATTTATCAGTTTGCGGCTAGTATCATGCAAGCTAGGCTCTAATACCACTGCTGGAAAAGTTAAGGACTTACCTTATTACGGAAGCGTTTCCCGAATCTTGCCTGCTGAATGCTGCCCACGATCATAGTGGCTGCTAGAGTCACCAGTGAGGTTCACACTCCAAACTCATATCTCTATGATGGCTAGATTTAGTGTGAGGGATAGAGCAGAGATAGAACTGATCTTGGGATATTAACCACTTCATTTTCTATTCGTTATCTGCTTATCCCTTTATATAATAGCACAAAGCTCATAACGGAAACAGGGAATTAATGTGGCTGTTTAATACTAAATTAAACGCCTTGTAACTGTTGTATAAAAGGGGAATTATAGTGCCATAATGTGACCGTTACTCTTTGGTCAACATAACAAATTATAAAAAATTTTAAAGCTAATTACAGAAATGTCATATATTATCCTTAATGTCGGTTTTTGTACCAACTTTTTCCTTGCAAAATAAGTATGATAAATAAACTGCCAAATTACAAAAAAACAATTTAAAAGATTACAATTATTGATTTCGACAACATCCTAATCAAACAAAGAGACAGACGTTTACATCATCAATCATCGGCAGATCTACCACTGGGGGAGGGGTGTCCATGGACACTCCTCTTCCCCAAAAAATTAATGGCTTATTTTAAATATTGTTAAATTAATATATATGAACAACTCTAAATTAAGGTTCAAAAAATTATATACACTCTTTAAATATGTTCAACTCAAATATTGATATTTTTATTTTTTTAAATATCAAAAGTACAATTATAAAGTTGAAATTTAATAGAAAGGTAAAATAAAATAAAATTCAATCAAGTCTTAATTTCTCCCCCTCTCTTATCTGGAGTTTAAACTTTTAATTTAATCTAATTCTAATATTTTTAATTTTCCTTTATTGTTACTATTTATTTTTTCAACTGTTTAGTTTTAATTTGTTCTCAACGCAACTTTTTCTTTAATTTGGTACTGGTGATTGATTTGAACTTGATGCTAGTTCTTTTTTTCCCCTCTTGATGCGATTAAATAGTACAGATTGCTTATTCGTAGTTGTATTTCATGTTTAACTGGTTCACTTTATGTCTCAATTTTTTTGGTTTTATTGTTTGGTACTGCTGATCTGTCCTTTGTAACTAACGGTTTTAGTAAATGCTACATAACTGTAACATTTTGCAATTTCGACACAATTTATATATCAAATTCAAAATACGAAAAACCGCAAAGAACAAATGTCGTAGTAAGGTACCATAGTTTTTTTGAGTAAAAAAGTGGGATATATTATTACTGTTTGTACAAAATAGTTTACTATAGTATGTATCATATAATTACTGTTTTTATTGATATTATATATTTGCGATAATGTTAATAGATAAAAATTCCTGTTTTAAATATCTAAATCTGCCACTGTCATCAAGCTGGTCCGCACACAACAATGCAAGGTGCTTATAATCAAATATGTGACAAAGGTTACATTAAAGTTGCTATCAGGTCTAAAATCGTTGGACCATGAAGTAGATACCTAACAAAAATTTTGAACAAAAGAACTAAATGAAATTAAGAAAATAGGACACTGATAAAACTAAAACTGACAAATACAAAATTAAAATAGCATGTGAACAATGTCACGCAAGTCAACATAGGGCAGCTGGGCTGCTGCCTGCTCCTATAAAGCCTATAATAAAACAGGCCGCATTCATAACTGTCTGGTAAGAGAAACGATGGCAGCAGACATCCGGACGATACTGTTTCTGCAGCTGCTATTTAAGAGTGAGAATTATTTTCTCTAAAAATTATTATGATTGAAACATTTTTTAATCACTAATTGAATAAATAATTTTTCAACAAGTTCACTGACTGACGTACAAAATGAATTGGGAGGTGCAGTGGGAGAGTGTTGAAACAGCAAGCGGTGTCTGTCATTTTATTAGTCTGCCAGCGATGCCTTGTTGGTTTCATCTGATTCTAAAAAGCGGGAACCCCTTTGTCCAACATGACGTCGGCTCATTGACTGCCTTCTATTTTTTAAATAATTTTCAGACATTTAATTATTTCAATTTTCAACAGACCTGAACTAATATTACCATATGAAGGGAAAATTCGGAAGATTCTATGATAATCAATTTTTTCCAATTATTGTAATTGAGTTTAATATTAACCTTTGATTAATTATTAATCAATCTTAGCCTTTGATAATGTAAGAAAATATCGGCTATAGAAGGTTAGCAATGACTGATAATTCATCCCTTTTCCCTCCCTTTTTTGTCTCCATTTATTTTCTATTTTATAATTTTATACGGTGCGAAACTAAGAATGCAAAACCCAGGTAAGCGATTATTTACAAATCCTTGTTTAGATTCAGAGCTTGACCTTGGTATTCCTTCAACATGGCAGCCATGGTCGAGTTTGTGAGAATTCTCTGTCCTTCCCATTGTGAGTAAACATATGCATTACGTCTGTCCCCTCACTCCCTGGTTGCGCTATCTATTACTGTGCAACCCTCAATTAATCAGTTAATTCATCCAATCAAGAGAGATTGAGAGGCAAAAAAGATCTGAAACACCCTAAATTGTTTTGAAGATGCCAAACTCAATGTTCAAACTAGCACAAAGTAAAAACCTCAATTTTTATGTGATGATAGACATTATTCAACATGAGCAATTCAAAACTAATCAACACATCTGTTTAATTGCCGTTTACTCAAACCAATAGAAATTCCAATTTGATGCCAACCTTGGTTAAAATTTGATGCATTCTTGTTAGAAACTAATAATCTAAAAATATCTTCATATTAAAGTTCTAAAATCTTCTAAAGTATTCCGGCATCTTCTGGATTGTTCTGAAAGCTTCCCGAATATTCTAGAATCTTCCAAAATATTTCAAAACTATCCCAATAGTTGTAGAGGCCTCCGAAATACTCTAGAGGCTTTCAGATTCTTCTAGAACTTTCTGGAAGAATTCTCTAGAATGTTCTATAATATCTACATTTTTAAATATCTAGAAAATCTAGATAATTCTAAAAAAAATATCCTAGATACTTGTAATATAATATCTAGATATTTGGAAAGATATTAGGATCGAAGGTTATAGGATCTTAATAATAGTCATAGAATCAAATTAATCTAAAGACCTATTTACGTTGACAATAAACTAAATTAATGGGGTCTCCTCAAGTACATAAGGAGAGATTGAGTAGATTTATAGACCAACTACTAGAACAGGCCTGCCGCTAGAATAGGCCTTTCAGGCCACACTAAAGTTCTCCAACAATGGAGAAAATAAAACGAGAATGGTTACAGAAGAAAGTTTCCCCTAAGGAAAGGAACATCTAATAATCATAGCAGGGTGAGAGGGAGAGGAAATTATAAAAATCAAGGGAGCCGTGAGAATTAAAAAAATAGGCTCATATTGCAGAATATGAAAAATGAGCAATCACAATACAAATTATTGTCAGCGTAAGTGTAGAAGATGCACATGACATACACATCACATACGAGATTGCCGAAATCAATAATGAGAATTGGTCAACTTCACTAAAGAAGGCAACTCTGAAACTATCTTTTACTCTTGCCTAAATGGTGAGCAAGAGTCACTAGATTTTTGGTATATTGATGGTGGTTGCTCAAATCACATGACTGGAGATAAAAACTCCTTCATTCAACTACACAAAAGTATAAAATCAAACATCTCTCGTGGTGATGGGAGAATACAAGAGGTCGTTGGCAAAGGGACGATTGCCGTGAAAGCTAAAAACAACTCAATTAATTACATTTAACATGTCTCATAAGTCCCTGGTCTAGCCCAAAATCTATTAAGTGTGGGCCACTTGATACAAAAAGGCTATTTGGTGACATTCGATAATGACAAATGCCTTATATTTAATAAGGAGAAGAAGCAGCTACTAGCCTCCATTGCAATGGCGCAAAATAAGATCTTTCTTCTAATGATGCCAGCAAAACAAAAGGTAGCTCTTAGCTCCTTCATATAAGATATGGCTTTATGGCATCACACGTATGATCATCTAAATCTTGGTAGTCTTATAGTTTTAAAGCGAAGAAATATGATCATTAGTCTACCTACAATAAATGCCGACAAAAGTATATGTGAAGGTTGCATTACGGGAAACATGCATAGATTTTCATTCAATAAAACTTCTTAGAGGGCTAAAACCCCACTTCAATTAGTCCACACTGACATTTGGAGCCCAGATTGTAATCCCAACCTAGGAGAAAAAATATATTTCCTATTATTCATAGATAATTACACTCACATGATGTGGGTGTACTTCATTAAACAAAAATCACAAGTCTTCTCTTATTTCCTATAATTCAAGGTCCTCACAGAGAGACAAAATGGGCATATTCTAAAAATTCTAAGATTTGATAGTGGAAGAGAATTTAATTGGAATGAGTTCGACAACTTTTGCAAAAAGAAAGGTAGTAAAAGGGAGTTCACAGTCAGTCTCACACCTCAACAAAATGGTGTTGCACAAAGAAAGAACATAATAATAATTGAAATGGCTCATAACATGTTGCAAAGTAAGAATTTGTCAAAATAGTTTTGCGCTGGAGCGGTAAATAACTCTACATCCTTAATTGTTCTTCCACAAAAGCAGTGCTCAACAAGACATCAGACAAAACATGGTTCAAGAGGAGGCCCAAGGTAGATCATTTCAAAGTTTTTGGGTGTATTGCCTATTCGCACATCCCAAAAGAGAACAGGGAAAACGTGGATGGCAAAGGAGAAAAATGCATATTCATTGGCCATAGCGATGAATCCAAGGGGTGTCGTATCTACAATCTAGAAACTAAGAAGTTAATTATTTCAAAAGATGTCATATTTGATGAAGCATCCAAATGGATTTGGCCAGATGATCTAGCCAATCAATTAACTCAGGAAAATTTTCAAATTCGAGGAATTAGAGAAGAAAGGCCTCTTGATGTGGGTCTATCTTCACTAGCAAGACCATCTTCAAGTGACTCAAGTTCTTCAAATCCTACTCCAGAGTTTAGTTCATTAAGTTCTCCGCAACCCATTCGGAGGTCTCAATGAGAAAGACGTCCACTAACTTATCTACAAGACCATGAATGTGGCTAGGTAATCATAGCATTCTTTGCTAGTGAACCACAAACATCTCAAGAAGCTGCCAAAGATAAAAGATGGATTGAGGGAATGAATGAAGAAATCAGAATGATTGAGAAAAATAATACTTGGCAATTGGTGTTTAAGCTTTGAGGTAAAGAAATCATCAAAGTTAAATGGGCATATAGAATCAAATGCAACGAAGATGACTCGATTCAAAAGTATAAAACCCGTCTAGTTGACAAAGGGTATTCACAACAGCTTCGGATTGACTTTGATGACACATTTGCTCCTATAGCTCGCATGGAGACAATAAGAACAGTATTTGTTGCAATAGCACAATTGAAGTTACAGCGCTTTCAACTTGATGCCTAGTTAGCATTTCTAAATGGCAAGCTAGAAGAAGAGGTTTATGTTGAATAACCTCAAGGGTATGCAGTCAAAGGTCATAAAGACAAGGTTTATACAGTAAACAAAGTAGTATATGGTCTTAAACAAGCACCACATGCCTAGAATAACATAATTGATGGGTATCTATTTCAAAGTGAATTTATAAACAGTCCAAGTGAGCCATCCTTATACATCAAGACCCAAAGACAAGATCTTCTAATTTTGTGCCTATACGTTGATGGTCTTAGATACATTAGTACAAATTAAAGGATGATTGAAGGATTCAAGAAGGCCGTGAAGGCTAAATTTGAGATGACAAACTTAGGATTAATGAAGTACTTCCTTAGCATGCAAGCAAAGCAAAGCCCAAGTCAAATATTTACCTTTCAAGAAAAATATGCAGAAGATCTCCTTAAGAAGTTTAACATGGTTGACCACATGCCACTATCGACACCTATGGCAACAAATGAGAAACTTTCTAAGTATGAGGACAAAGAGAACTTAGATAGATCAACTTATCGAAGTCTGGTTGGATCAATAATCTATCTCACTAGTGCCTAACCAGAAATAATTCATGCCGTCAGCAGTCTCTCGATTCATGAGTCAGCCCAGTGAAGCACACACTGTGGCAACCAAGAGAATATTGAAGTACATCAAAGGTACGAAGAATTATGGTCTTTTATACAAGATGGATAAAGACTCAAGTTTTGCTGGGTATACAAATAGTGATTGGAGCGAATGTGTAGATAATAGAAAAAGTACAAGTAGATATGTGTTTCTACTAGGCTCCAAGGCCAGCTCCTGATCATATAAGAAGGAAGCAACAACGACACTATCTTCAACGTAAACAGAGTATTAGCGCAACATGTAAAGTAGTATGGCTCAGAAGAATATTGGGTGACCTACATCAAGATAACAAAGAACCAACAACACTTTTCTATGGTAATATGTCAACGATAGCAATGACAAGGAACCCAGTCTTTCACAACCAAGCACATTGAGATCCGACATCAATTTATTCGAGAACTCATGGACAAAAAGGAGATCAAGCTATGGTTTTGTAGAACAGATGAGCAACTAGTAGATATATTCACAAAGGCAATCTTAAGTGAGAAGTTCATCCATTTCAGGTAATAGCTCGGAGTACAAAGATGTTTCTGGATTAAAGGGGAGTATTAGAAATTAATAATCTACAAACTTCTTGATGTTAAGGTTCTAGAATCTTCTAAAGTATTCTGACATCTTTTGCATTATCGTGGAGCCTTTCGAGATATTCCAGCTACAACCTTCCAAAATATTGTAGAACCATCCTGATAGTCGTAGATCTCTAGAATTTTTTAAATCCTTCTACAACTTTCTAGAACAATTCTCTAGGATGTTCTATAAGATCTATATTTGTAAATATCTAGAATATCTAGACAATTCTAGAAAAAAAATATCCTAGATACTTGTAATAAAATATAAGGATATTTAGGAAAATATTAGGATGGAATGTTATAAAGCTTAATTATAAGTTATAACCATAGAATCAAATCAATCTCCACTGTCCATTGAGAAAATTAATGACTATAAATACCCTCAATAAAGGTTCATTTGTAACAAGAAAAAACAAACCAAAAAAAAAAAAAAAAAAAAAAGCAAGCATTAAGTAATGCAAAGCATCTATTCTGCAACTCCTATCTTTCCCTTATTCCAATTCTAACTCACATGTTCTATTCTCCCACCATAACCACAACTAGTCCTATCTTCTGTACATCTCCAAAAACATTTTCCAACAATTTTTATCAGTGAGATTTTGTCATGCGAACCAAGCATACTTGGATTTCTCATTGTCACATCCCCCATCCCCCCCCCCCCCCCCCAAAAAAAAAAAAAAAAAGCGAGGAGAAACCTAGAGATGCGTATGATATAAGCATTTCTCTCAATTTGCTTGGGATTACGGGTGGATTGAAATGTTGCTCCATTTCCCTTCCGGTCCTTTCAATTTTTGGCGTTCTATTTCCTAACGGTATCACCCAAAGAAAGTTAATCCTTAATATTTAACCCAAATCTCAATTCCTTGGATGATGTCCTGTTTCCTTCTTATCACCACGCACCTATTACCCCTTGATTTCTCTCCCCTTCAAACACGCTATCCTATAGATTAGAACCCAAAAGCTCTTGGTTCAAACCAAAGCATTGTCGAAGCCCGCATTGCCCAAAAGCAAAGGTATGAAACTCGGTCTTTAGCGACCTATACCTCCTCTCAGATATGGGTGGAATCGTGGACGAGGAAGTGGAAAAGTTTGGGCATGCAATTGTACGTGAAAATGAGGCAAGCTAGCACTATATGAGAGAGAAAATGACGTCTCTTAGTTAAGCACTGTGCCGATTGTAGGTTAATATTCTCAACGCTTCAGATTTATTAAGACTAAATCAACGGCTCAGATTACTAATTACTGTAGTTGAAAATTTTTCAATCACAATAGAATTTTTCATAAAATTTCCCTATTATATTTGCTTCATTTATGGGATTTGAATGAATGGGATCCCTTATCTAAGGTGCACAAGTACTAAAATGTCATTATCCGCCACTCTCCCGGTGTGCATATTATGGGCCCGAACAACCAAGATTATGTACTACATGTTTAATTAGTTTAAATGGTAAAGTTCTTAATTTGATCAAAACAGTGTTAAGTTTTTATAAAGTATTGCTGAGAGTTACAGTTCAAACTTCACCTAGATAACCTCCATATATCTCTTCATTAAGGTAATACTGTTATTTTTTTAAAATGAATTACATTTACACTTTAATAGAATATATGGAGAATCAAATGTCTTAGAAAAATGCATCCTATCATGATGACGTTAATTTGTCATAATTGATTGAGTCTTACTGGCGATTTTCTTACGACATCAATGGTGATCTCAGTAGGGGGGAGGATTAATTAAACAGTAGTGGGGTGAAAATTAGACAGCAATTTTTACCCCCCAAAAAAAAGATAGCAACTTTCTTTATATGTATGGTCGCACTTCTGGAATTTGGTTTACTTAATCAATCAACTATCATCTCTTTTTCATAGTTAATTTTTATTGTTGTTAGTGTTGGATAACTTAGAAAAATTGGATAAGATTATAAGGGGATAAAAATAAAATTGTCAAGCCCTACTTAAACTACAAACGGACTCATCACTCCTAGAAGCCAAAGTTGAAAATCATGTCCAAATCTAATATAATATTCTCCTTAAATTCTAAGAATATTACATTTGATACCCCTGTGCTTTTAAAAAATCTATTTGGTATACATTATAAACATAAAGATGTGCTTTAAAAATTTAAATTAATGAATATTTATATTAAAACTTATATTTGTTTCCACATTGTGTATCAAGTGGAGTTTTCGAAAACACATGGACACCAATCGTGATATTTTTACTATGTATTTATCTTTTTCTGAAATGTGACTTTTAATAACATCAAAAAGTATAGGTGTCAAATTAATTTTCAATTACAATAGTACCCATATATTCATAAGCTTTGGAAGTACCAAGCTCCAAGATTGAAGTGTGGGTTATAATCTACACTTGTAAGTTACTTGAAATGATAGTGAAGGAAACTATTATTAAGGAAAGTCAACAAATAGGAATTTTGTTATGATTGCAATTGTACTTATTTGAGAAGTATATTTATTCTTTGTAATACTTAGACGCCAAGCTAGGGGGTCAGGCATGTGATTAGGCATGAAACGTATATACAAATATAGGTTGTATGCTATGCATTAAGATTTTAAAAAAAAAAAAAAGGCACAATTTTCGGTATAAGAAAATCACAATGTTTGGTGCTCACGTGCTCTTTCTCCTCGCCACTAATCATGATTTTTCATGTTATCAAAGCCTAATGCATAGCTCCTCGCAATTATCATATAACCATGGCTAGTGGACAAAAAAAGAAATTAGTCATAGAATCACATTTACCATACTATCTACACCCATCAGAAGGTCTGAAGCTGTTGATAATAGCAGTGGTATTTGATGGAAAGAACTATGATATATGGAAGAGGGCTGTAAAAATAACCTTAAATGCAAAAAAAAAAAAAAAAAAACAAGTTAGGGTTCATTGATAAGAAAGATGGAGAATTTTTAGAAGCTAATGCATGAGATATGATAAATTCCATACTTTGCTCTTGGATCCTTAATATTATTGATCCAAAACTACGCTTAGGCATGACATATTGAGATACTACCTCCCGAATGTGGATGGATTTGAAGAAATGGTATTTCGTGGCAAACGCCCCCAAAATCCACCAATTGAAGGCAATGATAGCAAATTGCTGGCAAGCAAGTCTCGAGGTTGGAACGTTTTTATTCCAAGTTTATGAATTTGTGGAATGAACTTGGTGGCCATGTAAAGGTTATTACAAATGTAGAGCAGCAAGTAAAATCATTGCACTGTATGAAGCGGACAAATCTCATCAATTTCTGATGGGATGGAATGATGAAACTCATATTAGAAGCCAAATTCTCGCTCAAGGGCCTCTTCCTCTTCTCGACAATGTTTTCAATGTGCAAGAAGAAAATCAAAAAAGTGTGAGAATACGACGTGAAAGCAAGCAAGAGAATACAATTGCATTTGCCATAACAGTACCAAACTTGGTGCAAGCCAAGGTAAAAGACCTACATGTAAGCACTGTGGAAAGCTCGAGAATAAAGAAGAAAACTAATTGGAGCGGATCGAATTCCCAATTAGCTAGGTTGCTACACGATGATTGTGGTCCTAGAAAGGGGTGGTTGTGTTGGAGGTGGACATGGTAGAGGGCTGGCAATTGCACATATAGTGCAAGGATAGACCGAAGATCAACGGGGATTAGAACTGGAAAGTTCACAATCGATGATTTCGGGTCTCTCAGCCAATCAAATTTAGAAGCTCCTAAGCCTAATTGATGTTCCAAAATAGGTTGCGATAAACTTTTAGGTAAATAAAAATGGATATTGGATAGCGGGGTCTAGCGTATGACCAACGATTTGAAAAAATTGAGTCATGTTTGAGACACACACCCAATTCTAGTCGAGCTCCCTTTATGGTGAAAGTAGCATTGCTAGTAAACATGGAAAGGGTCAACTTAATGCCAAAATAACTCTTTTGGATGCTTTATATGTTCTTAGTTTGAATTGGAAATTGATTTCTATCGCGCAACTCATGAATGAATTATTTTGCACAATAATTTTTGCTCATAAGCCTTGCGTAATATAGGACCATACTATGAGGAGTCTGATTGGAGTGAGTGAACGAAGAAGAGGAGTCTATTTTTTCGAGGAGGGCAAATAAGAAGAAGTTAAAGTTCATTAGGTCATCACTCATGATCTTTGGCACCATGGGTTAGGGCATCTTTCTAAAGAGTTATGTCTTTATTTTCTAGTGGGAAGTTAATCCTCAGGTACATCGATGTATGTAACATTAATAATTCCAGGCTTGAGTTTTTGAAGCGAATATTCTACTACTTGGAAGTTCAGTGACCGAATTTTTAGGTACCCTCCATATTTCCTTGATCCCCTAAACTTTTAAAATTTGGATTTTTAACCTTAATCCTTAAAAAATTACTTTCGAAAATTTTAATTTTGTGCATGTCTAATTTATCTCATAAGTATTCCTCGAGATCCTCTTTCAATTGGCATCAGAGCCACATGACGACCAAAAATAATTAAAATAATTAAGTTCATTAAACTAATTAACTGTATTTAATGCTTGAATCATCACGTATTTGCTCTACTCCTAATTATTCACATATTGCTCTTTCATCAGATGGAACCACTTCAATAGCACCGTAATTAAACTATATCACTGGTATAGTTTTAGAATTAAAAGTCAAATTTACAAAAATTAAGATTGAAGGTGATAAAGAAATAATTATCTGTAATCCATCGTTCTTTCATCAACGAAATTAGACATAGAGGAAAATCTTACTTAAGTATTAGTACTCCATTTCAACATAAATATCATTTTCAAAACCCAAAAAAAAAAAAAAAATTCATTTTCTTTGTATGACTTAAAAATCCAAAAAAAAAGTAGGAGAAAAATCAACTGAAAAATCATCTGAAAAGATAGAGAAAGAAGAATAGGATGGAGTATAAGTAGTATAATCTTGAGGAATTATAGAATATGTTTGATAAATAACAAAACCCAAAAGAATTAAATAAAATCATGGGCATAGTAGTTGAAAAATAAGATGTATTATATGAACAATGAAGAGCATATATTGTCCAGTTAAAAGAGAAAATATATCAAAAGATGAACTTCACTAAATTAAAAGATCTAGTTGTTGTTCCTTTAGAAGAAATTAGGAGGAAACTAGATTAAACAAAGAAAATTGGTATTTGAAGATGAAATCAATGAGGTAGGAGAAGAATTCAAAATAGATGAAATCGAGTCCAATCTAGTTAATAACGTAATCTTAGAACCTGAAAAGAGAATAAAAAGAAAAATTTATAAGAAAAAGAGCTTTAATAAGCAAAGGTGAGAGAAATATAAAAGAAAATACTATAACAAACTAAGCCCTAAAAAAATAAAGATTTTTTAGAAAAGCCACTTATTGTCCTGTTAAAAAAAACAACTGTAAGTATTGGACATTATGCAAACGAATGTAAAAAGAGGAAGAATAACAAGCTTATAGAAGCTTCAGGTAGTCTCGATTATTTTGAGTTTAGAGAGGAAGAAGCACTAGATCAAGTCTTGAAAACCAACAAGGGGATTGTTGAAATCGTGGTGGAAGATGAATATGAAGAAAGTGATTATAGAAAGACCGGCGATATGATGGACAGTAGTTCAATTAGTCTTGGTGATCTTCAAAAAAAAGAATTTGTTGTAGATAATGAAAATGAAGAACTCAAAGGAGATTGAGTTCTTTTCATAATTCAGAGAGACATAATCTATAAAAATTCATCTTTCAATTAAAGAGTAAGTACATATGTAAAATAATGGAAGGAGATCTAGAAATAAAAGACTGTGAGTATGATATGAGAGAAGTTAATCTTATAATTCGGAAAATATCCTTAAGTATAAAAAAGATAGAAGGCATAGATATATTAATGTTGGAAGTATCCAAGTACAAATTACTTCATTACAATATTATGGCAAAGATATTGATTCTTATGCTTTGCTTTGTGATATCATGCATACCAAATTTAATAATCAAATTATCATATGGATTAAAACCAATTATGTAATGGATAAGTAAAATTCAATTGTCGACTAGAATATTATGTAAGCCTAAAAAATGAATTTACGAAAAACTTCATATTCCTTACGATAAAAATAGTTGGGATGAACATGAAAAGAGGAGGATACCTACTAAGGATATTTTGAAAAATAATCTACAAACTAAATAATACTATAGATCAAAGATTAAGATAATAGTGATAAAGGTAGAAAAATTTAAACGCCCTACTTCAATGTAAAAAATTCAAAGGATAAAATCCAATTCACATGAGATAAAAATCGATAGATCTTAGATATCTAGCTTTGCTAAACTCACAAAAATCAACAAGAAAAATGTAATAAAAATTGATGAGAATGGTAAAATTGCTAGTAAACCTTAATTATTAAGAAGTATGAGTGCAAGATCAGAATGTGGAGAACGATCTTCAACTATTAAAGAAGAGTAAAGGAAGAAAACAAACAATTAATATGACCAGTAAAATGAGTAGAATGAGTTTTGAACCCACAATGCATAGTTTAGACAGGAGTATGAGTCTAAATAGAAAAGTCATTGGGGACAAAACAAAAACTATTGGTGAATCAATATATGAAGATGAATTAGTCAAAAGTATAACTATGAAGATATGCTATGAAGTCACCAATACAAATCCTAATAGCTGTTTATATTCCAATAAATGCTTGTTTAGAAAGATCTAATAGATATAAATTGTGTGCCTACATCGATAGTGGTTATTCTGTCTGTGTTGAAAAAAGGTCATTATTTCCAGAATTTACGAGAAAAAAAGCCAAAAATCCTTTACAAGTAAGAATAGCTATTGATAATAGTATAATGGGCCACAATGAAGCCATATAAGGATTATCCATAGAAATAGGAAGAGTCCAATACACTATACAAATTCTATGGGCTACTAACAACCCTCTTATAATATGATCATTGCAAATAATTGTCAAAGACTATATTGTCCTTGTACACAAACTATAAACCAAATAATATTCATAATTAATCGTCACTCAATTCCTATTGAAAATTTATCAGAAGATCGAGGTTACACGTAGCCAGCGTGAAGAGAATGCAATTCCTGCACAACATGATATATCAATAACAATCTCACTACTTGAGTTATCTATTAAAAAGCAGATTACGGAACAACAAGAGTAACTGTACAAAGAACTCTACTTTGATAACCCACTTAAATTCTGGGATAAAGATAAGACATTTGCAGAAATCACTTTTTTAATCCCAACACTATTATCTGAGTCAAACAAATAGTGTATACACACCAGGATATCTAAGAATTTGATAAATAAATCAATGAACATTTGGAGAAAGGTTTAATCAGAAACAGTAAGATTTCTTACACTAGTTCTACTTTTATGATAAGAAATCATGCTGAAGAGAAAATGGAAAAAGCTAGAATAATAATCAATTATAAAAAGTTTAATGATAATACTGTCTTTGATGGTTATTATATTCCTACCAAAGTAGTTCTTTTCAACAGAATTCAAGGAATCTCTTGGTTCTCAAAAAACGGATTCCAAAAGCAAATATTGGTGAATAGAAATTGATGAAAAAAGCATTGCTTTCACTACTCTTAGTGGCCCCTAAGGACATTATAGGTAGATAGTAATGTCATTTGATTTTAAAAATACACCCAAAATATTTCAAACAAGAATGAATAACATCTTTAAATATCTTAATCACTATTGTGTAGTTTATATCGATGATATCCTTGTCTTTTTCAAGATTATAGAACAGCACAAAGATGATGTACTAGCTATCACCCAAAGATGCATTGATCATGGTATTATTTTTCGTAAGAACAAGTGCATTTGATACTAAACAAGAAATTGAGTTTTTAGGTTTAGAAATAAAAGAAGGACAAATCATCCTATAAAAGGATATCATAAAAAAATAGAAAATTTTATTGAAAATATTGAAGATAGAAAGCAATTAGAAAGGTTTTACAGATGTCTTACTTACACTTTTGATTTCATTAAAGATCCAGCTAAATTAAGAAAACCATTATTGCAAAAACTCAAAAAAGAAGTAAGTTGGACATGGACTCTTAGCGATTCAAGAATTATTCAAAACTTCAAAAAGATGTGTAAAAATCTTCATGTTCTTAATTTGCCTAATGAAGGAGATAATTTAATTCTGAAAATAGATGCCAGCAATGAGTACTGGAGTGCAGTATTCAAAATCAAAGAAGAAAAAAACTCGGTAAATATTACAGTGAGAGTTTTAATAAAGAAGAATCCAACTATCTCATGATGGAAAAAGAATTCCTTATAGTCATAAGGGTAATAGAAAAGTTCTTAATCTTTTTAGCCTAGTAACCTTTTTCTTATTCGAATTGATTGCAAATGCATACTTAGTTTTGTCTAAAAGAATTTATCAAATATGCAAGCACAAGGACGACTCCTACGTTGGCCACTATAGCTTAACCAGTTTTATTTCTCTACTGAACATATACAAGGATCGAAGAATTTTCTGGCAAATAGTTTAAGTCGTGAGCTTGCTGATGGTGATCATCAGAGCAAAACTCTTGCCAAAAAAGAGAAAATCCAAAATGAAATGACATTGCTACTAGAATAGATTTCTCCTTCTAGTAAAATCCTTATAGATATTTTGAAATTTCATACAAAAAGTTGTAATACCTTGTCATTTTAATCATGTTTAATTAAATCTAATTCTTGCATTAGTTATGTGGTTAAGGTTAATTGGAGCAGTGAATCGTGCATTTTTTCTATTATCAAATCAATTATTGATTTAAAGATTTACACTATCACGGAATGTCTTTCAAATTTATAAAATATCATATGGTAATGGCAAAATATAAAATTTCCTATAAATATGCGTCTAAACTCGAGTGAGGTTGGGAATTTATCGAGCCATAACAACTTCTTAATAGCTAAGGAAATGAAAGGAGCAAATCATTGATGGCGAAATGTATGATGAATGTTTTAAAAAAAAAAACTTTTTTCGATAAGGTCAAATTAATTAGATTTGACAAAGATTAGAAATATGGTAAACTTTCTATTTTTGGGGCAAAAATAGGCTATGATATAAATTTTGCTAGAAACCAAACTAGACCCAAAAAAAAACCCTGCTCCTGGCTTTCCTCTCTCGCAACCCCCCCCCCCCCTCCCTGCTGCTGCCGCTACTACCTCCGGCCCGCTGACGCTAGCACCAGCATTGTTGTTGTATTGCCACTGCCGCTAAGGCCCTGTCGTCGTCTCCAGTCGCATCGCCTCCTCCGGTTCCCCTCCTCCCTATTTCGGCCAGCCTTCCCCAGCCCAAACAGAGCCTCGGTCAACCTCTATTCCGGCGCCTACTGCTGTGTGTTGACCGCCGGAAACCCCTTGTGGAACTGTCACCGCCACCCCTATCCCCCCATAGGCTCATCCACCTTCATCCTCTTCTAAGTGTAACCAAGGTAACTCCATTCCACCCTTCTCCCAACTAAATCCAAAATTTTTAATTATATTTTGAGGTATATTAGTGAGCTACTCTTGGTGGATGATAGCTTATTTGCGCAAATCAATGTTTAATTGAGTGATTTGTGTAATTCATGAGGAGGTTCATGAGCATCAAATTAATGTCTAATTGACTTATTTGTGTTATTTGGGGATATATGTGGATGTGAATTGAGCATTATGTTTGAACTCAGGAGGAAGTAGAATTGGGCATTTGGTGCAATTGTGCAAGTTCTACCCTAGTTAGATTGGATGTGATTATCTTGCCTAGATAACTCATCTTTGAGGAATTGAGTGAAATTCTTGAGTAATTTTGAAGAAGCATAAAAACAAAAATTAGAGATTTATGTCTTAAAATAGATGTGAAATTACTAGTGGATAAGTAGGATTTTAGTGAAGAATATCCTTAGTTAAACATTCAAACCAATGTCCAATGAAAAGTGGAGGCCTGGAAAAGAATTGGGTCAGTGAACCTAGCCAGGCAAATTAGTTGATCTAAGTGTTTAGTTAAGAAGTTCGTTACGTATTTGGGTTCATAAATGGCTAAATCAAGTGACCAAAGGGTATCGATTAAGTTAAATTGACCTCTTGTTGAGCTTAACAAGACAAGTTCGAGATTAAAATACATAAATGAAACAACCTCATTAATAAAGGAAAATGGGCAATTTGGAAACATAAGTGTGGGAGGAAAGTGTGTAATATGGGTATTCAAAGTCAAATAGGAGTGTTATGTGCCATAAGAGTTGCCAACTAAAGCGACTCTGATATTTATGAATTACGTTTAAGGAGAAAGACAGAACAACTGCATAATTATCTAGTGAACGAGAACAATATTATTGATATGATTTAGGCCCTGTTCTTTTCGTAGTTTAATCAACCCAACCCACACTCACCCACTCCTTCTCCTCTCTTCCCACTCCTTCCTACACTTAAAAAAAAAAATCACTCCTTCTCACATCTACATAAAACAACCATTTCTCATATTCTAAAAATTTTTATAATTTACGTAATTGTGTGTACGAATAATCTGATAGCAATTATGAGCAGTTTTAATTTTTCGGATGTTATGGAACATTTTTATTTTTTTTGTTGTCGTTGGTTACGAGATATTTGTTGTAGGTTAGAAAGCGTATATGGTTGTTGCTGTGTATGTGACAGAATAATTTTTTGTACATCGTAATCCATGACGGAAGTTGCAGATATTTTTTTCCTATGTATAATTTTTTGGCATTGTTTGTAATTCGTGACAGAAAGTGCAGATGTATTGTAGTTGGCATTATTTTTAGAAATTTTCTGTTACTTGAAATTTTTTTATTTTTTATTTTGTTCTTTTTTATTTTTTATTTTGTTTATTTTTTATTTTGTTTATTTTTTTATTTTTGTGTTTTTGTATTTTTGTATTTTTTGTTTCTATTTTTGTATTTTTGTATTTTTTATTTTTGTATTTTGTATTTTTTATTTCTATTTTGTATTTTTAATTTTTAATTTTTTAATTTTTTAAATTTTTAATTGTTTAATTTTTTTGTATTTATTTTTATTTTTTATTTTGTTATTTTCTAATTTTTTGTATTTATTTTTATTTTTCATTTTTTATTTTGTTGTATTTATTTTTATTTTTATTTTTTAATTTTTTATTCCAGAAAAACAACCTACGAAAAATTCCAAAAAAATAAAAAATAAAAAATAAAAACAAAAAAATCAAAATAGGAAAATAAAAAATAAATATAAAAAATAAAAAACAAAAAACAAAAAAATTTAAAAATTTAAGAAAAATAAAATAAAAAATAAAAAATTTAAGAAATTTAAGAAAGATAAAAATAAAAAATAGAAAATTTAAAAATTTAAAAAATTTAAGAAAAATAAAAATTAAAAATAAAAAATTTAAAAATTAAAAAATTTAAGAAAAATAAAAATAAAAATACAAAATAATAATAATAAAATAATAAAAATACAAAATACAAAATACAAAAATAAAAAATAAATAAATAAATAGAATAAACAAAAATAAAAAAGAACAAAAAAGAATAAACAAAAATAAAAAAGAACAAAAAAGAATAAACAAAAATAAAAAAATTTCATCATCATTAATTACTATCACAATAAAATTATTACATTATAAAACAAAAAAATATTAATAACCACTACTTCAATTTCATTCAACTACATTCAACTTTCACCCACACTCACCTACTTCTTCCCACACTTAAAAAAAATACCACACTCACTCACTCCTTCCCCCCTTTTCCACACTCTCCCATCCCACACTCATTATTTTCCACTGAAAAGAACAGGGCCTTAGTTTATGTGATTTTGTAAACAACGCTAGAGAGAGGAAAAGTCTCTTAAGACGGTACCAAACGAAGTTTATTATATTAATCAATTAATTGTAAGATTTTGATAATTTGGCAAACACATTATTATTATAGAATAAAATTTACAAAAGCGATTTTTCATGAGCATACTTGAATTGGGAAGAACGAGCGTAAAACTAAGATTTGAAAAGGTAATATTTAGTTTTACAGGAGCGTTATTGCTCGTACACTTCAAAGACGTTCAAATTTACATTTAATAGTTAATAAGTTTCTTTTTATTTGGCCATTGGAACTTTAGGACCATTTCAATGTTCATTGTTTAATGTGTAATTTCATTGGTCATTGTATCTGCTAGCAGAATTTATAGTTTTGGCCCTTTCTGTTAAATGAAAAATTCATAGTTCATTGTTCATTGATGTCATAGCTACTATTCATATGTTTGGGTCCTCATCCAGGCCGAGAAACAACTAACTTCATAATCAGTGTTAAGTACAGTGCATTTCAGAAGATATTTAAAAAACATTGTTTCAATATTGGGCACACAGTCAATGACTACTTACGAAAGTCTCTAACTATACAAGGGTAACGAATTGAGCTTTAGCTCATTTTTCTGTTGTTTGTGTTTTCTAACTGTTTTAGGGAAGGAGAAACAAAGTATGGCTAAGCAGAAATCTGCAGAGATTACGGGCCCAGGGGATGTGGGCCAGGGCAACGATTGTTGACCTTCTTCCTTAGTCATTTTGCGGGCTTGTAAAACCTAAATGTAATGTAAATCCATTTTGGACGTGGTTAAATCATTGTATGATGCTATTTTGGTATGTTTAATGACAATCTTAGACCTTGTGTAATGTGAATATTGTATTATAACCATTAGATGCATGTCATCTAGTCGACTCTAATGCTTAATTGCAGCTTTGTTCGTAAGGGATGACAATAATGCCTTAGCTTGATTTCGCGGTCCGCTGGTTCATAATGCTTACGAATACAAGTAATTTGTAGGTGATTAAGTTGGGGCGTTGCAATAGTAGATCATGCTTTGGTCTACTATCTTATGTTTATCTAATAGCACAAAGATGAAACCTTTTAGAATTATAAATGAATTACCTAAGGTGTCCTTATGATATTCAGGAAAAAAAAAATTTCTCATGTTTAAGAGAAATGGTTCAACGACTAGTATGCAGTCTACATCGGCTACTATTATAATTATTCTTATGATATTTGAGAGTTATGAAGTACTACGATCTTCTTTCCATATATATGGAGTTAGTGGTGTTAGATTCCCAAGGAATTCAATCTCTGCAGATGATTCCATCATGAAAGCCTATGAATACGGAATGATAGCTGATCTCATGAAAATTTCAGATCTAAAGTACCTATGCTTCTCAAGACTAACTAAGTTTTAAG
This sequence comes from Carnegiea gigantea, assembly GCA_029747015.1. Classification (NCBI taxonomy): domain Eukaryota; kingdom Viridiplantae; phylum Streptophyta; class Magnoliopsida; order Caryophyllales; family Cactaceae; genus Carnegiea; species Carnegiea gigantea. Next base: position 498,452 of record JAKOGI010000456.1, read on the forward strand.
ATCATGTTTAAAAGGATCTATTAGATTCTCACATCCTTTGATGGTCCAATAAAAATTCTATACAGTAGAAGTCTGTATCTCAAGGTACATTGTGCAGTAATTGAGTATGAAAATGGAAAGATCAAATCACTCCATTATCTTGTTCAATTAGTTGATTTAGACAATTTCAATGACTAAAAAATTGTTTCTAGAACGACAAGAAGTAATTAGCAATCCTGCTTAAGCAAGAGCCATTGGTTTTTAATATTTATCATCAAGTTGTGGGCATTGATTAAAAAAGGAAGAACACTAATGCATTGCGGAAACACTACTTTCATTTATCACAATGATATCAACAAATACATGAAAGTAGAAGGAGCCACTTCAGAAGATTTCTTTGATTATATCTTTAATGTTGGAGCTAAAAAATTCTTATTAGAAAAAGAAAAGAAATATCTTCATGAATTATTTGAAAAATAGGATCTAGAGTGCCTTCAACTTGATGAGAATTTGATGATTATCTGGATAATGATGGATCGGAAGACATTATTAGAGATAAAGGCATGGAGAATCTCAATAGGAATGACTAGTCTTATCAACATTAAATGCTCTGAAAAAGTTGTTGCACCATTGTTGTATTTTATCAAGTGTCAAAATAATACAGTCTACTGCAGCTATGTGAGGGCAATTGTAGTCATGTAAAAATATTAGTGTGCACTGTAGCAATTAGGGAATCTTATGCAGTCCAACTCCTCTACAACAGGAGAAGCAATGTGCTATGAAGGGACATGGTCATTTGGGTATACTTGAGCAAAAGAGAAGTCGAGAATCTCCGCTTCTCTAGAAGCAAGCATCTATAATGATCTTAGTGGTTTAAGTCTCTCTTCAATATTTCCATTGTGATATGTTGACATTCAAGATTTCAATAAAATAAGTTTCTCAGTAGGGAATGTTATTCAATTGAATCTTATGTTTTAAGTATTATAATTTCTTGATTAAAATTCCACTATCCTTAAAAGCATTAAAAAAAAAAAAAAACTTGATTAGTGACTATGGTTCGAGTTAGGAAAAGAAATGAATTTGTGTTGTGCTTGATCTAAAGAATGTGTGGTTGTGATTAACAATCTTTGTAAACTAGAAGCTAGAAAACGCCAGAGTCTGACGCTGACTAAGTTCAGGTAACGATCAAAATTCTTTAATTAAGCTTTATTATGTTGCCAATGATGGATCTATAACCACAAAAAATATAATATTTATGATTAAGTAATAGATTATGATAAGTAGTATTAGTAAAATCAATATAAGAAGTTTAATCATTTAAAACAAGCATATTTTTTGAAAAAGCCCTAAATAGTCTATTTTCATTTTTTACCCAATTTTGGAGTCTTTCCATAATTTCAAATAGTTTTAGGTCAAAAGTGAGAAAAAAAATAGGCGGGGGGTATTAAAAAAATTAAAACAGCCATTCAGAAGGTAGTAAAAAATCAAAACATCAGACCTCGGGGTACTAAAAATTAAATCAAAAAGTAAAGTCCGAAAAAGTCAATGATATATAAGTCAAGGTACTAAAAAGTCGATTACCCATTTTCTAGTAGCATTGAAAATTATGAATTTATGATAGCAAGAACGTACTGAAATTTGTGATGTGTGTTTTAAAGCAAAGCAGATTCATTTGTCCTTTCGATTAGTGATAATAAACCTTCAGAATGTTTTGATTTAATTCATTATGATATATGAGGTGCCTATCAAGCTAAATATCTAACTGGAGCACATTAGTTGGTGTCTATTATTAATGATGCTAGTAGGAGAATTCAGGTGTATTTGATGAAAGAGAAGAGTGAAGCTTCTCAATTAGTTTTCTTTTTTTCCTTGATGATGGGAAAAATCCAGTTGGTATTGCGGTTAAGGTGATTAGAAGTGACAATAGAAGTGGGTTTACTTCCAGGCCTATGGTGAAGTTCTAGGAGGAGTCAGGTATAATACATCATACCATTTACATAGACACTCCTCAGCAGAATGGTAGTGTTGAAAGAAAATATCGTCATATTTTAAATGTTGCTAGGGCCCTTCGATTCAAGGCGAATCTTTTATTGGAATCTTAGGGCGTGTCTATTAATTGCATCTTATCTGACAAATAGGACTCCTGCTTTGAATCTTAAAGGAAAGATCCTTTATGAGATTTTGTTCAAAATCAAACCTACATATGATCATGTCAAGGTTTTTGGTTGTCTATGTTATGTGCATCAATATCAAAGACAAAAAGATAAATTTGGTACATATAGCATAGACTGTGGCCTTGTTTGGTAAAGAGCTTTTTGGCCTCAAAAAGCTCTTTTTGTGGGTATCAGCTGTTTGACTTGGGTCAAAAAGCTCTTTTAGTTGTTTGGTTAGATAGCTTTTTGGATTAGCTTTTTGGGTATAAAAAGCTAATTTAGAAAAAGCTCTTTGGAAGAGCTTTTTACATTAGCTTATTACTATTCAACATTAAATTTACCATATTACCCCCTTTCTTTTGACATAATTACATTTATTTAGTTAGTATAAAAATCCTACTCTTCATTTTCAACTGGGCTACATGTAACATTAGACTTTTTATTTTCGATTTTTTTCGTTGGTTTTTTGATCTTTTAGGACAAGAGTTGTGAAAAATCATGATGTTTAAATTAATAATTTTAATTTTAAAATTTCTTCAATTTAAGAAATAATGTAGATTAATTAGTATTTTGTGGTGTAGATCTTTCTAAATGTTATTATGTTATAAATTTTAATTATTACTAAAAATAAAATTAAAGTCAATTAAACAAAAAATCTATGGTAATAAACATCAAATTTGGGTAAAGGTAATTGTAATTTTATATATTTCACCAGTCACAATCTATAATTCACAATTCATGTTAAAAAGAAAAATGAAAATGCAATAAAAATAATTATGTTATTAAAAAGTAATGAAGTTTTGTTAAGGGGTACAAGTGGAATTTCACCAAATAAGCTTGTTAGAAACAGTTAATGTTACCAAACACTTTTTCCAGAAACAGCTAATGCAATAAGTTAAGTCAAACAGCTAATACAATCAACTAACAACTAACAGCTAATCCAATCAGCTAACAGCTAATAGCTAACAACTGATTACTAAACAGGACCTGTATCTTTCTAGGATACCTTTTGGAAAAAAGATTGGCAAGTAAATGATTAGGAAACCAAGAAAGTATTCGTGCGTAGTGACGTGATATTTAATGATGAGATGTTTCCATTTTATGCACAATTGGAAAGAGGGTGAGGATGGCACAAATAAGAACGCTATCTACGGTTCTCGGTCCATATGGTGAATGTGAGGATGTGGGCCGCATGACGAATATGAAATTACCAGCCGCAAGAAGCTTCTGAGGTTGCTAGGATGATTGAGGCTCAGGTTGATGGGTCATAGATCAATGCAACATAATTATTGACTGAATGGGCCAGACGCAAGCTTTAGGTACGTCTCAAAGTCTGGTCATGGAAGTTGGATCCAACAACAACATGCCATCAACCATAACGGGTGAGCTCATAGATAGAGGGAGTGACCTGGTTCCATAAGTAGAATATTTAGGCCAAGGAAGACGCGGGAAGATGCCAAGTTATTTGGAGGACTACATCTGTTATAGCTCGACCAAAAGTGTAGAGCTTATCGTAGAGTTATAAATTAAACCACTATTTCAATTTATAAATAATATTTATAACATAGGAAAGTAGGGATCGATGGCACGAGGAAAGATTATGACAATAGCTAGTTTAAATCTAATTAAATTTACTACTCTAATTTATTATAACTTCTTTTTGTATTACTAAAACAAAGCAAATTTAATAAATAAAAATCTAGAAAAATACTTAATATTGCTCCTAAATATTCAAAATTTAATTCTAGAAATAAAATAGTAAATAGCTATCCTAAATAATCTAAAAAAATAAAACAGAAATAAAAACACAATGTTAGACGGAAAATTAAAACAGAAAATAACAAGCAGAAAATTAATATTAAAAATTACAGAAAATAATCCAAATTAATATTCTGCAAGTTTATAACTTTATAACTCCAAAATTATATGTAAAATAATTCAGAAAAATTAAAACAAAAAATTAACTACAGAAAATTAAAACAGAAAATAAAATATGAAATTAGAGAAAGGATAAACTGTACAAATATAAATACAAAAATAAATAACAAAATTTTTCAGATTTAGGGTACAATTTTCTGGACTTAACAAAACCCTAAAAACATAAAATAAAAATTAAAAACATAATTTTCAGATTTATTAAAATAAAAATCTACACATATCCAATTCACGAAATAATTCTGAAAAATTACTAAATAATTTCCAAAAATTTCAAAATTAAATAGAGGCAGAATAAGACACTATATAAACCCTGGAATGGATCAAAACATGAAAAAACACAAAAAGAACTATTTTTAACCTAATTTCTGACAAACCGGTAAATAAATGACAAAACAGAATAGAAATTAAATCTGAAAATTATTACCATACTAAAAATCAAAATCTAACTAATCTAATATTACCACGACACTCCTAAAAGACTACTATTTTGGGGGGGTAAACAAAATTTATATTAAAGCTTATAATTGAAGAATAAAAATTGACAAAGTAAACAAATTAACTAAGACGCAACAAATAATTATCAAAGATACCAAATTTATGGAAAATGCTTAGCATAATCTATATCCACCCCGCAAATTACTATTTATCATTAACACACAAATCAATTTTATCCATGAGTTAGACTGTAGAAGACACCCACCAGTGGATCTTCCTCGTTTTTCCTTATATTATAGTTTACTTAGGTCCAACCCTAATATAGATCCTACTAATTTTGATAACCCTCACACCAGCGTAAGAATTTAATCAAGTTAGAGCATTACGTATTAGAAAAGCATCATCTAACGCCTTGTAACCAATTTACCAATAGACTGATTTAACAAAGATCTATAACAATTACTTAATTAAAAGAGATGGGTTTGAGCCATCCATGATTAATTAGGGTGATACTAATGCTTAAAAGATTATAACTTTTATGTATTAAAGTCTTTTAAACTATCATATGAATTCGTATTAAACTAACTAGCATGCATTCTAATTAACATAACACGAATATCATGAACAATAGGCACTAATCGTTATAGAATCATGAATAAAAATCAACTAGATAATAAAGCATGAAAGTGTTTCAAAATAATTAATCTAGCACGGTTTCAAATAGATGATACTAAGTACAAGAAAACTACTCACTCATATTAAAAATTAAATTGCAAAATTCACCTAAATAATTCATGTTTGTAACCTAGAAAAATAGAATACAAACAAAACAAAACAAAAAAGTAAAAAAAAGGTGAAACACAGTAGATGATGACGATGAATTATGATGATGGAGGGTCGTGAGGTGAGGCGTGGGTTCTTGTTTAAGAAGCTAGCAGCCGTAATTGAGGGGTTAGGCGTTTTGGGTTTGTGGAGATTGGAGGAGGTTGACGGAGGTTGACGGAGGGAGCCGTGGCTTTGTTATTGTATGAAGATGGTGATCATAAGAAGGAGACGGTGATGGAAGAAGATGAAGAGGATGTTGATGATGCGTGGGGTTATTGGTTGCCGTGGCTCTTTTGTGTTAGGCGTGGAGAGATTGTGAGCTGCCCTGGTGTTATTCCTAAGCATGGTGATGATGATATATTATGATGGTGAGGAGAAGATTATGTTAGGGTTAGGTGTGATATGGGCCCAGCCTTAGTGACTAGGGTATTTTTTTCTTCTTTTTCCTTAGACTCCTTCTCCCCCATGACTTCTAGCCTTTCTTTAACTCTTGCAACCCTAGTCCAAACAAATAATTATGAAAATAATGTTTTCCATAAATTATTATTCTTGGACCGTCTTGATGGCCAAGCATGTAAAACCCGAACTTCGATGTCCTCTCTTCTCCTCTTCATTTTATTAATGCTAAACCTAAAAATATATAAAATAAAGTAAATTAGACGAAATAATATTTATAATATAATTGAAATAGTTATTAAAACAATGCATGATTTTTGACTTAACAAATTCCCCCACACTTAGACTTTGGACGTCCTCGTGTAAAGAAATCTTAGACTCGACCTAAAAACTGACCCTCTTTCTTTCTTATAAAGTCATGCATAACTATGATATTCATACTAGGCATTGGCTTGCGTTAAAAACAGTTTTATTGAAAATTAATTAGTTCTTCCTCTAACAAGTGAATCACTACTAGACATCCAATTACCATCAAAGAGTTTCTTCATCAACCTCATAACATTTCCTCAATGAAATAACAAGATCAATAACTATCCATCTCTTTTAGATATGCATACACTGATCAAGAGGTCTAAAAAATTTATGATAGAAAAATTGAGGCATGGTATGGCTATAAAGACTGTTGAACTAGATAGAATAACTCATTGAATTGATTCTAAACTTGCCTTGTATTTATTTTTCTCCTCTTCCTGTTTTTTTTTTTTTTCAAACTCTACTTGCGCACATATTCGAGACCCATATAGGGTCTTAGAAATTAAACACTCCCTATCTCACACTCACTCAAATAGAGGTGTTGGAGCAAATAATTCATTCTCATCTTTATTTCTTTTTGACTGTTAGTTTTGAGGCAAGTCATTGATCGGCACAAAAAGGGGCATAACTCTTCCAATCATGGGTTACTCCATACATAAGGCTCACTTGAGACGTAAACTTAAGGGGAAAAGGTGCCGAGCCACCTATTCCTACCCATGTTGGTAATATAACCTTTTTTCCTTTCCTTTTTCACTTTTTTTTTCATTTTTTATAATAAGCAGACAAGAAAAGTCACAATTTTAATGAGTTTTTCAACTAATTCAATAGTCTAAAAGATGGCCAGGTCATTTTATTGCCTCTGAAGCGGACATAATACATGATCAAATACGATGAATAATCATGACAGTTACTCATTAAAGAGATATATAAGGATCAACTCAAACTTCTCTGAAAGATAGCTAGCATGCTCAGAAGTCTTCACTTATAAAAGAATAAATTATAAATAGTTAGAAAAAAAAAATTTAAGCAAGCAAGCCTAGCATAAACTCATATCATGCATTATTTATTAAAAAAAAAAAATTTTTTCGATTTTCTTTGTGTTTTTTTTTTAAGAATAAATACTGCATGAATCAAATGCAGGATGCACCTCCCCACATTTAATTCATGCATTGTCCCTAATGCTTGCAAAAAGATAGAAATAATGAAAATAAAAGCAAAATTAAATGGGTACTTTCCTAAAAACGTTGGGTTGCCTCCCAACCAGTGCCTTTGTTTACAGTTGTTGACTCGACACTATGAAACTCCTGGATCCTCTAGTTGGATCTCTTCCACTATATCATCATTAATCTGGTAGGGCACTTTTTGAAACTCAGTATGATCAAGACTCTTAATAAGCACAGTCAAAAATTCATTTTTATTGGACAAGTCATAAATATTTTGGGACAACTCATCAATAACATCAAGTGCATACACGTAATTCATATCAACAGGAAATCTCATGGTATCAAAAATATTAAATTTAATCACTTCACCATCAAATTTCATAGTTAATGCTCCTTTATGCATATCAATTTTAGTCCTACCTGTTTTCAAAAATGGCTTGCCAAGCAAGATGGGAATATCATGACATGTATCACCTATATTCATCATATAAAAATCAGCAGGAAATATAAGTTCATTCACTTGGACTAAGACATCCTCTAAAACTCCGTTTGGGTAAATACTACTCCTATCAGCTAACTGAATCACTATACCAGTTTTCTTTAACTCTCTTAAGTTCAGTTTGTCATAAACAGACCTAGGGATAACATTAATGGAAGCACTCAAATCAAGCATAGCCTTATCAAAGTAAAGATTTCCTAATTTACAAGGAACAGAAAACACACCTGGGTCTTTGCATTTAGGGGGAAGTTTCCTTTGAAAAGCTGCAGACACATTTTCTCCCACACTTACCTTTTCATTTCCTATTAACTTTCTTTTAGTAGTACACAATTCTTTCAAGAACTTAGCATAACGAGGTACCTGTTTAATAGCATCAAGAAGAGGTATGTTGATCTCTACCTTCCTAAATGTCTCTAAGATCACTTGATTAGCCTTAGTCACCTTAGAAGTAGGGTTTTGAAATCTACTAGGAAAGGGTGGTATTGGCTTATAAGGTTCTCTTTTCTTCTCTCCTATCTCCTCAGTAGTTTGATTAGAATTTGTATCTAACTCTGGTTCAGTCTTCTTGACCTCTAACTTAGGTTCTAACTCTCCACTCTTCCTAGGTTCTTTTAACTCTTTTCCACTCCTAAGTGTTATGGCACTAACATTCTCCTTAGGGTTAGGGTAAGGCTGAGATGGTAACCTATCTTGCATTTGAGCCTGCAAGTTACTAACTATGATATCAGTTGCAGTCTGTCTCTCTTGAACCTGCTTAAGAGTTGTCTCCATAATCTGGAACCTATCATCCATCTTCTTAAGGACTTGTTCTAGTAAGAAGTTGACCCTATTTTGAATAGAAGGTTGATGAGATGTTTTATCAAAACTAGATGGATCGGTTTTAGGGCCATACCTAAGGTTAGGGTGGTCTCTCCATCTTTCATTATAGGTGTTAGAATATGGATCATACCTCCTTTGACCTTGACTAGAATAGACAGCATTAACATTTTCCTCTTGAAGTGTAGGACATACATCAGTAGGATGCCCCTCTAGACAACAAATGCCACAAATGACGGCTTTTTGTACTCCCCCAGTGACAATCTTATTCAACATAGTAGTAATGTAAGATAACTGCCTCTCTACAGATGAACTAGAACCAATCTCATTAATCCTTTTAATTTGTGACTCCCTAGCACCAAACTGCTGAGTATTTTGGGCCATTAGATTGAATAAATTTCTAATCTCTACTGGAGTTTTATTAACCAGAGCCCCCCACTAGCAGCATCAACCATATTACGATCCATAGGAAGCAACCCTTCATAAAAATATTAAATCAACAACTATTCAGTTATTTGATGTTGGGGACAACTAGCACACAGTTTATTAAATCTTCCCAATACTCACAAAAAGTTTCCCAATTCATTTGTTTGATACCACATATATTCTTCCTAATAGATCCAATTCGGGATGTTGGAAAAAATTTCTTTAAAAATGATTTATGCAATGCAATCCATGTAGAGAAAGATCCAACATGCATGTAATACAACTAATCTTTAGCATTATCAAGTAAAGAAAAAGGAAAGGCTTTCAACCTAATTTGGTCTTCAGGAATCCCCTCAGACACCATAGCAGAGTAAGTAATAAGGAATTCACTAATATGATGGTATGGGTCCTCTCCAACTAATTCATGAAACTTGGGTAATAGGTTGATGAATCCAGAGTTCAATTTTAGAGGTTTATCTAATGTAGCATAAGTAATGGACATAGGTTGGGTTTCTAAGTTACGGGCAGCAAGTTTCTGAAGAGTGGATATTCTTACCTCTTTAATCTTAAGACTTACTGGTTTAGGACAACCTTCTTTGTTTTTAGCTTCCAATGTTTGCTCTCTGTTCTCTCCGATTTCCTTACCACTTCTTAATTTCATACATTACGGGCAATCTATAAAAATTAAAATACTAGAGTTAAAGCAAAACAATAAAAGTAGTAAAATTAAATAGAAGTAAATTAACAATTTTATTTTCTTCCCCCGGCAACGGCGCCAAAATTTGTAGAGCTTGTCGTAGAGCTACAAATTAAACCACTACTTCGATTTATAAATAATATTTATAGGATAGAAAAGTAGGGATTGATCCCACGAGGAAAGATTATGATAATAGCTAGTTTAAATCTAATTAAATTTACTACTCTAATTTGTTATAACTTCTCTTTGTATTACTAAAACAAATCAAATTTAATAAATAAAAATCCGGAAAAATACTTAATACTACTCCTAAATATTCAAAATTTAATTTTGGAAATAAAATAGTAAATATTTATCCTAAATAATCTAAAAAAATAAAACAGAAATAAAAACACAATGTTAGATTGAAAATTAAAACAAAAAATAACAATTAATATTAAAAATTACAGAAAGTAATCCAAATTAATATTCTGCAAGTTTATAACTTTATAACTCCAAAATTATATGTAAAATAATTTAAAAAAATTAAAACAGAAAATTAACTACAGAAAATTAAAATAGAAAATAAAATCTAAAATTAGAGAAAGGATAAACTGCACAAATATAAATATGAAAATAAATAACAAAATTTCCCAAATTTTAGGATACAATTTTTTGGACTTAACAAAACCCTAAAAATGTAAAATAAAAATTTAAAACGTAATTTTCAGATTTATTAAAATAAAAACCTGCACATATCCAATTCATGGAATAATTCTGAAAAATTATTAAATAATTTTGAAAAATTCCAAAATTAAATAGAGGCAGAATAGGACACTATATAAACCTAGAATGGATTAAAGCATGAAAAAGCGCAAAAGAAACTATTTTTTACCTAATTTCTAACAAACCGGTAAATAGATGGCAAAACAGAATATAAATATGGAAATTATTACCACACTAAAAATCAAAATCTAACTAATCTAATATTACCAAGACACTCCTAAAAGATACTATTTTGGGGGGGAGGTAAACGAAATTTATATTAAAGCTTATAATTGAAGAATACAAATTGGCAAACTAAACAAATTAACTAAGATGCAACAAATAATTATCAAAGATACCAAATTTATGAAAAATGCTTAGCATAATCTATATCCACCCTACAAATTACTATTTATCATCAACACACAAATCGATTTTATCCATGAGTTAGACTGACACTCACCAGCGGATCTTCTCCATTTTTTCTTATGTTATAGTTTACTTAGGTTCAACCCTAATATAAACCCTACTAATTTTGATAACCCTCACACTAGCGTAAGAATTTAATCAAGCTAGAGCATTACGTATTAGAAAAACATCATCTAATGCCTTGTAACCAATTTATCAGCAAACTGATTTAACGAAAATCTATAACAATTACCTAATTAAAAGAGATGGGTTTGTGCCATCCATGATTAATTAGAGTGATACTAATGCTTAAAAGACTATAACTTTTACGTATTAAAGCCTTTTAAACTATTATATGAATTCGTATTAAACTAACTAGCATGCATTCTAATTAACATAACACGAATATCGTGAACGATAAGCACTAATCGTTATAGAATCATGAATAAAAATCAACTAGATAATAAAGTATGAAACTTGTTTCAAAATAATTAATCTAGCATGGTTTCAAATAGATTATACTAAGCACAAGAAAACTACTCACTCATATTAAAAATTAAATTGCAAAATTCACCCAAATAATTCATGTTTGTCACCTAGCAAAATAGAATACAAACAAAACAAAATAAAATAAAAATAAAAAAAAGGTGAAACACAATAGATGATGGCGATGAATTATGATGATGGAGGATCGTGAGGTAAGGCGTGGGTTCTTGTTTTAGAAGCAAGCAGCTGTAATTGAGGGGTTAGGCGTTTTGGGTTTGTGGAGATTGGAGTGAGGTTGATGGAGGGAGTCGTGGCTTTGTTATTGTATGAAGATGGTGATCACAAGAAGGAGATGGTGATGGAAGAAGATGAAGGAGGATGTTGATGATGCGTGGGGTTATTGGTTGCCGTGGCTCTTTTGTGTTAGGCGTGGAGAGATTGTGAGCTACCATGGTGTTATTCCTAAGCATGGTGATGATGATATATTATGATGGTGAAGAGAAGATTATGTTAGGGTTAGGTGTGATATGGGCCCAGCCTTAGCGACTAGGGTATTTTTTTCTTCTTTTTCCTTAGACTCCTTCTCCCCCATGACTTCTAGCCTTTCTTTAACTCTTGCAACCCTAGTCCAAACAAATAATTATGAAAATAATGTTTTCCATAAATTATTATTCTTGGACCGTCTTGATGGCCAAGCATGTAAAACCCGAACTTCGATGTCCTCTCTTCTCCTCTTTATTTTATTAATGCTAAACCTGAAAAATATATAAAATAAAGTAAATTAGACGAAATAATATTTATAATATAATTAAAATAGTTATTAAAACAATGCATGATTTTTGGCTTAACAAAAAGACCCCTCTTTTTCTAGCCCATTACAAATAGTCTCCTTTGGTAACCCTTGTCATATCGTGCATTATATTACTTTTGCAAATTTTTTTAATACGCATAGAAATTTTCTAGCTGCAGTTGCAAAGATTGTTGAATATAGGTACTTTCATGAAGTACTAAACGATGCAAGATTGAGAGAAGTAACAACCAAGGAAATTGAGGCCTTAGAATTGACCAACACCTGGACAATTGAGGAATTATCGTCCACAAAGAAACCTATTAATTATAAATGGGTGTATAAAGTTAAGTATAACTCTAATGGATCCATTGAGCATTATAAGACAAGACTTGTAATATGAGGAGATGAACAAGTTGAGGGGTTTGATTATCACAAAACCTTTGCACTTGTCATGAAGATGGCCAGTGTGAGGTGTTTTCTATCTATAACATAATGACACTCACAAATTTACTCTAATAAGGCATGTAAACTCAGGAAGTTACTTTATAGGCTTAAACAGGCAGTATGTCAGTGGTCTGCTAAGCTATCTTCGAAATTGCTGGAGTATGGGTTTTGCAGATCCTATGCAGATTATTCTCTATTTACTTATAAGAAAGGCGATTTTTTTATAGCCTTCTTAATAGATGTGGATGACTTGGTACTCACCCGAAATAATTATGAAACCTGTGCACAGTTCAAAAGTCATTTAAACAATTGTTTTCATATTAAGGATTTAAGTCCCTTACAATTTTTTTTTTTTCCTAGGAATTGAGGTCTTTAGGAGTCCGCAAGTCTATATTTATCTCTAGAGGACGTATCCGTTGGAGATTATTGACGATAGTGGATTTCTTGGTTCCGAACCAATAGAATTTCCATGAGAAACAAACCACAATGAGTTGGCTGTTGGTCCAGTTCCTGTTGGCCCAACACTGTATCAGCGATAAGTTGGAAGACTTATATATCTTATAACAACAAGGCCGAAGTTGTGTTTGTACAGTTCATGTATTATCTCCATTTATATATGAACCACAGGAAGGGCATACGACAGCTCAATGTTAATGTGATATTGGCAAGGAAATCCAGGTCAAGGTCTATTATTGAAAAGTGATTCGGATTTGTGGGTGTTTGCCTAGATTGAGGTGCGTTCCCGCTTACAAGAAGGTCTTTATCCGGTTATTTGGTTAATATTGGTGGTCTCCTATTTCTTGAAAGGCAAAGCAGTAGTGTACTGTGTCTACATCTTCAAGAGAGGCTAAATATCTTGCTATGCCATTATGGCTAGTGAATTGATATGGATAAAGTATTTTCTTGCTTCTCTAGGGATGTTTCTTGATAAGCCAATGAAGTTATTTTGTTATAATTAGGTCTAATGTATTGAGATTGCCATTTTGTTTAGGAATGTCTTCTCTCCAAGGATCTAGAGATAGCTTATGTTCCTTCAAAGTATCAGATTGTAGAATTTTTACCAAAGCATTAGGCAAACTACAATTTCAGTTTCTGCGAGCAAGTTGGACATAGTCAATCTATATGCTCCAACTTGAGGGGAAATATTAAGTAAAGTTAGCAAATAGGAGTATTGTTATGGTTAGAGTTGTACTTATTGTAGAAGTATATTTATTCTTTGTAATACTTAGGCCCCGAGGTAGGAAATCAGGCGTGTGATTATGCATGAAACTTTCACATAAATATAAGTTGTATGCTATGCATTAAGATAAGAAAAGCACATTTTTGGGGCTCACGTAGGCTCTCTCTTCACCACTAATCGTGATTTTTCAAGGATAAGGCAATGATATGAATCACGTGAAAGTGGTTGAGCAAGTACGAGGTATCAAATGAAGGCTATGAGGCTATCCTATAATTATAGCTTTGAGCAAAAAAGACGCTCTTAGAAAAATATTGCGGAAGGAATAGTTGCGATTACTCAAGCATGTGACAATTGCAACATATAACATTAGCAATACTTTGGAGCTAAGATAAAATGTTTCTTTATTACAGTAATTTTTACAAAGTACAATCATAATCACTAAAACTCTGTTTGATTCTTAGAAAATTTGACAGAACGAAAAGTTGAAGAAAAAAATATGAAGGATAAAAAGTAGGGAGAAAATGAGTTTTTTTCTCTTGTTTGGATTGAGGGAAAATACAAGAATTTGGATGAGAAATTTGAATGTTGATGAACTACTTGAATTGTGTTGACGTCATCTAACCAATGCGAGGTTGGAAGAAGTTGGGAATTTTCCTCAAATTTTCCTCACAATTTTATTAGGAAAAGTTTATCATTAGTTTCTAACAATTTTTCCACCTAGCTGTTCTCCATTTTTTTTTTTTTTGGTGATTTTCTCTAAACCAAACACAAGAAAAAAAGTAACTTTCTCAATTTTTTTCTTTCCATCAAATTTTCCAAGGTTCAAACGGAGCCTAAATAATTAACCATGTGATCTATATGAAATACTTGCATACATGTGTGGTTACGAATACAAGACCGCCTACATTTATATCTTCTCAAACCCTACAACTATGAGACCTGCGTTGAGGGCTTTTGTTGTTGATCTGTATGAGATATTTTGTTCGGATTAATTGGAAAATTAGACATCATGTTGTAATTGCAATGGTTTGAACAATGTCAAAGCTAAATCTAAATTATTTCTTCCCCTTGACTCAAAGAAATAGATGTGGCAGACGAATCATTCACTTTGATTTCTAGTCGTATCATATGCAAGTCACTCAAATTTCTAGTCAGAATAAACTTGGATTGGATCTTGTTCACTCGACTTCAATTTGGTTGATATTTGACCTATTAAAATTATTTTGTAAAGAAATAACTTTGCAGGACAAATTTCAAATTAAATTTGAATTTGGCTTTAGCCCAAAGAATACGAACTTGGATCGTTCAGTTGAGATTTTGAGAGGATCTCCAATGGCTGCCTCACGAGCCAAAACGAAAGAGAGAGAAAGGGGGTGAGGCAGGGGGTGCTCCGCTCGTCAACTCACTGCAACCGGCTCATAGGGAGGCTTGCGGGTGAGAGCCAGCTCTCACGGGGCCATCTTTGGATTTTTTAATATTTTTTGATTAGTTTTTTTATTTTAAAAATAAGGTTATGTGTAATAGAGTGGGTCTACGGATATTATTTTATTTGGTGAGTTAAAGCGACGAATCTTTTATTATAGAGAAAGAAAATTATGGGCTAAAAAATTAAATTACAAATTAATATGATAGAGGTAGACTTCTATCGATGAGCTAAAAAAATGACTCATGAGAATGCTATAAATATTTTTGCCAATTACTGGATCACTTGTACTTTTTGGAGAACCAAAAAGAAAAACGGAATGTAGCTGTCACGCATGCCGTGCATGTGAACAGGTGACAAAGTTACAAACCGCAATGCTCGGGAAAGCACCAGATCCAGTTCAGGTAGACCCGTCTCACATACTTCCGTATATATATAGTAGCCGAAGGGTGGGCGGAAATCACTTTTTTATTTTCCTCCCCAATTTCACTCCAAAAGTTCAAATTTCATTCGAAAAGCTCATCATTCTTCTCGTTTACGCAAACGTCTCATTCCAACAAACAAGGCACGGTGCAAGGAAATTTCCCTCTCTTCCTGACAAAAAGAGGCGGGCCGCTTTTGTTTTTCTTTTGTCTTGACGAAGAGAGGATAAAAGCAATCTCTGCGATTTGTTTATCTTTCTACTTCGGTGATTTTGGATTTGGGAATAATATGGCGGAGCAGAGAGAAGCATTGTTGTTGAAGGACTATTACCACTACGAGAATTGCCCAGGATGCAAAGTTGAGAAGCGAAAAGCCCAGAAATCAAACCCGCCTTGGCTTCATTTTTTCTTCATCTGGGTTGTCACCCTTTGTGCTGGTAACCCTCTCTCTGCATTCTCCCTTCTGGGTTGCTTAGTCTTTTATCTGGGCTTTTGGGGTTTATCATAATTATCCACGAGAGTTGAATGGGTTCATGATTTTCCCGTAGATTGTGAATATTTCTCTTCTTCATATTATGTCATATAATAATGTTCTTAAAGATATGTATTAAGATTCTCTGTTACAGCTGAGGATTTCAAAGTTCTACTAGTTCAAATTTCGTGAGCCATGTAAAATGTATGAGAAGCCACTTCTAAAGGTTGATTTCTCTTTGTCCTAAGTTTCTGAGCAAACTCAAAATTCCCGAACTATTACTAAAGATTTCAAAACTTTAAGGAAGATTCAGGGCTTGTTTTAGAAGTTATATACTATGAAGGAACAGAAGCAGTGTTTTTACTCGTCATTTCTTTGCCTATTCCAGTTGCGCTTCAACATTGAGTTCTGTTTTTGCTGGTCTTTTTTTATTTCAACTGCTTTTTGATGAATTATTTTGAGGGTTGGTGACCTTATTGATTTGTTGTGGTTACCCAGTTGTGGGGACTATATTACATTACTCTTTGATTTAGAAGTGTCCACAGCAGTTTGGTGTAGGTCATGTACCTTAATAAAGTGTTAGGTAGAAAATTAATTGTTTATGCCCAACAGTTGATGAGGTCTCCTTTCTGGTGTATATTTTTAACTTTTGTATTTTGGCCATAAAAGAAGGGTTATTTTTTCCTTTTTGGAGGGGGGGGGGGAATGTTACGGAAGTTGAACAGGGGTTTCTTTGGTAGGCTGATAGAGATGCTTTCTTGTTCATGACCTGATTGTTTGTGAGGTTGACAGAGATGTATACTGTTACAGAGGCCAATGGCCTGAATTTACAATTATTAAAGCACAGAATAGGTTCGGCTGCACCGAATATGGCAAATCTAAATTAGCCTGGTCTTACTTTCTAGATTTTAATGCATTAAACTTTAGCCTTCTGGAAGAGGAATATGATACCTTTGCCTTACCTGTTTCTGGGCTCTACTTGAATCATGCAAATTAATTAAATCCACCAGCCTTTTCCTGATTTTGCTTTCCAGAACTCCACTTCGTGTTTTGAGAAGGTTCGGATTTTCTTTGTCCCTTTCTGCACTATTAGTATGGTGTGGTCTTTTCTAGTTATAAGTTTCTTAAAGTGGGGTCAGTAGAAATGAGTACTTGATGAGAAGAGTGAAGGTTGTAGCTCTAAGCTGTAGATTAAAAGGGGGAAATGGCCTAATGGTTTGGTTTATAATTCTTCCTGTGTGGGTATTTCTCTCATCTTAGTGCTTAGGAATTTTACATCTATTCCAGGTTGCATTGATGTTCTCTTTTCTCTTTTGGGGGAGTTTGGATATTCAATGAATGTTATCATTTCGGGGATTTTTCTGAGGAAGCTTCTTGTGAAACTCAAAAGTTTGAAATTTTTTTCTATATGATTAGAGACGGCATGAAATATGGATTTTTCTTTTGTGGCATGGATTCTGGTGACCACTAATAAGTTGGCTATGAGGGTAATAATGTAGTGCATTTGAAAAAAAATCGTATGTGGTGAAGTCGCTCCCTTTTATCAGAGCACTTGCATTACTAATTGATATACGCTTCTCATTGTACTGGTTACCTAGTCTAATTTGACTCATGTAGGCTTGTCTTTTAGTTCTAAAGTATGCCCTTTATTTTGTGTCAATTGCAGCACTGCCAATATCATCCATCTTCCCTTTTCTATATTATATGGTATGTGCATATCTTTCTTGTAATCATTCAACTGTGACTTAATTACTGGTTCTATTTCAAGTCAAGATTTTGCTTCAATCCATGCATATGATAATTGTTGTTTCATTGTGTAGATAAGAGACTTCAATATTGCAAAAAGGGAAGAAGATGTTAGCTTCTATGCTGGTTTTGAGGGTAAGCATGATTCTCTTGCTTAAACTGATCGGCATCTGCATTTGAGACTGATAGGCTTCTGTATTGTTGCAGGATCTGCATTCATGGTTGGAAGAACTTTGACAGCTGTTTTGTGGGGCATAGTGGCTGATCGCTACGGCCGGAAGCCTGTAATAATTTTTAGCGTAATGGCAGTGTTAGTACTCTCTGACAGCTCCTTAACAGCCTTTTCCATACGGGGATTAAGTTCTAGTCTCTTTTAATGTGGGTTTTGACTGGGAATCCGGACTCCTAACTGATGTCATTTTTTTTTTTTTTTAATTCGTGTTCAAACCAGAGTTATACTTAACACATTATTTGGCTTGAGTGTGAACTATTGGATGGCACTTACTACGAGGTTTCTTCTTGGAGCTTTGTGTGGCATACTTGGGCCTATCAGGGTATGATCATAACACTGCTGTTCAGATATGTTACTTAGGCCTTTCATGCCTGTCCACATTGTTTAGTTAGATGCCATGTTTGTATCTGTCGCTTGCCGTTTTATCTTGGGTGTCACAATTGTTTCTGCATTCTTGCCCAAGCAGCCCGACTCAATTATCAGTTTCTCCAAGAGTAGGTTTTTTTTAAAAATTTTATTGCCTCACCTTTTGATCTTGTCATCCAGGCTTATGCTGCTGAAGTTTGCCGTAGGGAACATCAAGCTTTGGGAATGGCGATGGTATGAACAATGTTATAGCCTTGGTTTGGGCAATGCATATTCTCTACCTTTTTCTGGACACATATTGAATAGCAAGCATTCAATGCATTTCAGATAAGTTCATCATGGGGCATTGGCTTGGTCATTGGTCCAGCCATTGGTGGTTATCTTGCACAGGTGAATTCCTTTTCTGTTAAGATGATGTTCATTTGTTTGTTTTGATGCGTGCCAAGATAATTGTCCTCGAAATTCCAGTCTTTCTTTGCATTTGGTGTTTATTTACATCTTGGATTTCAATCTACCTTGTCACAGCCTGCAGAAAAATTTCCAAATATCTTTTCGCAGGACTCAATTTTTGGGAGGTAAGACCAGTTCTTTCAACTTGTCATACCATTACGATTCTATTGTACTTCTGCATCCAACCACTTTACTGATACATCAATTGCTGCTAATAATCCATTTCAGGTTTCCATACTTCCTTGCTTGTTTGGTCATATCAATCTTTTCTTTGGTTGTGTTTTTTATCTGCTTTTGGCTCCCGGTATGATCTCTTTCTCCGTTGATGTATATTGCGCTACCACTATAGCTCTTAATTTTTTTCACTGTCTGCAATTATTCATTATAGTTACGCCTTTCTGATGGATGAAAACTTGCTGTAGGAAACACTGCATAAGCATGGTACTGATGAAAAAATCAAGGAGCAAACGAATGATGTAGAGTATGCTCCTGTGTGGACGTCAGATCATGCTGAAAAGGCACAAGACAGCGGAGAAGGAGCTTCAAATACCTTGGTCGTCCTTTTAAGAAATTGGCCTTTGATGTCAGCTATCATAGCATACTGTGTCTTCCAGCTACACGATATGGCCTACATCGAGGTAAGATGGTGCTAAATTTCTTAGGGTCCTCTGATTGATACTTTCTATGTGCTACACAATTGACGGGCAGAAAAATGAATAAATGTGAAGCTTCTAAGTTTGGAGTCTACATTTTTTTTAAAAAAAATGTAAAACAGATATTCTCATTATGGGGTGTCAGTCCGAAGACTTATGGAGGATTGGGTCTTTCAACTCAAGATATTGGTCAAGCTCTTGCAGTAGCAGGTATGATAATCTGCTTCCATCAGCAGCTGCATGAAATTACTGGTTTGATAACACAAATCTTAGTATCATGCTCAGAATGATACGAATTATCTGTGTAAAGTTGTCCTTATTTACAATCCTTATGCTAATTATGTACAGTTTGCTCAAGCCTGTTCTCTGACATTCTTCCTGAATGACTGTAGGAATTGGGTTACTACTATGCCAACTATTTGTCTACCCAGTCTTGGAGAGGACTTTCGGGCCAATCACTGTTTCACGTGTTGGGGCGGTATGTTTCCAAGTTTCATATCGAATTCTCTCAATGCTTTATCAGACCCTGCCAAAATTTGTTGATACTGATAGTTTCACAAGCAGGTTCTTAGTATAGCATTGCTGTCAAGTTATCCCTTCATTGCTAAGCTCTCTGGCAGGAGGCTCACTGTTATGGTTGATGCTGCTTCGGCACTGAAAAATGTGCTTTCGGTATGTCTTTTTCTGTCCTTGGTCACAATTAGTTTATTGAAAAGTTTTGAGCAATTTTCAGTGAACAAAGTAAATGCTTGGTTAAGCTGCTATCATCATCTTTAGCTTCATTTATGTGGTTTTCCATGGGGATCAACCTTGAATATTCAGGGTTGTCTGCTAGCAGTTTCTTTTTCTCCACAGATGATGCCTGCTCAAACACCAAACACACCCATTACCCTGACGTCAGCCGGACCTTTTTTTTTGGGGGTTTGTGCCTGTCAGCTGGCTTATTCTTCAACAGATGCTAGTGACTCCAAATATCAAACAGACCTGATACCCTTGGGTCTAAGGCAGAGTTTCTATATGTGTGTGTCTGTGTGTTTTGTTTTCTTTTTCTTTTTCTTTTTCTTTTTTTGTTCTGTTTTGTGGCGTCGGAGGTATGGCTATTCTCTGTAATATTGCATATAGCAAAGAAGAGCACACCTATGTTGCAATGTCAAGACAACATAGCTGTCAAGTAGGACTCGGCAATTTTTTAAAGAGAATTGAATATTTTTGGCCTAAAATAGAGGGTGATTGCCCATGCTCATGTCCAAGTGTCAGATGTGTGAAATGGGTACTCTAGGGAAACTAAAGAATCCAGGTAACCTTACTTCCTTTAGATCCCCAGATTTGTAAGTTGTTAACTGCCCACTAATGTAGTTCCACAATCCTGGATTTTACGATAGCTGAAAATTTATACTTATAGCAACCTTTTTTCAGCTACCTAGGAAGTAAATGGGCATTTCACCCTCTAGAAGAGGGAGTGAAATGCCCAATTGTGAAGTGTTACAGCTAACTTGATGGAATGGGCAATGTTGAGGACATGCGAAACAAAAGTTACACTACTGAAAATTGTTATGTTTAGGGCTTAGGGCAATGATGGCACCTATGTTTCTTGGACTGGGTGTGTTATTCAACATTACATGAATATATGTTGCTGTCAAATTCAGCCATTTTGTAAAGTTTCTGTGCTGTCTAAAATGTGAGTCACCCGCCTGTCCCAATGTCAGAGGTCAAGTGCACCTAGCGAGGTAATCAAGTTGAAATGATGAGCTTGAGTGACATAGAATGGTGTTGATAACATGATTGGTATTACTTGCATTATCGTGCAATGTTCCTTCCAGTATAATACTGCTCAGCATCTGACTTTCAGAAATCACAGGTGTCTATCACTACGGGGTTGTTTCTTCTGCAAAATAGAGCTGTGGTAATCCTTCTTTCCTGTTTCTTCAACTCTTCTTGCAACATTTTCTTATCAATAAGTTACCTAGAGAACTGAGATCTCTCATCTTTGTAATTCCGGAATCAGAGCCAAGAACATCGAGGAGCTGCTAATGGCCTTTCTCTCTGTGCTATGTCTTTCTGCAAAGCAGTTGGCCCTGCCGCTGCTGGATCCCTGTAAGTATTCTTTGTGCTTTTCAGATTTAGCTCAATTTTGAAAACTGATGTTTGCTTGTCAGGCTAACTTGAATATTTGCCACTGATGTGTCATGTAATCTTTGAGAAGCT
Organism: Carnegiea gigantea; assembly: GCA_029747015.1. NCBI lineage: Eukaryota > Viridiplantae > Streptophyta > Magnoliopsida > Caryophyllales > Cactaceae > Carnegiea > Carnegiea gigantea. Next base: position 520,112 of record JAKOGI010000456.1, read on the forward strand.
TTCTAGTTTCTGGATGGACTTTAGGTTACATCATTTCACCTTGATCACTCCTATTTCCATCCCTCGTGGGAGAGGCCATTCATATGCTGGCTTGACTTCACTCTGTCATGAAATGCCTGATTTAGACCTTATCTGTGTGATACAGCAGACTTGCCCAGACCCAAATTAGGGAAAGCTTGATTTTGACCTCAACCTGACTTTGACTCTGGGACCAAACTGAACCAGTTCTTAATTTTCATGACCAATGCTGCTTATATTTTTAACCAACCAATAGCAGGCTGCAGACCCCAAACTTGGCCTGGACCGAAACTACACCCAAGATATGAGAGAAGCTTAAGTGGCTGGAGCATTGTGTAGTTTTTGTCCATCCAAATGCACCCATAGCAATGCATCATTTTGGCTGTCCTTAGAGCCGTGACTCCTTTGCTGATAGGAGGCTCCGTTTGAGTTTGTTGTGTGATTCTCTCTTGGCTATGTATATAATTGCCATGCATTCAGTTATGCGATTAGGACCAATTGCGCATGGAGCCTTTCTGGTTAAACAAGGAATTTGCTCCATCTCCTACTCTGCCGTTACCCTGCCCCACAACTGGCATTCTTTGTTTGTTGATTTCACTGTGATACAGTTGGTATAGAACATTTCCATTCTTTGTTTCTAAAACCCAGATTGTTTCCTTCTTGCAGTCTTTCTTGGGCTGAAACTCGTCAGAATGCTCATTTCCTGCCAGGTATATTTATCCCTTTGGAAATTTTGTGTCCTTTCTAAATGAAAAGTTGCATGCGATCATGAAAGCATTCTATTAGCTTGACAATTTGCACCTATATGGGTAGTTGTGGGACTTGCAGCTGACCTCATTACATGACTTGCAGGGTCTCACATGGTTTTCTTCATTCTCAACCTGATCGAATTTTTTGGGTTTGTGATGCTTTTCAAGCCTTTCCTTGCTAAACCAGCTCAAGAATTTAGCTAGCTCTTTAGTTCCACAGCTTCGTGCTTTGTCTCAACCAGGGTTGGAAGCTCTTCTTCTCTCATCCGATGTCAATGAAGAGACCACAACTAGCCAAAGGGGGTTCCTCAAGCCCTTTCTGTTATTGTAGACACATGCTCAGATTCGGTGGCAAGTGTCAGACATCGGTACATGCGAGATGTTGGACTCGTCCAATTCCTAGAAGTATTGCTTCTTTTGATCTGCGAGAGCATCTGACATAATCATAGCTGGTCGACAAAAGTACTTGCAGTAAGATGAAGAATCCAAAACTCATTCTTTCAACCATCAGTTTCCTCAGCAAGATTGCTTGCTTTAGTGGGTGCTGGTAGTCAGAGAATTGATCGATTGCTAACCCTGTCTTCGATAGATGGATCTTGATTCATGTGTATCCATGAGTCATAATTGAATTTGGCTTTCGATTATATTCAATTATTCATGTGGCTTGTCTGTTTTACGTGTATCTCAGAGCAGTGTACCTGTCTTAACTTCCCTGTTATTGTAGCTTAATAAAATTAGACGGGACATTTTATGTTAATTGCAAATCCACCGATTTGGTCTTTGGGACCCCATTAGCGGATAAAGAAACATGTGTACAGCGTACATGGGAGGAAGTGGAAACGAATTGAAAATGGTATTGAACCTTACAAGTTCGTCTGGTGGGAAATTTAAAAAGATTCGCTCTAGAAAAGTCTATCTAGATTAGAAAAGTCTATCAAGCTTGGGTAGCATCTCTCTTATCTCCAATCTGATACAGGAGCACCAAAGCCATATAGATATTTTTGATATTTTAATTCCTTTTTTGTTATTGTAACCGAAAGATATGTGCATAGCGCGCAAATAGTTATATTTGGCGGGAAAAGTGGCCTGTTATATTACATGGAGATGGGTGAGAAGAGGGGATTAACAAGATATTTCTCATTTTCAATCTCTCTCTTCGCTCATTCTCTCTCTCTCTGTCTCTCTCTCTCCAACTTCTGATTCTATTCTCTCGCGCGTTTTGTGATGGTTTATCGAAATCTTAGATGAACACTTCAGGAGATTTCCTTGAATTGTTATCAGTGGTATAAGAGCATTCGCGATTTCTGGAAATCTATCACTCTGGCTCAGACTCGACAGAAGACAACCATGGAAGAAGCAGTGAAAACTCTCATGGAAGAACAACAAAAATGGATTCAACAACAAATTGCAGAACAGAACCAGAGAATCGAAGCTCAGCAACAGCAGATGATGACACAAATGTTGAACCAGTTTCGAATCCAGGATGAGAAAATTCAACACCACAACTTTGGATCAGGTACTGAAGTTGGGATTCGAAACAATATGCATTTTAACCCTAAAATAGAATTCCCTAATTTTGATGGAACTGACCCAAAAGGATGGAAAAAAATGCATTAGATATTTTTCTCTATGTCGGATCCACAAGGATTAGAAAATAGACCTTGTTGTTCTACATCCTAAAGGAGCAGCTGAGGTATGGTTTGGCAGCTATATTTTGGGTCGAAGGAATGTTGTGTGGGAAGAGTTCATTGTAGAGGTGTGCTCCAGGTTTAGAGACGATTTTGGAAGTAAGGCAGTTGAAGATTTTAACAGATTGTAGCAAACTGGAACCCTTGAGGAATACTTAGCTCGATTTGAAGAGCTTAAGGCTCTCCTATTAGTAAGGAACCCCACTATGCCTGAATCTTATTTTCTGGAGATTTTTATTGGAGGACTAAAGCCTACCATCAAATCGTTTGTGCGAGCATTTCACCCTAAAACTTGTATGCTGCTATGGAAACTGCTCGATTGCAGGAAGAAACCATACATGCTTTGAAGACACCCCCAGATAGGGGATTCAAACCTAGCAACCTAAACAATGCTAGGCTACTGCTGCCAACCCCAGTTTCAGTCAACAAACCTAATGTTACCACTGGTTCCAACACCAAAAGGGAGAATAATAGCTATAATTGGCCGAGACCAACCAAGTTCATTCCAGCGGCTGTGCGGGCTGAAAAAATGGCCAAAGGTTTATGCTATTATTGTGATCAACCCTTTGATAAGGGGCATAAATGCGGGAGTAAGACCACACAGCTCTTCCTTGTGGAGGTATTTGGCGAGGAAACCCAATAGGATGAAGATGCCATTGAGTTTTCAGGGGAGCTTGATTTTGCTTATGGTGAAATGGAACCTCAAGTATCCATGAATGCTATAAATGGGGTTTCTAGTTTCCATACCATGAGGATTAATGGACATTTGGGCAAGAAGACCTTACATATCCTCCTAGATTCTGGGAGCACTCACGACTTTCTAGATGTTGATTTAGCAAAAAGGCTGGGATGTAAAATGGAGCCTAAAACTATGCAGGCTGTTACCATAGCTGATGGGAACCAAGTCCAGGCTGTTACCATAGCTGATGGGAACCAAGTCCAATGCCAGTACATTTGTAGGAATTTTGCTTGGCAAATGCATAGTACTGAGTTTGTATCTAATGTATTGCTTATCCCCTTAGGAGGGTGTGACTTGGTGCTTAGTATCCAATGGTTGGCTACCCTGGGAACCATTAAGTGGAACTTCAAAAATTTAAAGATGGAGTTTCAACTTAATGGCAGGCATTATGTCATGAGGGGCTTAAAAGCTGAGAAGGCACAGATGATAACACAAGAACAGCTGCCCAAAGCCCTTCTAAATGCTGCCCACGTGTGCATGATATAGCTGATCCCAGTGACAACCACAAGCTGCCTTAGCCTGACCACTGAGAAGGCTCCACCAGTGCCTCTAGAACTGCAACCCCTGCTACAACACTACCAGGATGTATTTCAAGAATCCAAGAGTTACCGCCATGTAGTGGGTACTTTGACCACAAAATTCCTCTAAAACAGGGCACATTACCAATCAATATAAGGCCCTATAGGTATCCTTTGAAACACAAGGATATTATTAAGCAAATTATGCAAGAAATGATGGACAAAGGTGTGATTCAACTCAATTCAAGTCCATTTGCATTCCCGGTGATATTAGTTGGGAAGAAGGATGGGTCTTGGAGGCTTTGTGTTGATTATAGGGAACTAGACAAGCATACCATCAAAGACAAATTTACTATACCCATCATAGAGGAGTTGATTGATGAACTTGCTGTTTCCACCATTTATACAAAACTAGACTTGAGATCTGGATATCATCAGGCCAGAATGCATGAGGAGGATGTTATGAAAACAACATTTAAGACTCATTCAGGGCATTATGAGTTCTTGGTAATGCCTTTTGGATTGACTAATGCCCCAGTTACATTTCAAGGTCTTATTAACTTTGTGTTCAAGGAATATCTAAGAAAATTTATGCTCGTATTTTTTGGTGATATATTAATATACAGCCCCTGCTAGGAATCTCATCTTACTCACTTTCATATGGTTTTACAAACCATGAGAGACAATGCCCTTTATGCTAAACTCAGCAAGTGTCACTTGGCTATCCCTAAAGTGGAGTACCTTGGACACTATATCTCTGGTCACGGGGTAGAGACAGACCCAAAGAAGATTGAGACCATATTGCAATGGCCACAACCTAAAAATCAGAAGGAACTCAGGAGCTTTCTTAGATTCACAAGATATTATAGACGATTTATCAAAGGCCATGCCCATATCTGCAGGCCCTTGACAGATCATTTAAGGAAGGATGGATTCATTTGGAATGCAGCAACTACCGTAGCTATTCAAGACCTCATGACAGCCATGACTACAACACCTGTGCTAGCTCTCTCTAGTTTTTCCTTACCTTTTGAGGTTAAGACTGATGCTTCGACCCAAGGCATTGGAGCAGTATTGTAGCAAAATAGACATCCCATTGCCTTCATTAGTAGAAAATTGGGTACCAAGTGGGCTGCCTTGTTAGTTTATGAAAAAGAGTTGTTGGCGATTGTCTTTGCGGTGCAAAAGTGGGAGCAGTATCTTTGTTGCAAGAAAAGCAGAGTTTTAATATTTATAAACCCCAAGTGCAAGGTGTATCGTTGAGTACTTGGGGTGTCGTCCGCAGGGAATTGTGTTTCCAACTACCAGAGTTCACTAGAGCGTCTCAAGCTAGGCAGGATCGAAGGGTGAAGGAGTGGGGAGCTAAACTACGCTACAAACACAGAAACAAGCGACTTGGAATTGTGATTTTACCAATTAGTGAACCAACTAATCAATACGAGTCCTAACCCACCCAAACTACGCTATGAACAAGAGATGGTCGGTTGCACCATCAAAGACCACCCAAGCCCTCTCTCAAGGGTCATGAGCTAGTCTAATTCGTGTAACCACCTACTTTCGTGGGGTTAGTCGAATTAGACCACAAAACTAGCAACCCCGGACCTAGCTCGATTCGGATACTACTTTCGTGTCCCGAACTCGGCCATTCCCTTTCCCACACTAGCAAATTGACCTCACCTCTCAGCATAAGTCAATCGCCCAAAAATATGGATGAAAACCCTCTCAGGCATTTCATCGAACACTTGGCGGGCGTGAAGGAAAACTCTAAGTTCTAGGCATAGATTGGGTATGGTTAGGCCTAGTACAAGATCAATTAGCCATCAAGAGGCTAATCACAATTCAAGCCAACACAATCTACCAACAAATCATGAAAAACGCGTGAAAACCTAAACTAACCAACAAGAACATAAACTTGAAGAACAAAACGGAATGAAATAAAACAAATCTAAACAACTAAACAACATAAATTAACAATGAAATTTAAACACATAAATCGACCAAAACCAATACAAGAATCAAAATCAACAAAACATAATTAACAAGAACATAAAAAACTAGAGAGATAAAAGAGAAGGAAACTTAGTCTTGAATTGATGAAGAACTTGAAATCCAAAGGTTGAATCCAATGTTACAATCTTCAATCCTAAACTAATCTCCCTTCTTAACTAAAATCTAACCTAAACTAATCCTACAAAATCGCCAGAGCAAAGACCCCCAACGACCGAACGAACTCCCCCGCGAAGACGCCCGAACGAAGCTTAAATAGAAAAACCGAGGCCCGACGAACTGGGGGGGTGGCACGACCATGCCACGTGGCACGGCCACACCGTGCCACATTGCTGGCACGGTGGCCGTCTCCCCCGGTTTTGCCCCACTTTGCCGATTTTCGTCGGTTTTCGCTGTTTTTCGTCGTTTTGTCCCATCTTCGTCCCTTTCCGCGACGCTTGTTTGATTTGGAGTTGTTTTCTACAAAAACATAAATAAAACAAGGTAAAACCCCAAAGATTAAGTTATTATACGAGCTAAAAGTGGGTGAAAGAGGCACGTAAAATAGGTAAATTTACCGTTCAACACACCCCCACACCTATCTTTTGCTCGTCCTCGAGTAAAATAAAAGAAAACTAGAGTAAACAACTAACTCACTTTCGTAGGAATCACGGTTGCATTTAGCGTATGCAACAAGCCCTTTAAACCCCTTGGTTACCCCAAGTGGACGAGTAAGGTCTCGTGAGGGTTTGCAGAAGATATACCCACAAAATCTCAAAAAGGAAAAACAAAGAAAAGAGAAACAAAAGTCGAAAAATAAAAGTAGCAAAATACAATATATACATGGGGATAAACTGTACACAATCGAATCAACCAAAACCACCTAATAGCTCAAATATCAGTCTGTACACAGGCATTATATGCATTTCAGGACACATCATCCTAAAGAATGGCATCCAGACATCAGCTTTTCACCCCACGACGCATGAGGACATTGAATCCATCCTGGTGCCTAGTGAGCAAGTGTATCATCACCCTGAAACTAAGCCTACCAAAACCAAACTCAATCCCACGCAATTGACACAAGCTACCTTTTTGATTGGCTAGCATAGAAAGCAGGCTTCCCCAGTAGCAGTATTGCCTCAAAGGGTAACACCCAGTAGCGCATGCTTCAAAGGGGTACTTGTCATTTCCAACTCTTTTCTTCCCCACTTTCTTTTCTTTCCATTATTTTTTTTTTTCCAATACAAACTCATGTCACGCCTCAAAGGGATACACCCAGTAGCGCTTGAATTTGTTTGTTTTTGCTTTTGTTTTGGAAAAAGAAAGGGGGGTGCCAGCACATATAAAGGGAACTGTGCAGTAGACAATGGGAGAGTCGATCGTGGAAGACTAAGAATTCAGGATGATGACAATACATGAATTCAGGACTGGATTGCAAAATTACGCTGGACTGTCGGGGTTAGAACTGAGGTCTAAAACGACAGATTGGGGATGAATATCTATCATACACATTATACTTATATACGAGCTAACAGTCAAGGTATCAGGGATCAAGACTGATCAAAATAGTACAAAACTCCCCTAAATGCAAAAAGAAAAGAAAAAATTGTACAAAAAGGAGAAAAAATGAAAAAGTTATACAAAAATGAAAAATTTTCACAAAGATAAGAAGAAAAATGGGAGATGACCCCACCCCCACACCTAAATCTCACAATGTCCTCATTGGGAGCCGTGAGTCATCACCAACACACAAAAATAAAGAAAACAAAATCAAATACAAGAAAAACAAAAATCGACAAAAATATACACAAGCTAATACACTCTCCCAAAAAATACAATTCTCACCCAAAACAACAACACGTCACACATAAATACAAACTAACACCACCAAAAATAAATGTAGACCAATCCAATAACACCACCAATCACAACACAATAAAAATCCACAAAAACACAAAATTGGTGATCATAGCCAAAAACGGCTCAACAACAACCAAATTTCACCACTAAATGATCACCAACAAAAACACAATCCTAATATTTACCACTAAACAAGAACAAAAAGAAAGAAAAGAAAAATAAAAATAAAAAGAAGGGGGGAGAAGAGTGAGAACGAGTATACCAGGTTCGGGTACTGAATGTACCCAAACTACACCTCGCTAGGACGAGGTTGGGGAAGCGCGAGGAGCATCAGCCACTCCTCGGCGGCGTTCAGGACGCGCATCGCCAACTCAGATGCTGTCAACGCTCGCAGAAGTTTATCAAACACCTGAGCCTGCAACTCAGATGAGTGTAAGTAAGAGCACTTAAACAGGAATGCAGAAATAATAGTAAGTGCTCTCCTAAATTTATCAAATGCCTTAGAAAAATCAGTAGAATGATTGAATTCAATAGGAAAGATGATTTTTCCAGGCATGTCCTCTAGGTATAGACTATAAGGGTTAAGGGAGGGGTCATACCCTCTAAAGGCACCTAGGGACTCCATACAGTCTATCTCATTCCCCTCAAGCATATCATGACATGCAACGAGTGATAAATTATGGTACTCAGGGGAAGAGGAGGGTAGTGAACATGAAGAAGCACGAGAAATATCAAGGGGTTGAGGGATACATGGTCAGTAAGATCAGGACTAGATGAAACTACAGCCACAGCATCCACACAGGACTCCCCTCGAGAATCTTGTCAAGATCCTGCACCTCACTACAAGTACCGTCTGACTCAAGACAGAAATCATCCCCATCGACACTAGCACCAATACAAAATGTCGCACCTACCCCGAACTCCGTCGACTGAGCTAAAGGGAAAGGTGGATCAGGATAGGTCAAAGTGTTGTCCTTAAATGTGCTAGGTAGGGATGGAGCAACAAGAGGCAAAGTAGGTAAGGGAGGGTCGAGCACATCCTCTAGTCCGGACTCTAGAGGAGGAAAAGACGCACCATCATCACACAGATTGACATCAAGTCTAGGAGCACTAGAACTAGGGTCAATCTTGGGTGGTAGGTCATACTCCCTCGATTTATTAACAAACTCAGCAAACTCAACTTGTTGCTTGTTCATGGCCTCTATCATACTAGAAATTCTAGCAAAACCATCAGTAGAAATACGATAGGGACAAGAAACACTATCATGGTCAGAACGATGGCAGATCTCACATGCAAGAGGTGTATAATTAGGAATGCAGGGGGATGGGATGGATGAAGTAAATTGACTAGTCTCAAATTCATAAGTATCCCTAGCCAACCACTCAAGTAATTCCCAAGCTTCATCAACGTTTCGAGCACAGAAATCCCAATGCTCCAAAAGAGCACGGGTCTCACAAGTCACACCCTCATAGACCATGTTCAAAATTTCCCACTTCTCGAAGCAATAACCACAATGAGCAAGAAAAGCATGTAATCTATCATAGTATTGCCAAAACAATTCATGCTCATGTTGAGGGAAGTGGAAAGGAGACATATTTTCTTTTTTTTTTTTTTGAAATTTTTGATTTTTTGATTTTTTTGGATTTTCTAAAGGCCTAGTCTCGAATGCTGAAGTAAACCCCAATATTGAAAAACGCCAATTCCCCGGCAACGGCTCCAAAAACTTGTTGCAAGAAAAGCAGAGTTTTAATATTTATAAACCCCAAGTGCAAGGTGTATCGTTGAGTACTTGGGGTGTCGTCTGCAGGGAATTGTGTTTCCAACTACCAGAGTTCACTAGAGCGTCTCAAGCTAGGCAGGATCGAAAGGTGAAGGAGTGGGGAGCTAAACTACGCTACAAACACAGAAACAAGCGACTTGGAATTGTGATTTTACCAATTAGTGAACCAACTAATCAATACGAGTCCTAACCCACCCAAACTACGCTATGAACAAGAGATGGTCGTTGCACCATCAAAGACCACCCAAGCCCTCTCTCAAGGGTCATGAGCTAGTCTAATTCGTGTAACCACCTACTTTCGTGGGGTTAGTCGAATTAGACCACAAAACTAGCAACCCCGGACCTAGCTCGATTCGGATACTACTTTCGTGTCCCGAACTCGGCCATTCCCTCTCCCACACTAGCAAATTGACCTCACCTCTCAGCATAAGTCAATCGCCCAAAAATATGGATGAAACCCCTCTCAGGCATTTCATCAAACACTTGGCGGGCGTGAAGGAAAACTCTAAGTTCTAGGCATAGATTGGGTATGGTTAGGCCTAGTACAAGATCAATTAGCCATCAAGAGGCTAATCACAATTCAAGCCAACACAATCTACCAACAAATCATGAAAAACGCGTGAAAACCTAAACTAACCAACAAGAACATAAACTTGAAGAACAAAACGGAATGAAATAAAACAAATCTAAACAACTAAACAACATAAATTAACAATGAAATTTAAACACATAAATCGACCAAAACCAATACAAGAATCAAAATCAACAAAGCATAATTAACAAGAACATAAAAAACTAGAGAGATAAAAGAGAAGGAAACTTAGTCTTGAATTGATGAAGAACTTGAAATCCAAAGGTTGAATCCAATGTTACAATCTTCAATCCTAAACTAATCTCCCTTCTTAACTAAAATCTAACCTAAACTAATCCTACAAAATCGCCAGAGCAAAGACCCCCAACGACCGAACGAACTCCCCCGCGAAGACGCCCGAACGAAGCTTAAATAGAAAAACCGAGGCCCGACGAACTGGGGGGTGGCACGTGCCACACGGCCACACCGTGCCACATTGCTGGCACGGTGGCCGTCTCCCCCGGTTTTGCCCCACTTTGCCGATTTTCGTCGGTTTTCGCTGTTTTTCGTCGTTTTGTCCCATCTTCGTCCCTTTCCGCGACACTTGTTTGATTTGGAGTTGTTTCCTACAAAAACATAAATAAAACAAGGTAAAACCCCAAAGATTAAGTTATTATACGAGCTAAAAGTGGGTGAAAGAGGCACGTAAAATAGGTAAATTTACCGTTCAATAATCTTCTAGGGAAGCCATTCATTATCCGGACAGACCAAAAGAGTTTAAAGCATCCTCTAGAGCAGAAAATATCCACCCCCTTTCAGCAGTTCTTGCTTTCAAAGCTAATAGGGTTTGACTATGAGATTCACTATAAAAGTGGGTCAGAAAACTTTGTGGCTGATTCTCTTTCCAGGATTTCAGGAGCTGACTTGCTACTTATGGCCCTTTCCACCATACAGTTTGACTTAATGTCCCTCATAGAGCATACATGGCAATCTGACCCCTCCCTGAAACTGATTCTTCAACAAAAAGAAGCTGACCCTACTACCTTTCCAAAATACCAGCTCTGCAATGGTCAGTTGACAAGAAATGGATAGTTGGTTGTAGGTGCTGACCCTATTATGAAGTCTAAGCTTTTCCAGTAGATGCACACTTCTTCGGCTGGAGGTCATTCAGGGCGTGATGCAACCTTGAAAAGGCTGAAACAGCTCTTCTTTTAGAAGGGTATGAATAAGGAAGTACAACAGTTCATTAGGCAATGCTCTACTTGCCAAGCCTACAAGTATGACACTGCAGCACAACTGGGGTTATTACAACCTTTACCCATTCCTGAGGAGTTATGGATTGACATTTCCATGGACTTTATCGAGGGGTTGCCCAAATCCCAAGGAAAAGAGGTTATTTAGGGGTCGTAGACAGGCTAAGTATGCCCACTACATCGCCCTTTCTCACCCTTACACAACAGAGGATGTAGCTCAAGCTTATTTAGACAACATCTTCAAACTACATGGTCTACGCCACAGCATTGTTAGCGATGGAGATGTATCTTTGTTAGCTCATTTTGGCAAGCTCTTTTTTCTGTATTAGGGGTGGATCTTCTATTATCCTTAGCTTACCATCCCCACACGAATGGTCAGACTGAAGTCTCAATCGATGTTTGGAGACTTACTTGCGGTGCATGTGTATCCAAACTCCCAAAGAATGGTCCAAATGGTTGGCCTTGGCTGAATGGTGGTATAATACCTCCTACCACTCTGCCTCACAGCTTACTCCTTATGAAATCGTTTACAATCACTACCTCCTCTGCACTTACCCTATCTCCCTGGTGAATCACCACACCTAGCTATTGATAGATCAATGCAAAAGAGAGAACAGATGATCAGTCTCCTCAAGAAGAATTTGGAGAGGGCTCAGCACTGGATGAAACAATTGACTGATAAGGATCAAACTGCAGGAGTTTTCAAGAGTGGGAACTAGGTCTGGCTGAAATTACATGCTTATAGACAATCCAGTGTGCAACACCGAAGTAACACCAAATTGGCTCCCAAGTATTCTGGCCCTTTCCAGATCATTGACAGGATTGGCCAGGTTGCTTAAGAGTTGGCCCTCTCAGCAACTGCTCTAATCCATCCTACCGTGCATGTCTCTCAGCTCAAGCAAGTTCGAGGTCATCTCCCTCATTTGCCTTATATCCCTAAGTGGCTTCAATATAGTCATACAAACACTACCCGACACCCAGAAAAGATACTTGCTCGACGGATTGTGAAATGCCAGAATCATACTGCAGTCCAGTTCTTAGTCCAATGGCAGGGCCTCACTGAAGACCAAGCAACATGGGAATTCGCAGATGCCTTCACCACCAAGTTCCCTTTGTTCCAGCCTTGAGGACAAGGCTCTCTAAATAGGGGAAGTAGTGATACAGGAGCACCAAAGCCATATAGATATTTTTGATATTTTAATTCCTTTTTTGTTATTGTAACCGAAAGATATGTGCATAGCAGGCAAATAGTTATGTTTGGCGGAAAAGTGGCCTGTTATATTACATAGAGACCGCTGAGAAAAAAGTGGATGAACAAGATATTTCTCATTTCCAAGCTCTCTCTTCGCTCATTCTCTCTCTCTCTCTCTCTCTCTCTCTCTCTCTCTCTCTCTCTCTCTCCAACTTCTGATTCTATTCTCTCGCGCGTTTTGTGATGGTTTATCGAAATCTTAGATCAACACTCTAGGAGATTTCCTTGAATCGTTATCACAATCTCTGGGTTGCTGTCCTATTCGGTTCATTTGAGATAAAAATAAAGGCTTAGTCGGTGTCCGAATTTATCCTGTAAAAAGCAATGAAGTTTTTGCAAGGCAAACTATTGGTTGAGAATTTGTAATGGTTTTTGAATATAATATCAAAACAACTAGTTGTGATACAATGTAAAATCTTATACTAAGATTGATTTTGGTAACAAAACAATATGTATACTGCATAAACCCAATGAAGCAACACCTATAAATAGAACCAAGGCAATGACTGATGGGTCTTTACCAAGGATTCAAAATGCGATTTCGGTCACGATTGCGTTTACGTCGCTATATGAAAAATTCGCTCTAATGCGGAAATCTCATTCCATATCGCGGCGAAATCACGCTTCGGCTAATTCAAAAGCCTTTCTGATCCACCGTTTCGTCACAGATCGGCGACATTTTGAATTCATGGTCTTCACAACTTATACATGTTTGAGACAAAGTGAGATGAGTCCGGGGCTTGTTATTAGATGATCATAGCATAGGCAAAAATTGCGGTTAGGGTCAGATTCGGGCTAGACAAGATGGATAATATCAAAATTCGGATAAGAAATTGACGTCCGATATCCATTTTCTTGGGGATCGGACAATTCGGACAGGATAAATTTGGGTCAAAATTGGGTTTGGATAATAACAATATGAAAAGTATGTTTGAATTTAAAATTCAGATGAAAATTCATGACTGTACTCGATTTTTTCCTGATTGGATAAATTCCGATATTCAGATCGGACACATTCTGGTATTTAGATTGGGCAAATTTTGCAAGTGCGTCGATCGTTTTCAAGGGGAAGAAGGGGACTTTTTTAAATTACCATATTTAATCAATTGAATTAGGGACTATTCTTTTTGCTGGGAAATAGGGCTTCGAAAACGGGTGAAGTTGGTTGAAGTAGGTTGAAGTTGTTTTTTTTTTTTTTTTTTTGTTGAAGTGTGTTGAAGTTGATTGAAGTAGGTTAAAGTTGGTATTTTTTTAATTGAAATTTGTGAAATATGTTGAAGTTGCTAAATTTGGATATTCCAACGAAAAGAATAGGTTATGTTGATGGAATCAATAAATGATTTGACTGAGGGGACAGCTGTTGTGAGACAGGTTTTCAAAATATTTTAATTTTGATCCCAAACCACAAGTATTGATAGAGAGGGTATATATGCTATGCATTTGCTTAAGTATCAAAGAATTATTTACTATTGGATCCACTGATATTTGATGTATGACTATTTCAAACCATAATTTTGAAAATAAGCATTTGGTTCATCAAACTTTTAAAAATCAGTCGAACTTAGTCGTAACAGCAGCAATAATAGCAAGAATCACACTAGTAACAGTAGCAGTAACAATAACAATAATAATAACAATAATGATGACAACAAGAACATATAAAAAGTTTGAAAAAGTTTCTTTCCAAGGGGTAGTAATCAAAAGAGTTTATTTGCTTTGTAGTTCCTCCAATAATAATAATAATAATAACAATAGTAATAGTAGTAGTAGTAGTAGTAATAATAATAATAATAATAATAATAATAATAATAATAACAATTTTTCAATAATATATAAACCTTTCTTCAGAAGGAATAGTAATAATAATAGACACTTGAAAGAATTTTTTCACTTTCACTGCAACCACAATGACTGCAGACTGTTCCTAGATCTGATCAAATTGAGGGTTGAGGCAGATTAACAGTTGAGTCATGAGGGTCATTGGGTAGGATTTCCTCGATCCTAAGCCTACCCATCCCTTATGCAGGTGAGCATACCTCCGATTCTCACCCTTAGGGGTGAGAAAAAAAACCAGGTACCCGATTTTGGGCTTAGAATCGGTTTGGACCCGGTGGGTATGGACCCAAACTTGGTTAGACCGGTTCCGGGATCGGTACTAAAATTTAGGATCCGGTTATAACCGGGTTCGGTATAGGGTCCTGAAAATTTGGACCTGGACTCGGATCCAATACCCAGTACCCGGCCAAAATTTAAAGAATCTTGATTAAAAAAACATAAAAATTAAACCCTTATTCTTCAAAGGATGTGTCCTTTGTACCAAAACCCAATTTCCAACTCCCAATTACCCCAATTTAACGCTTTGTACTTTTTGCTTTTAATTTATCCCCAACTTACTCTTTATGTATCTCTACCGTCATGGATTTCTTCCTTCACGTTTTAACTCTTCCCCTTATGAGCATCGTTGCTTACTACATCTTTGTTTTTATATTATTTTGATAGTTTCCCTCTCTTTCTCTCTCTATTTCAAGTGAATTAAAATAATTTTTAGGTCTCTCGTTTGTTTTGTAATCTTAATTTGTGGGTTTCTTATTAATATTGTCTCTAATTATTTGAGTTTATTTTAAAGTACGTGAATATTTTTCACTGCTCATTTCGTACTTAATTTAGCTTTATAATTTGATTTTTAGGAATTTAGCTTTAGATGTGAGCTCTCAACGTCTTTCAATTCCTCACTATCCGTATTTTATTAGGAGGAAAATGAAAACAAAAAAAAACATTTAGAAACCGGTTGCCCGGAACCGAACTCGGTTCTAACTGGATCCAGGACCGGGTTTAAATTCTAAGACCCCGTTGGGGGGAGCGGTTCCAAATTTTAGGACCCGGTTCCTATCGGGTCCTAAAATTCCAACCAGGTACTCGATCCCACTCACCCTTAATCATTTTAACCCTACATGGACCCCTGGGTCATCGGGTCACACCGACCCTCAAACCCTTCTTACTTAGAAAATGAGATTTTTCAATATATTTCGTTTCCATCATAAAGTTCAAAAGTAAAATGTTTTTCATCAATTCATCTTCATAGATTGACTCACTAACAATTCTTGTTTTGTATCCAACGATCTTTCCATCTAGACTCATACTTCGGTCTACACTGTATCTTGCGGGTTCAAACTCATTCTACGTATTTTACTGGTCATGCTAATTGTATCAGCTTCTTTAAGCTGTTCTTTAGCTAATTCTACTCATGCTTCTTAATAATTAGGGTTCAATAGTAATTCTCATCAATTTTATCATATTTTTCTTATTAATTTTTGTAGGGTTAGCAAAGTTAGATATCTATGATCAGTCAATTTTTATTTTAGCAAGATTTGATTTGATCATCTGGATCTTTTGCATCGAAGTAGGACTTTCAAATTTTTCTGCCTTTATCATTTTACCTTAGTCTTTGGAAATATCTTATTATGCAATTTGTAGATAATTTTTCAAAATATCCTTAATGGATATCATCCTCTTTTAATGTCAATTCCTGCTGCTTTTATCTTAAGGGATATGAAGTTTTTAATAAATTTATCTTTTAGGCTCACATAATATCCAGGTCGACAATTGAATTCTACTGATCCATTACATAAATTAGTCTTAATTCCTGTGATAATTTGATTATTAAACTTGGTATGCCTAATATCACAGAGTAAAGCATAAAGATTAATTTCTTTATCCTAATGTTGTAATGGAGTGATTTCAACTTGGACGCTTTCAATATGGATATACCTATACTTTCTATCTTTGTTATGCTTAAGGATATTTTTCTAATTAATGAGATTAACTTCTCTAACTTCATACTCACAATCTTTGATCACTAGATCTTTCTCCATCATTTCACATACGTATTTGCTTTTTAATTGAAAGATGGACTTTTTATAGATCATATCTTTTTGGATTATGGGAAGGACTCAATATCCTTTAACTTCTTTATTATCATTGTCTACAACAAACTAATTTCCTTAAAGATCACAAAGACTAATCGAGTTACTTTTCATCATATGACTTGTTTCTTTATAATCACTTTCTTTATAGTCCTTGTCCAATATAATTTCAACAATTTCTTTGTTGTTACTTAGGGCCAAGTTTAATGCCTCATCTTCACTAAGCTCAACATAATCTAGGCTACCTAAGGTCTTGATAAGCTTGTTATTCTTTCTATTTTTGCATTCATTAGCATAACATCCTACTTCTCCATATGCGCAACATTTGTAGTTGTTCTTCTCTGCAGGACAATAAGCTGCTTTCTTTAAAAATCTTTGGTTTTTAGAACTTAGTTTGTTATAATATTTTCATCTGCATTTCTCTCCCCTTTGCTTGTTAAAGCTCTTCTTCTTATAAAATTTTATTTTTCTTCTCCTTTCAGGTTCTTTTCCAAATTGGTGAGGCGAATCCCAACAAGTTAGAAATTGATTCTTAATTTTCTTTTACTTTTTGAGATCAAGATATTGATCATTGACCCATTATCTTAAATAAAAGATTTTTGAACCAAGGGTGTCAATAACATTTGCCCGTTCAAGCCAAGCAATGTATTTATCATTAATGATGGAATTTATTGGATATAGCAATTTATCATAGAACATATCAAGATTGGTTTCATTATACCCAATTTTGTAATAATATTCACTAAATTTAGCAATATAATTTTTCAGATATCTCATGTCCCATAATTCTATATTATTAATCTTTCTTTGCCATTCTCTTGCTCTCTCTTCAGAATCAAATTTAGCTCCTATAAACTCAGTCTCGATTTCCTTACATAGATTTTTGAATATTACAGCTGGTGTTTCCATCATTCTCAATGTATTTTTACCGTCTTTATTTAGCGAATCATGCCAGTCAGCTGTAGTGTCAGAAAAACCATGTTCGATGTAGTTTAGGAAATTTGAAGCAATCTATGTAGTATTTAGGTTTAAGACATTATTCATGCCTCTTTTCCAATGTTTAAATATTTCTTCTCTATTACAAGCTCCATCTGTATTTAAGATGTATTCTATTTGACTAATTTAAGTAAAGCCAACTTCTTCAAATGATGTAGTTTTTCTTGGGACAAATGCGAAGGAAAAAATTGGTTGTACGTCCTACTGGAACGCACTTAAGTCTTATAAAATGAGTATTTTTTCTAGACGGTTCATCAAATTCTTCAGATTTAGGAACAACATTGTTAACCAGATTGGTATCTATTTCTCCTAAGTCTAGTTCTTCTCCGATTTTGTTAATCTCGACTTCAACAATCTTTTTACTATATTTTTTTATTCCAGTTTTCTTCTGATTTCTTCTAAAGGTATCACATTAAGATCATCTAATTTAATCATATTCATCTGGTGATATATTTCTTCTTCTAATAGGATATTATTAGTCCCTTCATTATCATCAGATAACACATTATGCTTATCATTAATTGTAGCCATAATTTTGTTTAATTCTTCTAGGTTTTATTCTTTGTCGAACATATTCTGTAGTTCTTCAAGAGCATACTATTTATACTCCATCTTCTTCTTCTTTTCTGCTTTTTCAGCCAATTTTTTACATGATTTTTCTCCAATTTCTTTTTTAATTTTTATACCATGTAAAGGAAAATGATTTTTGTTTTTTGGATTTTGGAAAGGATATTTATGCTGAAATAGAGTACTAATACTGGAGGTAGATTTTCCACTATGTCTAACCTTATTAACTAGAGAAAGGTGAATTACAGATAATTACTTCTTAAATTCCATGACTTCGTTTTTAATTTTAGCTAATTCTACTTTTATTATAAAATTATATCAGTGATATAATTTAAATAAGGTGCTACTGAAGAAATGTCTTCTAGTGAGAGAACAATATGAGAATAATTCGGTCCATGACAAGCAGGTAATGATTCAAGCATTAATCACAATTAATTAGCATAATTAATTATTAATTAGCTTAATTATTTTTATTTACGTGGCTCTGATATCAGTTGAAAAAGGGCTTCGAGTAGTACTTAAAAGAAAACTTACACATGCATAAATTTAGATTTTGGAAAGTAAGTTTTTAAGGATTGGGGTTAAAATGATAATTTAAAAACTTAGGGGGCTTTTTGCAATATAGATAACTAGTTTTGGCAAGTTTGGTTCTAGAAATTATTTGCACCAAAGTTGGATGGGCTAAAAATCGTTTCTAAAATTGTAGATTTCGAAAATTATTTACGCCAAACTTTGGGGGTCAGAATAGAATTTATCATTATCATAACACCCAAGAAGAAGGCAAGAACTATCAAGAGGCATGGATGTCTAGTCAAGCACCACAACGTGCACCCAGGGCCTCCTGAACCTCAACCAACGCAAGAAACCGAGGTAATATTTCTAACTTCCTTAGTTTTACACATCCTAAGCATATTGCTACATACAATGTTTTAAATAGGAGCTAGCTGTTCCTACTCGTTATTATAACGAGGGTTTGTTGACTCCATTAGGTTTGTTGGATGACATTCATCGGTCGGGAAGGTATGGGTCAATTTTTGGAGATTAGGGACCACACTTATCATGACCTCACTATTGAGCTTTTGAGTACGTTACATGTTCAGGTCATGAGTGGCCCTTGTTGGCAAGAAGGATATATTTCCTTCTATCTCAATAGGGAGTTTTATGAGCTTAATATAAGTGCCTTTAATAGTATATTTGGTTTTCCATCAAGTATGGACTTGCCTTATCGACATCTCCCCAAGGACTTTAACCCGAATGCTTTTGGAAATGAAATTTCTAGGGATTGTCGGTATGACACAAGCAACTCCAAAGGGGCCATTATTAGAAACCCCTATATTTGAGTGGCCCCGAGATTACTTACTTGTGGTTTGTTTGTTAGGGAGGATAGTTTGAATATGCCTCGCCTATCTGAATTATATTTCTTGTATAGCATTATGAATGCCATATTTGCATAAGATTTTATGTGTGTTTGGGAGTCATTTTAGGGCATTAGTATGCTTAATTTTACGATTTATGCCCCTATTCCTACTATTACGCTTGGTTTCGCTTGCTTTGAGAGTTTTTGAAAATTTTGACTTTGTGAGCCAAGTTATGTATGTATTAATGGAGATAGCAAAAGAGGCCCAAAGACACCCAACACAGACCAACCGTGCTCAATACAACGGTCTATCCATGGTGGTGCCCATGGTCCATGGTCATCTCTTTTCCCCTGGATCGTCATGTTTTCTTGCTACTCTTCAACGTTGAGGTGATTTTTATGTTTTGGTTGCAGCATTTTTACTACAGAAAGGGTTGTTTTCTGCCTGATTCGAGCACCATCATTCCATTTTCTTCTCTTCGTTTTCATCAATTTGATTAGAATTTAGATTAGATTAGAGGAAGAGAGAGTGAGTTGAAGGTGAAGATTTGCAAGGATTCCATCCTGGGTTTGCAACGACGATTCAAGTACGCATCGGTTGAGCAATTCCTCTCCCTTATCTTTTCTTTTCTCTTTAGATTTTTATGCTTTCAGATTATTATTGATTTTTTGTTAAGTTTTGGATTGTTAATATTCGCATTGAGTTGAATTCTTGTGAATGAATCAATTCTTGTTTTGATCTAAAAGTGCTTAGGATTTGTTGGGTTTATTCTATTGAATCTTAGACGTTGATTTACTAGTAGGAAACTTGATCAACTTCTTGCTTGTTTTAGACATTTGGTGAAGAACTAAAAGGTGAAACTAGATGTTGAAAACTAAGATTCGACTTAAGTGTGTGGGATCTTGAGAAAGACTCACCGTTTAAGAAACTCCTAAATTTGTAATCACATTCTTAATGGTCTTAGATTAATCAAAAACCCTTTGGAAATGGTAGTTGATTAGATTTCAGAATTTCACTCCATCTTAAAAGAGGGGTTTGATAATTCAATTATCAGTTTTAGAATTACCTAAATAAAGAAGAGGCGCTTGATGAATTCTTGGGTTGGAAAATTATTTGATTTGATTAAACTCCTTGATTGTTTACCTATTAGATTAGATAAGTAGTATAGTTAAATTTCTTTCTCAAATTTGGATTCTCTTAGCCTATCTTGAGGGATTATAACCGGGTAGTTTGACCTGGTCTTTGTGGGATCGATCTTGATCTATTACAACGCCACCGTGTGCTGGCGGCCCTATCAAGCATGCTTCAAGGTGACGAACTTGACCCAGGTTCCTTCTTGATCAATCAGTTACATAGTGCGACCACTAGTTCCATACAGAGATTTGTGATTGGGGGCCTGATTACCCCTATTGCTAGGTCTGTTGGTATAGAACTAAACCCCCATGATAGAGTTCTCGGTTTTGACGGTTCAATTTAGCCGCTTTTGAACGAATGAAGTTTTGTAAGGTGGAGGCTGGGCGTGTTTGTTGGATTTATTGTGGGAACCATCTCATGTCTCTCCCTAATGTTGATCGAACCACTCTCTTGAACCAGACCAATCTTTACGTTTTACTTGGTGACGACGAGTTGGCACAACCCACACCACTTCTTCCCCCTCCTCACCTAAGGGCTTCTAGTTCATCCTAACCGTCCTCCTTCTTTGATTTCACTTATTTGCATGCTACCCTTCAGTCAATCTAGGAGGAGCAAACATCTCCCCGAGCTTATATTCAAACTAAGCATACTACACTCTGTGACTTTATTCAGGAGCAGCATGATGAGCTCCGTGGGATGATTGTCTTCCAAAACCAATATTTCCAAGACTTTAGGACTTATTTGGAGACTTGGCATGACTGATGTATTTCTCAACCCCACCCTCCTTCTTCTCCCCCTCCTCCTCCTTATTAGTTTCTTCTTTTTCTTCCCCATTGATTCTTATGTCCTTGCATTAAGGAAAATGCTTTGTCTAAGCATGGGGGAGTTTGTGCATTGGTTGTGTTTGTGTGATGTCGAAGTGCGAGCAGTTTGCACTTTAGGTCATACATTTAGGAGTAGTTTGCAATTTTAGTTGATCATTTCGTTTTTCTTTCCATTTTTTAGATTTCTTTTCTTAGTTTTAGTTTTATTTTGGTACTTTCAATTTGTAGTTCCATTTTAGAGTTAGCATAAAAAATAGAAAGAAAAGAAAAACATAGAAAGAAAAATGAAAAAAATAATAAAAATCATCTAATGATGAGTCTAGACCAAATAG
Source organism: Carnegiea gigantea (assembly GCA_029747015.1). Taxonomy (NCBI): domain Eukaryota; kingdom Viridiplantae; phylum Streptophyta; class Magnoliopsida; order Caryophyllales; family Cactaceae; genus Carnegiea; species Carnegiea gigantea. Next base: position 541,664 of record JAKOGI010000456.1, read on the forward strand.
TTTTCTTTGGCTTATTTTGACCCCTTTTTGTTATACCCATTTGTGAATAAAATGTTTGATTGTAAGTTTTTGAAATGTACTTCATATTTTATTTGTCATGCTGCCTGCGATTCGATTACTCAATGATTCTTTCCATGAATATTTGTCACCTATGAACTAATAAGCTAGCTGAGCTTAGGCAGTTATCCTATGAGATTTTGTGCTTGATTGGACTGATTCATCATTTTACTCTCATATTCTTTTTCACGTGTGACTCTTCTTAGACTTCAAATCTCTAGAGCTTGCTTTGACGCTTATTCAAGATCACATTTAGCATGCATGTTTAGGCAATATGATTGAGGCATTCTTTGAACTTATGAGCTATATTGACGATATAGTCACCCTTACTATATATGATACCCCCTTTGAGCCTTGACATATTTTTCTTAGTGCAAATCTATAATAATAAACTTTAGTGAAATACATATCTTACCCTTTTAGCTGAGACTATAGAGTTTCATTAGTTATTGGGAGTAGTTTGTGGATAATGATATTGTAGATTGGTGTGGTTAGTTTGTATATGATAAGAGATTTATGATATATTTCCCTTGGTGTGAATTGGGTTAAAATTTTGTGAGTTGTTAGAAAAGATGTTGGAGAGTGCACAATTTCTCTTACTATAATCCTTCTCTTTAGGGGGGGGAGAGTCAACAGAAAAGAGGAAAACAAAAAGAAAAAGAAAAAGAATGTTGAATAGAAAAAAGAAGCAAAATAATATAAGGATTTGGCATTGATTTCATATTCGATATACTTCAACACTTTCTCACACTGTAGATCAACTAGGGGTAATTTTGTTTATTTGAGATATATTGGTGTGAGGAGCATTTTATGAAAAGTCGGGCAAAGATGTTTTACATTCATAGTCTTTGGCTTTGAGCTCCACAAATCCCAACATATTTGTTCCCCTCTTACCTTTACCCATACCCCCATTACAACCCTATCAAAGTCCTTATGATTGCCTAGTGTGTTTGCATTTTAGTGGTGACGAGTTGGAGAGTCTTAGGGAGCTTATGGTAGATTTGATTCTTTCGAATGAGATTTGAGAGAACCGCATTATCCTTTAAACAGATGAGTGGTGAGTGCTTCATTCCTAAAGTGAAGGTCTACCGGTTCCTTTAGCTCTACCTATTGTATGTGCCAATGTGATTGTTTAAGTTGATTTGGTTAATCAATTAAATGTTTAATGTGATGGTACTTGCTCTTATTTTGAAAAATTCATTCGCTTATCTGTTTTGTAATGTTTTTAGTAACTTTTGGCCTAGCTTCTTGGGTCGGTTAGGCTATTAATGTTGCTACTATTATTTACCTAAGGAGGTTCTTCATTATAGTTTAGGTTTTCATAGTTGTTAGGGGACAAGAAACGGTTCAAGCATGGGCGAGTTTGATAAATCCTTAGAGTTTACTTCATTTTGGGATCATTTTGCTGTATTTTTAGGGAGAATTATGAACTTTATGTTATAATATACACTCCTTTTTCCGTTTCACACTTGGGTATGGTTCTTTTCTGTGTTTTATAGGTTTTTGGACCTTTTTGTCCTTACTATGACACCAATTGAGTATGATTTGACTCCCCACGGATGCCCCCAAGTCACTATGCCCATGGAGGAGAAGAAAAACTAGAGAATTTTGAGATAGAGGAAACCACGGGCGCACCGTGGTGAAGGCCACGGTCGGTGGTGAGCTTAAAACTGCTTGCCTCTTCGTCTACCTTCATCTTTTGGCTGAGGATGCCCAAGTTTGTGCTTAAAAAGGGTCTCTTGGCTGCAGAAGAGGGGGAGCGAGGACACATGTCAATCATCGTTATCTCATTTCTATCATTAGTTTTAGGATTTTTAGGTTTTCTTTAGAGTAAGAGATTAATTGAAGTGAAAGATTGGCACTTGGAGGCTTGGAGATTGGGAAACAATTGAAGATCACTGTTGTTGCTAAGCTTTCTTTCCTTCTAATCACTTCTTAAACTCTTGTTTAGATGTTATTAATTTCAATTATGTGTGAGTAGGTTTATTCAATCTATGGACTTGCTAGCCAAAGTATTGATGTCGGACCTTTAATCTTCATTATTTGTGTTTTATCTAAATTAGTGTGATTGAATTCTATCTTGTGAATGGACTGTTTCAAGTAAATTTTGGGTTAGAGTTGCTAACTTATACTAGATAGTTGAGTGAAGTACTGAAAAGAGAAACTCACTATTAGAATAACAAGTTAGAACTTAATTTAACGGTTCTTGAAAGAGAGTTGTTTGTTGAGAGGAAATCCTAGCAATCAAAATCTATAACCAAGACTAAAAACAAGAACATTTGAAAGAATGTTAATTGGATTAGTTTAGGCAATTCAGTTTGTTTCGAAAGAAAAGATTGAATCCTTTGTTCGATCACCCTTCTTTGAATTATCCATGACTCGGTAAAGTGAATATTTAAATCCAACGATCCAATGCTTTATTAGGCGAAACAATTTCCTAGATGTTTTTAATTTGATTGAATTTTTCGATAGTTAAATAGCAATAATGGAAACAACCCATTGAAATTTGTTTGCTTAGCCTTTTATAATATGTCAAAACTCAATAGATTATATTTGGTCTCTGTGGGAACGATATTTAAATTAAACTACAACACTTGTGTGCTTGCGGAAGTGTCAGCCCTCTTTCCCCAAAAACACTCATTTAGGCGCTGAATCTTCATTAACTCATTCTCGGAGTTCCTCAATGCTTCTAAAGTTTAAGGTGTCAGGAAAGCTTGCATAGTTCTTAAAATTTTTTCCTCAACTCCGGAGCCTTGACTGGTATTACCCCTAAGGTGTTGTTGCTCCATTCTTTAAGAAGAACCCCACATGCAATCAACCGATCAGTCTATGTTTCATTGTGCCCTGCAGTTTCACCCCATGTGCTTTCCACAACCTGCTCAAACCCTTCCTTCTTAGTCTAATAATTGGTCACTTGATCACTCTCATCCTTTTCCTCAGTAGTTGGGTGCAGATCAGGAAGGATCGGATAGTGGTATGATGAGGTTGTGAACTTGACTTCCAAAAAAGAGCTCCATCTAAGACTTCATTGCAAGAAACTGATCCAGTCGTTCTTCAATCTGATCCACATCCTTTTGTCTACTTGTCCATGCGAATGGGAAACCCTTGAAGCCAAGATCTTGTAAGCCCCTTTTGTCTGCCACCTCTATGAAATCTTGAGCTGCTCCAAAATCAATATCTACTCCCTCCCATTTCTCCGAAGGGTAAAGGACTCCATTAAAATCACCACAAATCATCCACGGTGAAAGATTAAGCAAGCCAAGGTGATCAAGGAGCCTCTATGTAAACTTCTTCTTTGCATGATCAGATCACCCATAAACTCCTGAGATTCTGAGAGGCACATCACCCCCAATAAAGGCATCCATATGATGGTGAATGTAAGATGATACCGCAAGATTGACCTCTTCTTCCATAGGATAGCCAAGCCTCCTGCTCTACCATTTGAAATTAACCACAATGCAGCCTCTTAGTCTACAGCCCACCCTAACCTACTCCATCTTATTCTGATAAGATTTAGTCTCCATAAGGAAGACTATGTCAGGAACACGTCTTCGCACCAAGTTACCGACAAAGGCAACTACCTAGGGGCTTCCTAACCCTCGGCAGTTGTAACTTAAGATTTCCATTAAGGTCTTCAAGGATGGTCATGAACCACCCCTGTCGATCGGTCAACCTCAGACATTTGAACATCCTTGACACGTCCCTTCTTCTCCTTAGTTTCCACCTCCATCAACTGCACGCTCTCCACATCCTCAGTAGCCCCTTTTTTTCCTTTTCCACCACTTTTGGATGCACTAAAGTGTGTTACAATTCCTTTAGAGTTTGTTTTTTATTGCTTATAAGTACTTTTCGTCCTTTGTTCTCCATTAGCTGTGGTGGACATTAAGGGAGTCACCTTGATTTGCTTTCCTTTGTCTTGTGATTTCCTGTGCAGTATCCCTCCTTCACTTTCAGTAATGTGTTTATTTATGGCTCCTACATCTTCTCCTCTATCTCCCCCTTCTTCCTGTACTCATTTCCACATTTCTCTCCTATTTTTGGATCCCTAGCACCTTCTTTAAATTTTTTTGCTTTTGAAGTAACCTACCCCTCCACCTTCCCGCCTTCAATGTTTGACTCCTCTGATAGTGCTTTAGAAGCTTAGTTTTCCACCTCTAAAATATATTGTAAGCATTAACATGCTACCACTTTACTTCGCCCTTCATCCCTACCTCCTCTACTGATTTGGCCTCCATGCCAGGATTTCTGCATGACTTCAGCCAGTAGGGGATAATCCTTCTCCTTATTTCTAGAAGAAAGATGCTTATAGGGTTTTTCTGGTGATGCCCATAGTTGCTCTTCATATTCTCCCTTTCATCTTCTAGATCACTGGCATCACAGTCATCTTCAACATGTCCAATCTTTCCGTATTTGTAGCAGAAGTTTGGCAACCATTCATATTTGAGCAGGACCCACTTTGCACCTGCTTTCCCAAATTAAACAATGGCTGCTATGAGTAAAGGTTCATTGATATTGATCCTAACCCTAAAAGCTACATACCTACTTTATCCCAAATAGTCAACTTCTCGAAAATCAAACAAACCCCCCAAGTGATTCCCAAGAGCAGCTGATGTGTCTTTAAATATATGAACAAAAGGAATGTGACACCCTCTAACCCAAAAGTTAACATTGGAGAACTGAACTTCCAATGGCGCTGCCTTCTCTTCCACCTCCGCTAGAAGGTGCAGTTGTTTATCAAAAATCTAGGCGCCCCCTTACAAAACCTTAGGCTTCTCATCTTGGGTAAAGAATTGAAAGATGTATAGATTATCTTCCACTTCAAGCACCCCCAAAATTCTTCTGTAGTTTCCATGCTTGATGTTGGAAAGCAAAGAGTACAGAAGCCCTATTACTCATGACCTTTCCGATGAGGGCCTGAGAAGCCCTAGAGAAAAATTACTCACACTTGTATTAGAGAAGTTAACAACCTTTCCTTCGTCCTCTATCAGTTTTAGATCTTTCCATTGGCTCAAAAGAGGGGAATCCATGGTATCCATTTCACAAGGGATCGATCAAGTGCAATTCACAAAGGAATGATGGCAACTCTCACTTGCTCAACCCTAGAAAAGGAGGCTCCTCAGAGAGAGAGAGAGAGAGAGAGAGAGAGAGAGAGAGAGAGAGAGAGAGAGAGAGAGAGAGAGAACAAAATGGAGAGATTTTTAGGCATTGATCTTTTCATTAGAAATGGAATTTAGAGCCCAAGAAAGAGAAGTGGACGCAAAGCCGAGGGGACTTTGAAGATTGAAGGATCTACCCTGCACATTGTAGACTAAGCAATCTTTTTAAATGTCTATTTTGTTTGTTTTCTCAGTTTAGATTTACTTTTACGTCAAACGATCTTGTTAGATAGGTTAGAGTTAGCCATGAGTGAGTAGATTTCTTTAATTTAGGGATTTATCGACCCTCTTTATATTATCCTTTGAGCAGTTGGATCTTGTTGTTCTTTGAAATTGGTGGATTTGTTTTATTTAATTTTGAAGGTTTGATTTCAATTGTGTGTTTTTTGCTCAATTACTTGCATGATCTAGACGGTAAATGAAGAAGTAGAAGGTGAGATTTGACATTGGAATGCCACAAAATGAGAGATTTAAATTGATAATTATGTGCTTAATGAATTTGAATTGATTGAAATCCCATTAGTATTAGCAATTGATTAAATTCAATTATTTTACTTCACTTTAAAAATAGGTTGTGATAATTTACATTGTCGATCTTGGAACAACTCAATTAAGAGAGAAGTACTTGACAAACTATTATAATGGATTCATCATTTGGCCAAACTTAATCCTTGGTTGCTATTTGTCACTGGATTTAATCAAAGTTAAATGTCCGTTTTGTCGTAGTTTAAGCAACAAAAGCAACCAATGATTCCACCTAGCCTATTTTGGAGACATATACCTTGATAACTAAAACTAGTCATAGCAGGATCTACATTTGACTATGCCACGACACAACTGTACATTTGTGGGCTCATTACAATCATAAAGAAGGGTCCTTGGAGCATCCACAATAATCTCCAAACTATTTTATTCCTACTTGTTACACATCATCAAATATAATAATTAAAAAATTAAACTCTATTTGATACTAAAAAGGTACCAATTCCCACAATAAGGATGACAGTTTTTGGAACTGTATATAAACCCCACAACAATTCATGTGGCATGCTATGAAGGGCTAGAATCATAAAATGAATGACAACCTACAATACTTTTTCAGATGCATGGGATCCCCTCTTATTCTGGGTTTGCCCAAATTTGAACCCACAAATTGGGTTTCTTATCTCAAAAATGGGAGACCACAATAAGAAAAGATTATTTGGGCGAACTTATATTTGAGTAGGATTAAATATTGGCTTTATTGTGGATGCTCTTATGCGGTGACTTGTTTGGTTGGGTTAACAAATTACAAATCAAATGTGCTCTTTCTCATTTACATTTCCACAATTATAAGTTCTATTTAATTGTACCATACTACGTTAGTGATCTCCATTTTATTGGTGTGATTAGGAGGGTCCGCGACATTTCTCCCCTAAACTTTAGAGTTAGTAGCCAAACACACTGGTTTTTAACTGTGGCACATTGTACCCTCAAATTTTTATTTTTCACTGGTAGGGTGAGCAAATTCTAGGACCTGTACTAGAGAATTGAATCAAGTCTTAAGCCAACCAATTTTGCAACTAAAGTAAACATCGCATAGAGTACATTTGCATGATTCAAGATGGATACAGTGGCTTGATGTGGCAGACCCTGAACATAAGGCTTGTTGGCCATGTTTTACTACAACAACTAGAAGTGACAAGCATTGTCAAGTAGTCGATTTCAAGGGCTCTTATGAGGAATTTAGGTCATATCTTTGGCAAACCGAACATGCAAGGATCTAGTGTACGTTCTAAGGAACATATAAATGGTGGTTTGTGGGTAAGAGGATAGCAAGGTTGCTCAGGACAAAGCCCTAAATAGGCATGTTAGGCAAAGTTGTTCCTAGGGTAGAGAAGGGGTTTCCGGTGGTAGTTGCTATGATGGTTTGTCGGCCATATGGTGATTGGGCTAGATTGCTATAGCTTTAGAGAGGTATCAAGTGTCCATGGAAGATGGAAAAGTCACTGGAATCCAAGGTGTTAAGGCCAATCTGAGGAGAGAGACAAAGGATAGAGGGAGCTTTTGAGCAGCGACTATGGTAGCTTAAGCGATGACCTGAGCTGGAACCTGGAAAGCTATAGGTCCATCTTCCAGACACTGTAGTCATCAGCATTGTGTTTTTTGGTGACACCATAGTACCATGAAAACATGGGATGGAGAAAGGGAGAAAGAGGGGGAAGCTCATGGTGGTTCTAGGAAGCAATGAAGGTAGTGTAGGCGGTTGTGATATGACTAGTAAAGCTTAGAGGGTAGCTAGGGTTGAACATACGACAACTTTGATGTAAAAAGCTAGAGTTTCTTTTGGCGGACCTCTTTACAACCCAAAAGCAGAGCATAGTGACAGAAAGAGAAAGAAGGAGATGAAAGAGTGGCTGCGAGAGGTTGTGAGTATTAGCTTCCTATGCTTAAAATATATTTTATTAATATATTTTGATGAGACACAAAAAGAGATTAATCAATTGATATATTCATCATGTTATAAAATTTATATTGTTTCAATATGTTATGATTCTAGGTGAATATTAGCATGCCAGTGCATATTGCTTAATTGAGTTGATATAAGTTGTCATAATATCTTGAGATGATTTAGAATTTAAATTTGAATATGTGATATTTATGATATTATATTGTGTGATTCAGATTCTCTACATATTAATACTTTTGAAAAAGCCAAGATTTGCCTAAATTTGTTATTATCTTTTGACATTATATTGTGAAAGATTGTATTGCAAATAAACCAACTTCTAGATAATTCTTTTAGCCAAGATCTTCTACCAAAAAATAAGAAAATTAGCCGTTGGAGATCAAAAGAAGAACGTTGAGTAGAATTGCAAAACTCAAGGGCTTGAAAGATTGGGCTCAAGGCCTTGAAACGAGATGGAAGATTGACTTTCCTTGATTGGTGTAACGGTCACTTACCAAGTTTTACTTCAACCTCTCCAACACCTCTTGGTTATAAAAATGAGAGGAATTGGCAGCTGGAAAGCACACAAGAGAGAGCAAAAGCAAAGAACAAGAACTAAGAGCCACACTTGAAAATCAAGAGGAGGAATTTGAGAAGAGTTTGAACTTACATTAGCATATTTATTTTGTTTTCTACCAAAGAAGTGTATCTTATAGTTGTTATCTTTCTTTGTATTGGGTTGGGTTGATTAGGCAGAGGGCTGACTATCCAAGTACGGTTGGGAAGCAATGCGTACGTTGAGACACCTAGAGTTGTAGGTTCAACTCGTAGGTTGTACGATTAGTAAATCTTGTGTAATCAACCGACCTAATAAAAGAAAAACTTTTAAATCCCATTAGCGATGGGCATCCGAGGGTAGAGGACTAGGCGTGGCCGAACCTTTATAAATAGTATGTTTTGTCCATGTTTATTTTTCTGCATTTCTATGTCAATTATTTTGTGACTTTTATTATTATCCTATTCACTCCCCTCTAAGGTGATTTAACTTTCTAAACCCGGCCAACATTGGATTTTTACGAGAGCATCATCTCAGTTTTTTAGTGAGTGGAGAAACAGAACGATTAGCTTGGGGGAGGGTTTTAGATTACATCATTCGTAAACTTGAAAGATTATATTGCCCATGGATGACCATCTTTGATGATGTAATTATGATAATGGGCTAATATTTTATACAAATTTTTGATAACAAGCAATAACATCAAAGGAAATGAATCATTTGGAGGCAGTAAGAAATAGATTCAGAAACTATAATAGAGAATAAATATTTAATGAACTCATCTCATGCTTATTGCTTTTATAGAGAGACAGAGATAGGTGGGGGGAAGGGGGAAAGAGAAAGATATAGAGAGAGGAAATGGACAAGTATGCAGTCACTTTAGACTTTTGTAAGCCCTGTTCTTTTCATTGGTAAATTTCAATTTATCAATTTTAACATATTTTAACCAACTTCAATAAGAAAATACTAAAGTCAACCCACTTCAACTTACTTCAATCAATTTCAATTAATCTACTTCAATCCACTATTTTAACTAATTTCTACCTATCATATAAAAAAAATATACTAATTTCAATCCATTTCAACAAAAAAATACACTTTAACCCAGGTCAATCAACTTCATCCATTTTATAACTCCTACTTTCCCAACGAAAAGAACAACCCTCAGCTAAGAGACAAGGGCATAACAGCCACAACATCTTCTTTGCCATTTCCCAAACTGCTCCACCAGCACAATGAAATAATATTACATGCAAGCAAACTTGTCAAATGAAAAGTATTATTTTAACCAACACTAACAAGTAGGTTTTCATTCATTTTTTTTTGACAATATTTGCATTGTATAAGGAAAAATTATTTTCCCTCTTGTCTTTTCCTAGCCCCCATACACAGTTAAAATTGATTGTTTTTGCATTAATTAATGCCATTTGATAACATAAAGATGAATTAACGATGTTAAACAATAATCTTAATCAAGGTTCATGACATTTTATAACCTAAGGTTTGGAAGAACTGTATTAAATTATACCATAACTTTTAATCTGTGGCAAATTATACCCTAGATGCTGATTTGGCGGCAAAGTTTACACCATATCTCAATAAATATTAATTTTTATATAATAGTTTTTTATAACTTTCTACTAATTTCATCATTAATTGAAATTCTAACATTTAAAATGATTTTCTAAAATATTTTTAAAAAGTACAAAAGTTATGTCACTATAGAACGCTATAGTCATCTTAATTAAACCACAAAAAATTTTATTTTTGTCTCAAAATGTGCTAACTATTTTATGAGTAACATTTTTGTATGTGCAAATGAGGCGCAAAGGTCAATATAGGCGGGATTTGAACCCAGATATCTAATAACAACTCTTAAGAAATTTATCAATTAAGTTAACTAGCACCCACTTATAACTAGCCTTTTTAGGATTAGTATTTCTTTTGTTCGTAATAGTTTATTGGTTCAAAGACTTTTTAAAAATTTTTCTTTACAAAAGAATAAATAGTAGATCTATTATTTGTAATTGTTAGAAAAGAAATTTTCTCGTTTATTTTTGGCTCCCATGGGGTTTCCAAATAGTTATGGTTTAAACGGGCGTTCTTTCTTTTATTTTTGAGTTAAATTGTTGGGTTGAGAGATTGTATAACAAGAACAACTTCAGAAATCAATCAAAAACTTGGGATGAGAAATTGTAAACTAAATGAGCCAAAATTTATTTTTACTAAAGATCATCCCCTTCATTAAATTTAATATTCGAAGTTCTTACCTTTTATTTCCACAATATCACTAATAAATGATGAAATGGAAACATTTTTACATAGTGGAGGGCAGAGTTTGGGTTCTTTTTTTAATTTCTACTTCTTGGGGTTCAATTTTAGGGATTGGGGGTTTGAAAACAATTTCGGTTTTTTTTTGGGGGGGGGGGGGGGGGGGAGGTGTCAAAAGATTGTTGATCTTTCAAGGAGCTTTCGTGTACTTATTTTGTTCGGTCTATTTGAGCTAGTTGAGGATTTAATTTGTTGTAATAATTGTTCTTCTCATGGCTTCTCCCTTTTTCTTTGTGGGGTACATGATTATTCAAAGAAATGGGTTCACTTTTGTAGGGAAATTTTTTTTTTAAAAAAAGAATTGACTTAGGCTGGATTTAGGCTGCAATTAATTATGTTATTTAATTAACTAGGCAAAGAGAATTGTACAAATGATTTTTTGATTTAATAATTTTTATTCTATGTGTAACTCTGCATCAACTATTATATGATGTAAATCATAACTTGAGTTTTAAAAATTGACACTGACAACACCCCTCCCAAAAATCTAACTAAATTAACTCGGATAAATCTATATCTTAAGGTTAACAAGCATATAAACCTAGAGATTTTATAGTGCCATGTATCACAAATAATGGACATCGCACAGCCATACAAATTTTAGTTGAAAACAATCCAGATAAAAAAATAATGGAACCTACTAAACTCCTTGTTCAAGCTAAGCATACATCATTTATATTGTTGTTCATCTAGTTTTTGGCTTGTGTAACAATATAATTTTAGGATTTTTATATGTTTGATTTACTTTTGTAAGTAATAAGTTGAACCAAGTACGAAAAGGGAACTTGGGCTCAAAAGGCAACAAAAGTTGAGAAGACAGCGGTCAAGCGACGAACTGCTCACAAATGGGCATGAAAAAGGTCAAATGTTCAATCCAAATATTTCATCTTTTATGTCCTTCTTTATCTAGTTTTTGTCTCCTGAAATAATATAATTTTAAGATTTTTAATTCTTTTTATTTACTTTTGCATGTAATAAGTTGAATCCACTCCAAATCAAGAAATTGTGTATAATTTGGCAAGTAAAATGCTGTGGCTTCGAAAAGAAGGAAGCAAAAAACTTGGAAAGCAAGATGGTGGATGCCAATTTGAAAGCTAAATGAAATTTGGAAAGTGGGGTGACTTGGAAAATAAGAAATTGTGTAATTTAGAAAGTTGATGGAGACTTGCTCTTGTGAAAATAGAGGCCTTAGATTCCCTCATCAAATCATCAATTCCTCCCCTCTTTTATAGGTTTAGGTTAGCCACTTAAAACCCCATTAGGGGTTAAATTCAGCTTACGTTTTGTATAGTTTGTAGAAGATTGATTGGTTTTAAGATTCAAGACTAAGTTCCTCTTTTCTTTCTCTCTTTATTTTCATGCTTTTCAGTTTGCTTGCTAGTTCAATAGTTCATTGTTTTGCTTGAGTTTTTATGTTTATCTTTAATTAAAATTGTTATGTTTGATTGTGATTAGACACTAAGGTAGCATTTGATTGGATGCAATGCAATTAGGTGGTAATACAATAAATAATGCAATGTAAGGGAAATGAAATGTAATGCAATAGTGATTGCATTACCACATTTGGTTGGTTATAAACTAATTGTATAAGGTAACGTAAATACCATTCCATTATCATGTTTGGTTAGCTATCCAATATGTAATGGAATCAACTTTGCATCTAACTTTTTTAGAAATATTTGTTTCATCAATTAAATACTAATTCAAACTTAAATACTAAATTCAAACAAAATTACAAGAAATAAAAGGACTAATTCAAACTTAAATGCTAATTCAAACTCAAAGGCTAAATCCAAACTTAAATACTAAACTTAGCAATTATTTCACCAATTCTGAAATAGTGATGACCCAGCATTAAGCATAAACATAGATGAGAAGTTGCAATAACCACAAATATCTAAACTACATAGCATACGTTTCACAATGTTCCGTCACATTAAAAGTCCAACAGCAAGATAGGTCTAAATTTCCCCTTGAAGAAGAGCTTCCACCCACTCTTTCCTTTTGGCATCAGGAATACTGAAAAATACATCTATGCTCTCCGACTCAGATGCAATTTTTCTTGCCGCTCGATGCCTCTCCATGGTTGTCAAACCCAAATTAGCCAATTATTCATTCAATTTGGGGCGCTTCTCACTTAACTCGACATCAAAGCCGATAGCTCGACTGATGTTGCTACTCACAGCCCTTATCTCTCTCCCAAGAATAAATGCAACTTCTAATAAGCCTTTAACTAAGTTATCAGATGCTCTTACCTATTTTTCTAAGTTCCCAAATTTCCCAGAACTCGCCTTAACCCCAAAAGGCTCTTGAGTAGATGAGGATTCAAGTTCATCTCTCTTACTTGACTCTTCATTGTCTCCCTCTTCATTCACCACATCTTCCATTTCCTCAGTATGAGTATGAATTGTTTTGGAGATATTATGATAGATTACATGCTTTTCTTGCTCATTGTGATTATTGCTTGGAGAAGTGGAAAATCTTGACTATAGTTTATGAGGGTATGAATTGTGAGACTTATGCTCTCCTGGAGCATTGAGATTTCTGCGCTAGAAACATTGATGAAGCTTGGTATTTGCTTAAACTGTTGGCTCGAGAGACTTATGAATTTGATACTAGTTGTGCTAATTCTTACACCCCATTCCCTTGCATCTCTAAGTATGCCTCTCTTGTGTGTGAGATTTACCATTGTTCTGGCCACGACAATAATTCTTGTCGTTGTCATATTTCTTACTAATAGTTTTGCTAGGCTTGCCAGTATGATAGGGACAATGAATAAGTAACAAATTAAGTTAATTATAAGCGGGAGTTTGACCTATCACATGAGCCTAACCTTAGGTTTAGTTCCCCTAAACTTGATGTGAATTTGTGTGATGATTGTGCGCTTTTTTCTTAATCTAGAGTCTAGATTAGATGAAGTACTTGACCTTCCGTAACTACTTTATCCCTTGTTGCTCCATCCCTACCTAGCACCCTTGGGGATAGCAGTGTGTTTTTCATAACATTTCTTGATCCATCTTTCCTTTAGCTCATCGATGAAGTTCGAGGGAGGTGGCACATTTCTTGATCCATAACATTTCTCTTTGCCTTCTGATTGTTAGGTTGCATGGTCTTCCAGTTCAATAGTGTCTGATTGGTCATTGGGATGTAAAGTTCATGAGTTGTTTTTGGAAAACATTATGGAAGTTGTGTGGCACTACTCTCAGATTTTTTGGAGTCTTTCACCGCTAAATGGATGGACATATTAAGCTTGTCAATCAGAGCCTTGGTGAGTTAGTTAGCTGTAAGGCTGTTCATCAGTTCAGGACCGGACTGGCTTGGATCGAAGACTGAATAAGATGTTTCTTGATGCCTATGGACTGAACCGATTCAGTCGGTCCGAACTGAGACCGAACCGATTTTAGATCGAGTCTCGAATTAAAATAATATAGCCGTTAAGGGCTTAAGGCCTGCTAAAAAATTAAAAAAAATGGGTTGCTAACCTTCACAGGTCATAACATTGGGTAGGGCCATTAGTCATCCTTCAGTTGCATTGGGCCATTAGCCTTTGAGTTGATTACATTAAAATTATGATGCATACTTTTTTTTTTTTTTGGCAAATCATAACATATTTCACAATTCACAAATCACAAATCATGGCACACATGCATGATGCATACCTAAATGGCTAGATGGACTCCATCACTCGAAAGCTAAATACATGACCAAGTAAACCAACTAACCAAACCAAGCAACCACAAGACAATTCTAAAACAACTTCCAAAGTAAAAGTTTAATACATAACCAACTAGGCTTGAAAGTTAATCTAATTACATAACCAAAGTAATAAGTGTTCAATGATATATTCTCCTCCCAAAGCACCTCAATCTTGATTCTTGAAATCGATGCAGCTTCCAAACTTAAACCAATGCCTTGGACTTGAAGAAGGATTTCCTTGCAATAATTAATTTTCCAATGAAAAAAAATAATGATGATAATACTATAATGTAAAATAAACACAATAAAAAGAACAAAAAATACTTCAATATTAAATGTTCAAAGTATCACTTGCATCAATCTCATTATCCTTAAGACTCAATTTCCTAATATCTAAAATAAACACAATAAAAAGAACGAAAATTAAAAGTTGGAATATGTAATCATATAATGTAAATAAACTAAATTACAAAAGAAATGAGAACTGGATCACTAACCTTTTTGAGGTTCTGTAATCCATCGAAGCAATCATCTGTAACTAATATAATGCTTGGTGTAAGCTAGTCTTGTGCATAGATAAGAGCTTGGACCATCTTTTCACAATCAAATCTAACAAATTTCATAAGTAAAAAAAGATAAATAATTTACAAATTTGTAATACAATAAAAAAAGATATTAATTAAATCAATTACCCTTGGGGTTAAAGAAATTCTAAATGAATCAAGAGTACATCCTACAGCACTAAATGTTGACCCTGATGCAACCGTAGAAGCAGGCACGATCAATACATCACAAGTCATACGGGCAACCACAATATATCGAGGACCATGTTCCAATATCACAACACATCATCCCCTATTTCATCCTCTTCAACTCCCTCATTTAGGTACTTTTGCAACTCTATTCTTAATGATTCCCCTTCCTCCATCTGGCCCTATTAACCTTTTTTTAAAAAAAAATTCTCATGCATGAGAGGAAGCTCTACTAGATGCATTACCCCTCTCAACTTCAAGTTGTGCCCCACTACTTTGCTCACTTTGAGGAGTCAATGACTTGTACAATTGCCAATACTTATCAAACCTCCAGACCCACCTACTTGTACTTAGGATCAAATATGGGAGCAGTATACATCAAATGGTTCATTTTCTCAGGCGTGCTATAGTACTTAGCATATTTCATCCTCATCCTCTTTGCCATTTCTTTAAAATTTATGACTCTAGATTCAATCTCCTCAATTTCCTCATTTTCTTTATCACTAGCATCAACGGTCTCAAGTACTTGCTCCAAGTGTTTTAACATAGTATGAATAACCACAATTTCGAAGAAAAGCAGGTTGGATGTATGAAGTACCACATATGAAGTACTAGACAAACGCAAAGTGACATTATAAAAAAACTCCCAAAAAACTAATAAGTGTTTAACCCGCTTCCAATTATTAGAGTTAGGAGGTTTATCTGCTTCATCATCTTTTGTCAACTCCACATCATGAGAAAGATCCTTTTGCAATACTTTGTGAATGCATGCTCATACATTAAAGTAGGGGTAAGAAAAAAACCAGGTAAGCGGTTCTGGACCCATAACCGGTTTGGACCCGGCAGGTTCATACCTGGACCCTATTCAACTGGTTTAGAATTCTAAAATTTAGGACCTGGTTATAACCAGGTTCGGTACCGGGTCCTGAAATTTTGGAGCGGGATCTGGACCTAGTATCCGGTACCTGCTCAAAATTTAATGAATTTTTATAAAAATCATAAAAAGTAAATCCTTGCTCCTCAAGTGATGTTTCTTTTATACCAAGACCCAACTCCCAATTATCCTAATTTACCCTTTGTCTTTTTTACTTTCAATTTATCCCCGACTTACTCTTTATGTATCTCAAACGTCATGAATTTCTTCCTTTAAATTTTGGTTCTTCTCCTCATGAGGCTTATTGCTTACTACGTATTTGTTTTTATATTATTTATACGGATTCCCTCTCTTTCTCTTTCTATTTCAAGTGAATTAAAATAAGTTTTAAATTTATCGTTCATTTTATAATCTTGGTTCATGGGTTTCTAATTAACATTATCTCCAATTCTTTGAGTTTATTTCAAAGCATGTGAATCTTCTTTACTATTTATTGTGTATTTAATTTAAGCCTTAGATATGAATTCTTAACTTTCTTCAATCCGCCTCTCTCTATTTTATTTGGGAAAAATGATAAAAAAAAATTTAAGAAAATATTACTTAAGAATCGGGTACCTGGAATCAAACCCAGTCCCAACCGGGTCCGCGACTAAATTTTAGGACCCGGTTCTAACTGGATCCAGTTCTGGTTCCGAAAAAAATCAACCGGGTACCCGGTCCCGCTCACCCCTACATTAAAGCAGTGCTAAACATCTTATAAGTGGAGTTCCATCTGGTGGGAACATCAAGAGAAAAAAAAGTCTTGCTCTCAGTTTTTTTCTACAACTGCACATTATTGAAATCTTTGCAACATACTAGTAGATTGCCTAATGAACCTCACAACAGCTCAAACACGCTCAACTGACTTCCCAACAACCTTCAACCCAGCTCATACATCCAAATTATGTATGTGAGCAACAAACCTAACATGTAAGAATTCTCTACCAGATAAAAGAAAATTGCCATGTCACTTAAAATCACCAATAAGGGCAGTACAAACATTGTTATTGCGCCCAGGATTGTTAACACGTAATAGTGTCGAGTTTAGATGCTAACCCTCAATCCTTTAAACGCTTTTCAAGAACAAGAGCAATATCATCACCTATATGACTAGAAATTGCATAAAAATTTAATATTTTCTTATACAATTTCCAATCATTATCAATAAAGTGGCCAATTATATATATGTGGTTAACCTTCTGAAGTGAAGTCCACTTGTCTGTTGTCACACACACCCTTTGATATAAATGTATAATATATTCTTTCAATTTCACCCTTTCATCTTCATATAAGTGATAAATGTCTCTTCGAATGGTAATGCATGAAGACAAATTAAGTGAAGGACAATAAACAAACATCATTTGCCTAAATCTCACATTTTCAATAAATCTAAAGGGTAACTCATCACTTACGATCAATTTGGCTATAGACTCCACAGCCTCACGAAGATTCAATGCCCATGACTTCAATCTAGCTTCTCCCTCATTGTTTTGATCTTTTTCAAAAACCAACTGAGCTTTTGTCTGTTTGCTTTGCTCATTCGGGTTTTCAGGGCACTTTTAAAAATGACTTTTCAAGTTCTTTGTTCCACTCCTACTAGGATCGGCCTTATATGTAATACTACAATAGTTGCATCTATTTGGCGACTCTTTTGTTATTGTCTTTGATCTCTTCGAAATGTTACCAACACTCTATTCTTTGAGTATACTTTCTAACCACTTGTCTCCCCTTGCTCTTGCTTTTTGTTGCTCCTTGACTTGCTTATTCCTCTTCTTGAATTTCAATGGGGTCATTCGCTTGGTACTCACTTGGAATATCGATATCTATGTCAATCGATTCTTCCACTTTTGAACTACTTCGCTTTTTGGATTTGCAGCTCAACATCTAGCAAAGCATTCACAAGTGATTAAAAGAATAAGTAACTAAATTATATATATATATATATATATATATTATATATATATATATATATATAATATATATATATATATATATATATATATATATATATATATATACGTATACCCGTATACGTACATGTATAGGTACATGTACATGTACATGTTACTTTAAAAAATAAACATATAAAACTTACATTTCAAGAACAAGCTATAAGGGACTCTGTGATGACTACTGTAATGTACACTTTTACTTTACAGTTTACGCCTAAAAATGATAGGAGAGTGATTTAATTTATACCTTAAACTAATTACATTTAATTCTAGATTCAATAATGTATAATAACATAGCCATCAAAGACGTGTTAGAAAGGATAGATGATGGGACGAAGAAGATTTTGGAAGGGAAGGACCCAAATAGGGAGTTCCCTGATGAGTCACATTGGAAGTAATACGAAGAAGAAGATTTTGGAAGGGAAGGACCCAAGTAGGGAGTTCCCTGATGAGTCAAATTGGAAGTAATACTTGACAGGAAAAGTTTAGCATGAGTGGGATTCGTTCTTCTCAAAATCACAGTAGAAGCGATGAAGCGTTATCCATATATCTCTCCACAAAGATGTTATATTTCAATTTTCATGATATTTTGTGTGTCGCTCCTGAAGGTGAAGCAATTAATTTCCCTTTCAATGACCATTGACACCACCTCACCAGCTCATTTAATGAATTCTCAATTAGCAATAGCATTACATCCACATTAAGCATTATTCCGGTTTCACTCCCCCCCCCCCCCCCCCCCCAATTTGTACTCCTATCCTACTCAATTAACACTATTGTAGAAAACTTGAATATCTTCCTGGTTAAAATTGTCCTCTTTACTAACAGAGGGCTAAATACCCAAACAGACAACAGATAAAGAGCTCAATTTGGAACCCAAATTTGAAGACCAATTTCATTACACATAAGACACACAAAGTTTTGGTTGGTTTGTAAATTTGTAATTAAACATGCAATTTCAAACAATAAAATGAAGGGTAATTTTGTATTTCTTAGACCATCAGCCAACTGAACCAAGGAAATTCTTAGGGTTCCAACTTCTAACATTATGGGACAAAATTCATAATTTTGAATCATAATGATATGCCTAGAGACCATAGCATGCGAAAGGATGCCGAAGAACAAGAAATTTAGATTCTGAAAGCATAAGATGATGACTTACCAAAAGCATAAATACAAATAGAAATTGGAATACGTCAAAATGACACTTGACAAGCTTCTTAGTGATGACTTATTCTTCTGCTCAGGAGAGAATGTAAGAATGAAATTATTGAATGATTTAACAATTTGACAAATAAATCAAAAACAAAACCCTAGCGCGATTCTTTTTGTCCCAAATAACTTAGAGAGAGAGAGAGAGAGAGAGAGAGAGAGAGAGAGAGAGAGAGAGAGCGAAAGAGATACTGACGGAGAGGCAAGCGGCAAATGACCGCCGACGACGAGACAGACTGATGGTGAGCGACAGTCGACGGTGAGAGCGTGAGATATTGAGGGTCGATGGCAATTGTGTGAGAGATTGAGGGACGACTACTCGAACCGGTTGGTGAGGATTGCGGGTCGACGGCGTGGGAGCGAGTCACCGACTGGGTGAGCCAGTGAGGACAGTGGGAGAGGGAAGCGCTGCGTGGTGGAGAGGTGTGGGAGCCAGTGGGACTGTTGCGAGGGCGAGGTGCAAGGGACTGAGGGAGACTGGAATTAGGAAGAGTTTGGGAGCAGAGCAATGTATTGAGGAGTGCTGAAAAAAATAAAAACTCAAACCCGAATTAATACAAACTGGGACTAGACCAAAGACCGATCAAGGCCAGACATAGGACAGTAGACCAAACCGAATGCACGCAAGCCAATTCGGTCCAGGCCGATTTTCAATTTGGTCCAGGTGTGGGCCAAATAATGAACAGTCCTACTTAGGTGTGTTACAACTTTACAGGAGAGAAATAAGGTACATGGGAAAAAGGGTATATGGGACTTGACGTTACTATTTGTTGAGTTTCCTTATAACAATGTTGTCAATAGAGTAATGAGTAAGAGCCCTTTTCAAATTGTCCATGGGTGTTCCCCTTACACCCCTGCTGACCTTATTCCCCTTCCTCTTGATGTCCGAGTCTCCCAACTTGCCTCGACATTTGGCCAATTTATTTATGATTTGCATGCTATTTATGATTTGCATGCTAAGATTCGTCATAAGATTGCAATGAGTAATGACATGTGCTTGCATGGACACTTCTTTTAAGGTGGATGACTTTGTTATGGCGTGTGTTCGGCCTGAACGACTACCCAAAAATACCCACAAAAAGCTCCACCCTCGAGCTATGGGTTCGTACCAGATTGTCAGGAAATTGGGATCTAATGCTTATGTATTTGATTTGCCTAACAACTTGGGTATTTGTCTTATTTTCAAAGCGGAAGATTTAATCCTTCACTGAGGTACTTTTGAGCCTCTTAGTCCTCCTTTTGGTGCTTCTACAGGTACCTTAAGCTATCCCCTTCCATACATTCACATTTTGACATTGAGGCTGTTCTGGATGATGAGTTTGTGTCATCTTCTTGTGGTGGATTCCGTCACTTCATGGTATAATGGTTAGGCTACCACAATCAGATACCACTTGGATTACAGAAAATGATTCCTAGGAACTGAACCCTTGAACTAAACCCTGTGCTCTTAGAGTGGTACCTTCAAGACAACTCACTAGAGTCGAATTGTTTTCCGGCAAGGGAGTATGATGCGCACAGATATCATGGGAAAATATACTTTAGAAGAAATAGGAAATTTATGAATTTTTATTTAGTACTAGGGTCATACCCCTTGCAAATGCAAGGATTTAGTTCAAACATATTTAAAATTGTATTGATAATGAAAAAAATAATTATTAATCCAAATAGTAAAAAAAGAAATGTTAGATTATTCAATTTATGAATAGTTGAGCATTTTTTTTTAATTTCTTTTCCATTGTGATAATATGTACTCTTCATTCTTAATATTCAACTCACATTGTTTTTGTTCATTTAAATAATTTATTCATTAAGTATATATTTTATATAAATGTTAAATTTTATTACTAATTAATAAGTGGTATTCACTTTAATATGTAGAATTGATATTGCAATAAATCTATACCCATCTTAACTCAAATTGGGTATCCTATGTGGCATCCAATGCATAGAAAACATGTCAATTTTTATTTTAATTTTATTAGTATAAATAGCATAGAAAATATGTCAATTTTGAAAGTAGTAATAATCCTATTACAACATAATTATTGTTTTTTAATTATAATAATTTTTTTTCTTTTTCCATGTAAATTATCACTTGAAATTCCTTTTGTATTTGTTCCATAATTATTCATATAATATATTCTCAAAAATCTTTAATATGTGAGACATTTTTTGGTGGGCAAATTTAGTAATTAAATAGACTATCTTTTCATTTAACTACTTTAATAAAGATTATATTAAAATTGGAGTTTTGCTAATTACTATATAAATTATGCAAAAAATTAAAATCTTAATTTAATGTAGCATTGCATTAACTTAGCCTACATAAACCATTATGAAATCAAGTAATCCTATGTGATATTATACATGTTATCCTATGTATCACTTATATATTAATTCTATGCAACTTTTAATATATATAGGGTTATACCCTTGCGATATAAGGATGTTAGTTAATTTTTGTCTTAATAATGTAATATTAGTATAACTAATTAATAAAAATATATTATTTTAAAAGTAGATTAACAATTTTATAATAACATAATTATTGTTTCCTTTATATTTTTCTTTAAAATCACTCTAAATTTCTTTTGTTTTCATATGGTAATGATTTACCGTTTACCATTTTTTTCATAATTATTGAACACGTCACAGTGTAATTAATTTGTGATGGATATTTTTTAGGAGTTAAATGGACTATATTTTAATTTAACTTAATTTCACAAAAACTATATTGCAATATTATAGATTACTCTACATAAGATATATAAAAATCAACCCTAGATGAATATTCATATAGAATCTAACACAATCTTTGTACATATTGTCTTATATATCATTCATAAATTATCTTATGTGATGAAATTATTATATGGCAATATGACATTACTCATTTACAATAACCTCAAGATCTATACTTCAAAAAAAAAAAAGTAGTAACAATTAAAATTAAGGTAAAATTTGATTCTTTTATCTAACTCTATTCTTTTAATATTGAAAAATAAAATGAATCAGTTTGAAATACAAAAAAATCAATTATTGCACACCAAGTTAATCGCATGAGGACTTACTCAAAAAATAAAAAGAGTTAGGAGTATAAAACCATGCAATAAATAATTAAGTTAATAGCATATAATAAAATTTAATTAATAGCATTAATGTTGATTAATATGTCTCCACTAATATCCACCAATTGCAAGTTGCCAAGTCATCAACTTGTGCCATGTGAGATGCCACATGTTATTCACACATTATTTGTATTCAACTTTTAATATATACTAGTGTTATCTCCCTTGTTATGCAAGGATTTGAGTTAATTTTGTTATTAAAAAATAATTAAAATATATTGATTTATTGAAATAAGTTAAATTTTGTATAATAGAATAACTATTATGCTATCATAATCGTTCATAGAAATATAGGTTTTCTCTTGTTTTCAATTACATCACTTAAAATTATATTTTTTTGATATTAAAATTATTCATTTGATGCATTATGTATTTTTTTCCAACATGATTTAGTTAAGAATATGTTACTATTGTACTAATTATTGTATAAATTATTCATTAAGTGATTCCATTAAGTGGCCAATTGTTTTAATTTAATGTAGCATTGTGTTAAATTAGCTTTACTCTTGCGTGGCTATTCAAATGCCTATGTAGTTAGATTTTGTAAAATTAAATTTCAATCGCAAAGTAATAATATATATAATAACATATAGTGAATCCTAATTTTTTTCTTTTGTAGGTTAATAAATCTTAGTTACTAACATTGATGTTAATTAATATGAGTCAACTAACATCCACCAATTACAACTTGCCAATTCATTATTTTATGCCACATCAGCTTGCCATATGTCATTCATACATGATTTGTCTCCAACTTTTAATATATATATATATGATATATGATGATATCGCTATCTTTTAGTTAGTTCCTTCTATCATTTAGTTATCATTTAGCTTCCTTATCGTTTAGACTGTATTTTTCTATTTAAAGTATTCCCGAGTATGTCTGAGGGAGGTAGACTTGAATTGAACTAAATTGAATTGAAATATTGAGTGTTTGAAAGTTCTTGTGTAATTTTTTTCGGTGTAGGAATTGCTCCTAGAACGTCCTACATTGCTTCTTATTTAGTTGTTTATATGCTCTAATATTGGAACCTTTTCACAGGACGAATGTGTCGGATTCTACTCTAGTTGCTTGCCTTCTGGATGTCTAGAAGTCTGGATCCCCGACATTGCAAGCAAAAGCGGCATCTATCCTTGAATTTTTGACAATGATCTAGAAACTATCGTTGCAACAAATATTGGGTCCGTTTTGAGAGCCATCTTTGAACAAAAGCTTCCAGAAGGTATGGCGTCAACACCTCTTTTGTTTGCAGAGGCTACTTTATTTGTTTTGGTTATCTTGATTCTTGGACATGCCATTCTGTATGTTTCCTTGATTCCTTTGTGTATAAACTTTCATGCTGGAGTAACGTTTTAGAGGTGTGCATATGTATGTGTAAAGGATCCAATCACAACTATTTAAGGGGATGTCTGGAAGATTGTAACATCGTTACTATCTTGTCCCTTGCCGCTGCCCTAGAATTGTCTTCTGACTGGGGGTCTGGGACACGTTTGGGTGGAATATGAGTGGAGTTTAGCAGGGTTGTTGTGGTGGAGTGTAATGACATATTATGGGAGAATTAATCGAGGCTCCCCCCCCCCCCAAAAAAAAAAAAAAAAGCAACCAAAAAAAAAAAAACAGCCCCGGACCAAGACGGGCAGGGGTGGGGGAAGAAAACATATCGTTGCATGTGCATAAATGCTTACGGCAGACTAACAAATTAAAAGAAGGAAAACCTGTAAAAACTGTGTTGAAGGTGACTACTTACACCCAATCCACAATTTTATTTTAAAATAAATTTTTAAGTGAATAGATTGCTTCGTCTTTGTGTTTTGTTGGCAAACAGATTTTTCATTGATTTATTTAGTGTAAAGGTCATTTAAAATGACAGCGGTAAACTACTAATCTAAAAATAACATAAAAAAACTTCGTACGCTTATATGTTCCCAACTGAATTAATTAATGATCAGAAGTTTTACTGGTATGTTAGAAGCATAGATCATTGTAGATAGAGAGTTGAATGTCTTTCTTGATTCATGGACAAGATGCTAGGAGAACTCCAACGGAAATAACGGAAGCCTGCAGCTTGTTTTACAGATAAGAGAAATGCTCGCAGCAACTAAACTGAAATTCCTATGAGTTCAATTATTGATAAGAAGTTTTACTGGTATGTTAGAAGCATAGATCATTGCACATAGAGAGTTGAATGTCTTTCTTGATTCATGGACAAGATGCTAGGAGACCTCCAACGGAAATAATGGAAGCCTGCAGCTTGTTTTACAGATAAGAGAAATGCTCGCAGCAACTAAACTGAAATTCCTATGAGTTCTTTCAAGGCGAAACAAGCCCATTGAAAGTCTCCATCATCCCTAAATTGTCTTATGCTTCCTGTGTATGGAGTATTTGACTATCAATTATTTTTAATCTAAGCTTTCATTCGTTGTTACAGATGTTGTATCTGAACAACACCCCCCCCCCCCAAAAAAAAAAAAAAAAAAGGGAAAAACACTCCTCCCTGGATAGGACTTTTGGGGGTGGATTTGGATTTGGAGTACGAATCAAGCTTCAAATATCACCTTTATGTACTATATTTCCTCAAAACCTAGTTTGTGCAGAAACCTTTGGAACATCAATTTTTAGTCCTTGTCCTAGATCGTTGCCTTCTCATCTTGCCTCATATGTTTATCATCTTCTGACTTTTGGAGCATGGACTTCCAGATATTGCCATTTCACCTTGTGTCTGAAGCCAGGTTCAATGTGTCATCTTAGCTTTGGTCTGGCTTTGTATGTTGAGATTAATTTTTATTGTATTCAGTACAAAAATTTGTCTTCTGATTCTTTATGGTTGTTGACAACTGATCACTTATTCAAATATCAACTTTCTTAACTTATTTTCTTCTCATCACAGCCAGAAGGTGCAGCTCGTGGAAATTATGTGATACAATATGCACTAGCACTGGTATGTGGATCCTTCGTCCTTTTTTATACTTCTTTTGGCTTTCATGTGGGAGCTTTGTTGATGGTATCTAAGCACATTGTAGGGATGTTAGTTTATCGAATGTTTATTGTTAATTATACAACGAAAAATACGATTGAATCTCATGTTGTTACTAGAAATAAAAAGAAATTTCATGACTCGATGTGCTTTCTGTTAGGAACTGGAGGGGTATATGCACACTCTGAACTGAAATCTGTTTTGATGTTAATCTTTGCCTTGCTATAGGCATTAACTCATACATTTCAAGACTTGTCCTCACTCCTTAGTATGAAATTCTGGGGCCTTATTGAATCATTAGGCAATGCATGGAGACCAGAGCCCCTTTACTTTGTTCCTGATGGACAACTATTTGAATTTTTTGAAATAGCCCATCAGGATTTGTAAATAAAGGATATAGGTTGGGTACATGTTCATTGTCTCCATCCATTCTGGTTGAATATCTGTTAATGGATTTTTTGTTATCCCTTTTGACTTTTTGTCATTCTTGTTTCTTGGGTCTTAATCAAACATTTGTATTTAGTTTCCATTTTGCAGTCATCCCGGATTATGGTTTACTTTTACCAGCTCTGTTGTGTCATTTTGTCAATGAATATTGAATAATTGCTTCTTTGATTAGCTTGATGAATTAATTTGAAATTGTATGCTGTCAAAATCTTCCTATTGAAAGTAACTGCTGGCTTTACCTGGAATGCAGGTTCTTAAGGAAAGTTTTAAAATTTACTGTGCCATTAATGATGGTATCATTAACCTAGTGGATAAGGTAATTGCATACCATATCATTCTGAAGTTAAGTTCATGAGAATGTACTTTGAAAGTGGAAAGATTGGTATTCATATGCTTCTTGTGGCAGTTTTTTGAAATGCCGAGACATGAAGCCATTAAAGCCCTTGAAATATACAGATGAGCTGGTCAACAGGTGATGTAATTGATTTTTTAAAAAAATTTCTGACGGCTATGTTTGTTTTGCTGTACAAAATATATCTGTATTGTTAGTCATAGTTATAGTGCTTCCAGAGTTCCAGTACCCATGTGTGTTATATAAAAGTTGAAAAGGGCATAATTGAACTAAGTGTGCATTATATGTCTTTACCACACCATGGCTTATTTATCGCTGTTGTCAATGGCTGCCAAAATTCAATGCAAGTTTATTGAAATATTTACATATTTTAAAGTTTGCTAATCGAGGAATGTGAAATGCACCCGTACATGGAATGCAATATTTAATCTCATGTATCCCCTTAACAAGGTTCTTAAAATCTCACTGTAGGCTGCGAGTCTGTCTGACTTTTATGAAGTTTGCAAAGGATTGGAGCTTGCTAGGAACTTCCAGTTTCCTGTGTTGAGAGATAAATTTTTCCTGAGAGTCACTGTCCATTTTGGGTGACAGTATTGTCAAAGATAATAACAACTTGGATTCCTGCTCATTATTTGCAGCGACCACAGTCATTTCTTGCTACCATGGAAGAATACATTAAAGAGGCACCAAGGATGGTGTTCGTGCCAAGCCAGCAGCTGGTTAGTGCAAATTTCAAACTTGCAAGATGGAAGAGCACTGTGACTTGCAGTTTTGTAGTTTTGTAGAATTTTAGTCAGGCTGCCTTTTAATTTATAGATATTTTCAAGCAGGAATTTCCAGAGAGGCTTCAGCTGACATACAGAGCCGAGGATGCACCCCTTGAAGATGACATATCTGCTCCTGAAGAGCCTCAACAAGCAGCGCCAGAGGATTTAGGCCATGCGGTTGAGCCTTCCGAGGCTTCTCCTGCTCCTCTGCCTGCCGCAAATGTGGACTCTGGAGATCTGCTGGTGGGCCTATTGCGCCTAGATATAATTTTTGATTCATATCAGAATTTTGCCACAATAGTTAAGAACAAAGGCTGGGAAATGTGGAACATTGAATTTCTTATTGTGACTAATAATTGTTAGGAAATTAGAGCGATAATAATAGCGGAAGCGATAGGATGAAACAGATATTCAGAAATTCAAACCAGAATAACAGGAACAAAACAGCGACACACAAGATTTACGTGGAAACCCAAAACGGGAGAAAACCACGGGCGGCAACACCGACACAAAATCCACTATCATATGAGTTAGTACAGAACGATCTCATTCCCAATACAGAGATCAACAACAAGAGAGACACAGATCTCAAACACCCAAGAAAGAGATCAATTACAACGAAAATCTCTCAATACTAACTCCCAACAAAAAGTGGAATAGAAAAGGGAATTGCCCACAGGCACTCCCAAGTTGCACCGCATCAAACAAGGTTAAACAACCTAGTATTTATAGGGAAGCCCCACAGGTACCAAGGGTTCAATCCTAGCCGCAAACATATGTCTTGGCCACCAACCATCAACTTTCCAAAAAAGGAAAAATCTTCAACCCAAAGTATGGAAATAATATAATTTCCATAATACAGAAGATCTCAAACACACAACATGATCTTGGATGCCAAGAAATAATCTCACAAAAGGAAATAACTTTATTTATTTCCAAAACCGGCAAAGGAATTTGGGACAAATCCCAACAAACTCCACCTTGGACCAAATTCCTCATCCGTCAACGATCCACGCCTCTTCTTTTGGTCTGCTGCCCATTGTTCGTCAGTTATCTTCTCGGGTTTTACGTGAGGTCCCTTCAGAACCTTCCACAACCCGTGCTGAATGAGAACTGCTCTCATCTGCACCTTCCAGAGATTAAAACTAATCTCCCCATCGAATTTCTGAATATCTACCCTCATGATAGAAGACATCCTATAACCAGAGCTCTGATACCACTTGTTAGGAAATTAGAGCGGTAATAATAGCGGAAGCGATAGGATGAAACAGATATTCAGAAATTCAAACCAGAATAACAGGAACAAAACAGCGACACACAAGATTTACGTGGAAACCCAAAACGGGAGAAAACCACGGGCGGCAACACCGACACAAAATCCACTATCATATGAGTTAGTACAGAACGATCTCATTCCCAATACAGAGATCAACAACAAGAGAGACACAGATCTCAAACACCCAAGAAAGAGATCAATTACAACGAAAATCTCTCAATACTAACTCCCAACAAAAAGTGGAATAGAAAAGGGAATTGCCCACAGGCACTCCCAAGTTGCACCGCATCAAACAAGGTTAAACAACCTAGTATTTATAGGGAAGCCCCACAGGTACCAAGGGTTCAATCCTAGCCGCAAACATATGTCTTGGCCACCAACCATCAACTTTCCAAAAAAGGAAAAATCTTCAACCCAAAGTATGGAAATAATATAATTTCATAATACAGAAGATCTCAAACACACAACATGATCTTGGATGCCAAGAAATAATCTCACAAAAGGAAATAACTTTATTTATTTCCAAAACCGGCAAAGGAATTTGGGACAAATCCCAACAAACTCCACCTTGGACCAAATTCCTCATCCGTCAACGATCCACGCCTCTTCTTTTGGTCTGCTGCCCATTGTTCGTCAGTTATCTTCTCGGGTTTTACGTGAGGTCCCTTCAGAACCTTCTACAACCCGTGCTGAATGAGAACTGCTCTCATCTGCACCTTCCAGAGATTAAAACTAATCTCTCCATCGAATTTCTGAATATCTACCCTCATGATAGAAGACATCCTATAACCAGAGCTCTGATACCACTTGTTAGGAAATTAGAGCGGTAATAATAGCGGAAGCGATAGGATGAAACAGATATTCAGAAATTCAAACCAGAATAACAGGAACAAAACAGCGACACACAAGATTTACGTGGAAACCCAAAACGGGAGAAAACCACGGGCGGCAACACCGACACAAAATCCACTATCATATGAGTTAGTACAGAACGATCTCATTCCCAATACAGAGATCAACAACAAGAGAGACACAGATCTCAAACACCCAAGAAAGAGATCAATTACAACGAAAATCTCTCAATACTAACTCCCAACAAAAAGTGCAATAGAAAAGGGAATTGCCCACAGGCACTCCCAAGTTGCACCGCATCAAACAAGGTTAAACAACCTAGTATTTATAGGGAAGCCCCACAGGTTCCAAGGGTTCAATCCTAGCCGCAAACATATGTCTTGGCCACCAACCATCAACTTTCCAAAAAAGGAAAAATCTTCAACCCAAAGTATAGAAATAATATAATTTTCATAATACAGAAGATCTCAAACACACAACATGATCTTGGATGCCAAGAAATAATCTCACAAAAGGAAATAACTTTATTTATTTCCAAAACCGGCAAAGGAATTTGGGACAAATCCCAACAATAATTTTTTGTCCACAGGGATTGAATGAAGCTACACCTGATGCCTTAGCCATTGAGGAAAGTAATGCTTTGGCTTTGGCCATAGTGCCATCAGGTACTGCATATTTTCTGTTTGATCTATATTGTTTAATGATGCACATTTTTCTGTTGGATATCTCTTTGCTGAAAGAAAAATTGATTTTTTTTTTTTTCCTTTTTCTGATGTGTGTAATGTGAAGACTCTGCTTCAACATCAAATTCTAGTAAAACTTTGGCTAAAGAATTTGATCCTGCTGGTTGGGAACTTGCTTTGGTCACAACTCCAAGCAATAGCATTTCCTCCATTACTGAGAGGCAGCTGGTAGGTCACATTCTCTTCTAGAATTTCTGTGTTTTATGACTTAAAAATTTGCAGAGGTAGTTTCATTCGAGGTTAAAATAATAGCTAGTTGAACTAGTGGAAAAGTGAACGATTTAATCATTTAAAATGTGTGCTATTTGGCTTGCTTCATTTAACCGAGGATACAACATCTACATGGTGCATAATTTAATGTCTGGTGAGGATGGTCTGCGTATTTGTAACTTGGAAGCAATATCCCTGATTTTAAACCTAAAATTCACCCTTGGGGCTAAGTCAGAGCGTTCTGGATTCCAATATGTACTGTCTCATGTTCATTAAGTGACAAAGCTATGCATGCTTTTTAATCATATACATTCAACGGATCAAAAATGATGGTGACCCTCACGTAGACAATGCTCTTCTAAACCCAGACATTTTCCATATGTGCGGCTTTTAAGTTAAAC
Organism: Carnegiea gigantea; assembly: GCA_029747015.1. Taxonomy (NCBI): domain Eukaryota; kingdom Viridiplantae; phylum Streptophyta; class Magnoliopsida; order Caryophyllales; family Cactaceae; genus Carnegiea; species Carnegiea gigantea. Next base: position 571,871 of record JAKOGI010000456.1, read on the forward strand.
ATGCTGCGTCTAAGCATACTGAATTTGGATGATATTGGCCAATAACATTATTTAATTATCAAACAGAAAATTCTGTTCCAGCTTGCATTCTCTGGTTTGATTTATTGCTGTTTAGTCTATACCTCTGCAATCTGTAGAAGTTATCACAGGCCTAGTGTTGGAACTGATGCTTGCATGAGGAAGAAATCCAGTGTCCAAAGAAAGGTTTTGGTTGATTTGATTTGTTCACTGCCTTCTTACTCTTGTTCCTATTTGCTGTGCAAATGTAAATGAGGAAGATCTAATGGAGTCTGCGGATAGCTCTATTTCCAAGCGCTTTACACCAAGTGAGGCAGGATTTTATTCAACCCTTTAATTGAAGCCTGAAAGACTGGAATATTCTCATTGGAATTAGGGAGGCAATAATATTATGACATTGTTTGACATTTGAGGGGAAATATGAGTTGCTCTATCCTGTATTGCTGTCTACGTAGAATTTCGATTTTCAGGGCTTATGTGCGGCAAGTGTTTCTGCTTATTAGAGGCTACATCTAATATTATTGAGCCTTGTGTTCTATCAAAGTCCGGAGTTCTGCTTTTTAGGAAATCTTAAACAGTATGAAAGCGCGAAAAGTGAGTGAGTTAGGAAGAGGTCCCAAGAAATCTTTCAGATCCTCAAGATAGCTGCCTGCTGTTTTGAGGGTTCTACAGAGGCGCCAATATTATGGTTATATTTACTAGTTGGATGTATGTTGTGATCCTTACATTGGTGATATTACCTTAATGCAGGCCGGTTGTTGGGTTTCGTGGCCCAAAATCCAAGAATCGGCACGGTGGGACTGTGCTAGACGACACGGACGTGTTAGACCGAAGAAGAGGAACGTCGAAGGAAGGCAGAAAAATGGCACCGGCGTGCCGTGCCATGCCATGTGGCACGGTAGTGCCACCATGGCACGGGGTGACCGTGCCACGTGGCACGGTTGTGTCGTGCTCTGTTCGGGTGCGGGTTTGTCCTGACGGCTAGGGTTTGCTTCGGCATGCAGTATACTTGGCGGCTAGGGTTCTTCTCTAGGGGTAAAACTCTGGACTTCTAGACCCTATATAAAGAGGTCTTGCCTAGGATCTAAAATTACTCCTGAATCCCTGAATCCCTAAACATATTGAGAGGTGGAGAGACTTTGAGAGAGATTACAAGAGAGACTGTAATTCTGCTATTGGATCGAATCACTTGTTGCGATTGTGATTGTTGTGTACTCTCTTTGCTCATATAGTGGATTGATTGTACTCGTCGCCGTCCGTGGTTTTTTTCTCGCATTGGGTTTCCACGTAAATCTTGTGTGTCATTGCTTTGTTCTTGTTATCGTTCTTTAAGTTTTTGCATATCTGTTTCATCCTATTGCTTCCGCTATTAGTTTGCTCTAATTCCTAACAAGTGGTATTAGAGCTTTGGTTTAGGATGTCTTCAATTATGAAGGTTGATATTCAGAAATCTGATGGGGAGATTAGTTTTAATCTCTGAAAGGTGCAGATGAGAGCAGTTCTCATCCAACATGGGTTGTGGAAGGTTCTTTCATGACCTTATACGAAACCCGAGAAGATGACTAATGAACAATGAGCAGTAGACCAAAAGAAGAGACGTGGATCGTTGATAGACGAGGAATGGGAGGAACCAGAGCTGAAGGCACTTTCTACCATATAGTTGTGTTTGACATCACATGTCTTACGAGAGGTGCTTGATAAGACAACTGCAGTGGATCTTTGGGTTCGGCTGGAGGAATTCTACATGACGAAGAGTCTCGCCAACTGTTGGGCAAAAATTTAATAAATAATATGCACAACACAACTTTCCAACGTATATATAAAAGAAAAATATACATCGGTTTGTTTTGAGTACGACCCTATTCAAGAGGATAAACCTCCTTAATTACGTCTCCCGTCTGGGAGACCACCTTTTGATTCCGATTCGTTCTATTTTATTATTTTCTTTCTTTGTTCGTTTTATTTTGTATTAATAAGACTTTATACAATTTGGATCGACATGTATATTGTATGCCAAGTCACCCGTTATCCAAAACTTAATTGCATCAGATAGTGGCCGTATAGGCACCTTCTAGGAAGGGTACTACACGTACACATTCTTCATATGCAGGTTATGGCATGGGCAATTTTATTTGATTTGGAATTTGGGTTGCACCCACTTATTTATTGTGAGTTGCCTACGTACCTCTTTTATAGAGGATCAAACCGGCCGTAGTTCTTTAATTTTATTTAAATTAATTTATCTTTTTATTTTAGTTAAGCTATTTATGTTAGGATAATTTTTTAATTTAATTTTGGTATTTGGATTTTTAAAAAAAATGGCTAAGTTATATTTTTAGCCACTTAATATTTTTTTTAAATTTTCCGACTTAACCTTTAATGGGGTCGGTCCATTAATTTTGTTTAACTTGTGGTTGCACCCGAAATTTATTTACGGGTTTCCTACGTACCCTTGGTGGGATCAAATCGACGTAGTTCTTATTCCGAATTTTATTTAGGCTTTTGTCTTGGAAAGGGGAGAATTTAGTAGGCTTGGTTGTATATTTGGCTCGACTTTGGTCCATTATGCCAAACCTATGACTTGAAAAAGATTCGATGTTTTCCGAAGCTTGATTTTTTTTATTTGCTTTGGTTACGTAACGTGTAACAAAGAGTTACAGGATTGTAATTTTGGTCCCTTGTGAAAGAGGGGGTTATCGGGTTGAGCCCATTTGAAGATTTCAGTTTAGACTGAACTCGAAAAATTTTATATCGAGCTTCCTACGTATCCTTAGTGGAATCAAGTCACCGTAGTTCTAATGGGTATTTAGGCATAAATTTATTTTTCCCCTTTATGAATTTTGTTCAAGTAGATGTATCATCCACATCAATTTGTTATATCATAGCCTAACTAGTACTTACAAAACAAGCCGACCCTTTCTTTTTATGAGTATGCAGTGTCCTCCATCTAAGAAAGACCCAGTACTCTCTTTTTTTCTTTGTCTTCAACGAGGAAGCAGAGTCTGGAACCTGAACGTGTACATGCCATGCTGTTAATGTTTCTGGATGTCTTCTAATACACGTAGGTCTGCGCCTCCAATTTTTGAATTGCAATTGAGTCAACATACTTTCTCATGATCTATGTTTATTTTATTTGTTTAGATTTTTATCCAAACTCTATATATATATATATATATATATATATATATATATATTTCTTTCTTTGTTTTTTTCTTTAACTCCAAAACAGAGCATTGCAATGGAATTTGCCACTTCCTTGTTTTGACACCTACGCTGCCATACCAGTGCTTGACTCCACTTTGTGATAATCATAAGGGCAATATAACAACACGATCAACTCCAATTTGGATTCATGCCATCGTTCCTTTCACTTATTTGACTCTCGTATGACCATTCCATTTAAAGGTCTGACAAGACCCAGGATCCGTCAGGATCCGTATGCTTTATGGTTCCGGCAGGAACCAAGATCACGCAGGATCTAGAGTTTCCATGGTTCCAGTAGGAACCGATTTGGTAGAATCCCAAATAAAATCATTTTTTTTTAACCGAACTTTTGGAGACATATGAAGCGCTTTTGCTTGATTAACCATGGCAACCATGAGACTTGAAAATGGTGGTTTTGGAAAGGCGACAACCATTTATACTTCATTGATGTATTACCTTCACTTTTAGTTGGCTTCAACTTTTGGAGAAGACTAGATTTGGTTCTTGCTTCAATCGCTTCTACTTCTTCTAATCTACTTCTTGCCTTCTCTTCTTCGTAGTGCTGCTCTTTTTTTTTTCTTTTCTTTGGCCTCTGCTTTCACTTTACAGAGCCTTATATTTGCTTTCACTTTCCTCTTTCTTCCGTTTTTCTTGTATTTCTCAGAGGTCTAACCTTTTTCGTCTTTATAGCCCTCTGTTTCTTTCTCCCCCGTGCTTTTTTTTTTTTGGGGGGTCTCTGTTTTCACCGCCCTAAAGCCTTTCCTCTCTCCTCTGTTCTCCGACCTCTCCTTTCTTATATTGATGGAGTAAGTTTTTAACTTCCCTCCACGTCGCAGCAAAAGTAGGGAAGGCGGAGAGTGATGGGCTATATGCCAACTTCCACGCAACACTTTCTTTTCCCAGCGGCAAAAAATATGTATATACTAAGAAGTGTTGCTATCATTTATTAATTATCCAAAGTTACTTTGTTACAATTGAGTGCCCTCCTTTTTTTTTGACTGTGCTTTGAATAGTCAGCGGAGGGTGCCGGAGAAAGAGGTTTACTTATGCACCCCTTTTTTTTTGCATTTTCTTTACTTTTTTATTTTTAATTATGTAATCGGATCCACTTTTATTTGTATTTTATACTGAGACATAATCAAAAATTTATGATTTGTAAAAATTTTTGGTTCAACAGTTGCCCCCCGGACATTATATGTGTGAATTTGCTTGAACACGTATAATGTTCGCCTTTATGTTGAATATAACTTGTTTTTATCCCTTCCTTTCTACAGTACATAAACAATTTTATGCACCGCGAATTTAGTAGGAGTTGGATAGTTGTAACCTTCAAAAAGTTGTTGCAGTATCAGAAAGTTCAACAATTCACCTTCTAGGAAGGGTCCATGCCTCACTTTACATCATATGCTAACTTTCAGAAGGGTATTTCCGGTCTTTCTTTGTTGGGAGACTTTGACTTAAGTAATATTTGTACTTTTATTTTCTACAAAGTCATGTAAAAGATTGTAGAGGGTTTCTTTTTTGTCTAATTATTTGGCATTTATATTTCCAACCTTCAGCCCACTTTGTACTGTACGATTTATGCTATTGTAATAAAATTTGATTGCTTCCTCTTTTTTTTTAGCTCTTTTTTTTTTTGTGATTATCTCCTTCCCCCCCCCTTTTTTTTAGCAAGCAGGGGAAGAAAGGATTTATTCATTTTTGTGGCTGCATAACGTTGGACTGCCTACGTACCCCCTTTTTGAGGGATCAAGCCTTTCGTAGTTCGGTAGAATTCAACTATCCAGCAACTTCAAGTAAAGAATTTCTTTACAAATTTGCCATTGACACAGGCATATACTATTCGGCCATCATGATTTGAGAGCTCATATGCTCATTTAGGAAAGACTTTGGTGATTACATATGGGCCTTCCCATTTAGGCTCAAATTTCCCCTGTGTCTTTCGATTGATGACAATAGGTCTCCTTATTGTTAACACCAGATCACCCATGCCAAAGGAGCGAAATTTGACTCGCCTATTGAATGCACCAGCCATTTGAGCTTGGTAAATTTCAAGCCTTTGTTGGGCCATTAGCCGACGTTCATCTAATGCTTCCAGTTCGGCAAGTCTGACTTGAGTGTTTTCATCTGGATTTGTGAATTGCATGGCCACCCTTAAAGAGGGTAATTGCACCTCGAGGGATAACACGGCTTCAGAACCAAACACCAAGTTATAGGGCGTACAGCCAGTTGTAGTTCGAACGGTGGTTCGATAGGCCCATAAAGCTTCTGGTAGTCGTTCATGCCAATCCCTCCTTGATTTTGAGACCATTTTCTTTAGAATCTTGCAAAGCACTTTATTGAATGCTTCAGCTTGACCATTTGAGGATGGATTATAGCTTGATGAGAAGCTATGCCTGAACTTGTACTTCTCTGCAAGCTTTATCATCACTTGATTTTTGAAGTAGAGGGCGTTGTCTGAAATGATCTTGCATGGGACTCCATATCTATAAATGAGATAAGTCCTGATAAAGTCGGCAACTTGTTTTGCCCCCACTTCTTTCAATGGGATAGCCTCAGCCCACTTTGAGAAATAATCTGTGGCTGCTAAGATGAATATGTGGCCGCGAGAGGAAGATGGCTTGAAAGGTCCTACGACATCTAGCCCCCATGTATGGAAGGGCCAAGATAATATGCTTGGATGGAGTAACTGTGGTGGTTGGTGGATGAAATCTCCATGTATTTGACAAATTTGGCAAGCTTTAGCAAATTTTATTGCGTCTTGAACCATGGTCGGCCAATAATATCCTAGCCTTTTGATTTGGTTAGCAAGCTTTGGACCTGCCTGATGAGCACCACATACCCCAGCATGAACTTCATTTAAGACATTAGCAGCCTCCTCCCTTGACAAGCATCTAAGTAAAACCCCATCGAAAGTCTTTCGATATAAGGTGTCATTTTTAAATGTAAACCTTAGTGCTCGCCGTTTTACCTCTGCTCTTTTCTTCGGATCAGTGGGTAAAATGCCATGTTGAATGTATTCCATGAGGGGATGTCTCCAATCTGCTTCTTCTTCGACCTCAAAAACCGAAACTACATTTATTTCTTCAATTTCATCAAGACGGTCTAAAGCTGAGGCCAACAAGTGACGTTCCCCGATTGTTATTTGAATTTCCCTTTCATCAGGGAGAGTCAGTGAAGCAGCCAACTTTGCTAAGGCATCTGCTTTGTCATTTTCAGACCTCGGTACATGATTGACTTCTACTTGAAGGAATTGATTCATAAGGCTTCTTGCCCTCTTGTAAAGAGGCGATAATTTGGCGTCTCTTACCTCGTACTGACCATTTATTTGTCGAATAATTAATTGCGAATCCCCATATACTTCAAGCTGGTCAATACGCATTTCATGGGCCAATTCGAGGCCAATGATGAGTGCCTCATATTCAGCCACATTATTTGAACAGATTTCGAGGAGAGAGAATGAGTACGGAACAAGTCCTCCAGATGGTGTGACAAACACAATTCCTACTCCAGCTCCTCGACTCTTTGCTGCCCCATCAAAATATAGCTGCCATGTTTTAATTTCAGTAAGCATAACTTCATCATCTGGCAAATCATCAGGCAATTCCTCATTATCTGGACATGGATGAGCTGCTAGGAAATCAGCTATAGCTTGTCCCTTTACTGCCTTTTGAGGCATGAATTTGATGTCAAAAGGGGCCAAAGCATAGCCCATTTAGCCAACCTTCCTGATAGCGTATGCCTAGACAATATATACTTTAATGGATCTGCCTTTGAGATCAAAATAATTTGATGAGACAAGAGGTAGTGCCGCAACTTTTGAATGGCGAAGACTAAGGCCAGACAAATTTTTTCCATGGAGGAGTAATTTATTTCTGCACCCACCATTATCCGGCTGATATAATACAGGGCGTTTTCTTTCCCTTGGTCATTACATTGAGCTAACATAGCCCCTAAAGACCGTTCGAGGGCTGCTGTGTATAATATTAAAGGTTTTCCCTGTATTGCAGCCATTAGGACAGGTGGCCTTGTGAGATATTGCTTGATGCTTTCAAAAGCACTTTGACAAGCTTGATCCCAAATGAAAGGCGTGTTCTTTTTTAGGAGTCTTGTAAAAGGCTGACACCTTCCTAACAAATTTGAAATGAACCGTCGTATGTAAGCCAACCTTCCTTGTAAGCCCCGCAATTCTCTTAAGTTCCTCAGAGGGGGCATTTGGATTATGGCTTTGACTTTATCCGGGTCAATCTCAATCCCTTCTTTCCGAACCACGAAGCCGAGAAATTTCCCTGAGGTGACTCCAAATGCACATTTTAAGGGGTTCATCTTGAGTTGATGTTGGCGAAGCTTTTCAAAGACCTTTCTTAGGTCATGTAAGTGATTTTCTCTCTCTTTTGTTTTTACAACCAAGTCATCAACATAGCATTCAACTAGGTTGTGGAGAAAATCACGAAAAATGATTGTCATGGCCCTTTGATAGGTAGCCCCGACATTTTTCAACCCAAATGGCATTACTGTGTAGCAGTATATGCCTTGTGGTGTCCGAAAAGCAGTTAAATCTTCATCTTTGGGGTCCATTTTTATTTGATTGTACCCCGAGAAACCATCCATGAAGGAAAGAGCTCCAAACCCTGTAGTGGCATCCACAAGGAGCTCAGTGATTGGTAGTGAGAAATCATCCTTAGGACATGCATTATTTAGGTCCCTGAAATCCACACATATCCGAAGTTGACCATTCTTCTTCCGAACTGGTACGATGTTAGCCAACCAAGTAGGGTATTGAATTTCGCGAATGAAGTTAGCCTTTATGAGCTTGTCAACCTCAGCATTTATTTGAATTGTCAGTTCAGGACGGAAGCATCGTTGAGGCTGCTTTATTGGTTTTACTCCTTCAGACACGGCTAACTTATGAACAGCAACACTTGGATCTAAGCCTGGCATGTCTTGATATCCCCAAGCAAATACATCTTTGTATTCTTAGAGGAGTTGTTTATACTGTACCACCTCTTCATTATTTAATATGGTACTCACAAAAATTGGCTTGGGTTCATCAATTGTGCCCAAATTTATCTGTCGAAGCTCATCAATTGTTGCTTGACCACCATCTTCCATTTCCGGCGGTGCTGGTTGGATAGCCTCGACAAAGTCCTCAGAAGATCCTTGTTTTATATCAACTAAATCACCATCTAATCTCTTAGGTGAATTAGCGTGAACTTGGGCTTCTTCACACCCTTTACAATTTAACATACTGATTCTGTGATGCTTAGGAACTTTTTGACAAGAAAATTCAAAATTTTGAGCACCTTCCTCGTCCGCCACAGACACAACATTAACTTGTTCCACCTGCTCAATTTGGCTAGCATCATTTTGTCCCCGAACCCAGATGAAGCTTCGAGGCTGTTGCTTTTTCTTTTTCAGCTTCCACTTTTTCTGGTTTCTGACTCGGACATTCTTTTGCTTAGGCTCATTGATTTTACCAAGTCTTTGAAAAATCGAGATTCGAGGTTGGACTTGCTCATCTGTGGAGAATAACATCTCTTGCTCTTGGGGTGTAAAGACCAGATCATTCGTGGCATGAGACTTGAGAACTCCTCCATCATGTGACACCTGGAGTGCTTCAGGGACATCTGCTTGAAATGATGCTTTTAGGACCCCACTTTCGTGAGATATGTTTATTTGTTTGTTAGCCTCGTCAAAGCCCCTCTTATTATTGCCCTTCTTCCTCTTTCGAGACTGTGATACCCCTCCTGGAGGTGGTCTAGAAGAAGGCGCTTCTATCAGATAATTTGACGTGTTTCCCCTTAAAACTACCCTGTTGTTGCCGAGCGATGTTCTTATGACCAAGTTTTCCTTAGGCATCGACTGGTCAATTCGCCGAAGAGGAAATGTGTAACTCGTGACAAGGGAGTTCACGATTTCTTTTACCGGTGTCAAGGCCTTTTGGTCAGCCCTTCTTTTCTCCTTGGGTGTGTATTTGAATAACACCTTTGACCGTAGAGCTTGATATTCCTGGGCTTCACTAGCATAACTATTGACAACTCGAATGAACTTTTGAGGGAAAGTAAAGGCCTTGAGTTTTTCTTTTTGGTTGTCCTTTTCTTGGGCTAAAAGAACTTGGGAGGTCCCAGAATCCGCTGATTTGTAAAACTTTGCGTCAGCGTAATTAACGTCTTCTCCATGAAAAGGATTGGCGTCCCCTTGGATTGTTTTCTCATTGCCATGCTCGTCAGTGTATTTCAAACACTGATGAAGAGTGGAGGCGATAGCTCTACTAGTATGAAGCCATGGCCGACCAAGTAGGGCGTTATAGGACGTATCAGCATCTATTACATGAAAGAGAGCATCTGTGTAGAGGTTGTCTAGCTCAACTTTCAAAGCAATAGTACCTAGGGCTTTCTGCCCTACCTGATTAAACCCTTGTATCGTGAGCAAAGTTGGGGACAACTGATTTGGTGCTATCCCTATTGCCCTCAATACTCTTAATGGAAGAAGGTTGACTGCAGAACCGCAGTCAAGCAAGATTCGATTTATTCTTTTATCCCCAATCCTACCAGTGACATACAGAGGCCTGTTATGATTTGTAGACCCCAACTGCAGGTCCTCATCAGAGAATGTTATGCAAGCCATGCATGTAGCACACCGGTTTAAAGGAGAGGACAACACCTCATCTACCTCAACAGGGTCAACTTGATCTTTGTAGTCTTCAGGGTTCATTAATGCCTGAATAAGTGCCTTTCTTAACTCTTTCGACATTTGTAAAACGTCGTAGACACTTAGGCGTGCCGGGATTCGCTTGAGATGAGAGATGACATCATAGCGAACTTTCTCCTTACAAGGCCCTTGACTAACTTGAAAAGGGACTGAGACAAGAGGATCCTTCTTGGACTCCTTATTTAACTGCTTGTTCTCAGTGATGCCTTTACTATTTGCAGTCGACGGAATTACGTCATCTTCACCCCTTTCCTTAATATTCACCGGCATTCGTGGTACATCAGGTGTTGCTTCTTTTCCTTTCTCTTTTCCCACTAATTCTGGTGGTTGGAGTTGACGACCGGACCGAAGAGTTATTTGGTCCGCTTCTTAAGCAGTGAGTGGAATCTCAATGTTTACTTCTTCGCATTCATCAGCCCATGAAACCATGCAACATTGGGCCACTTCTCCTTCTTCAGGGTCGTCATCCGAGGGGTCACTGCCGAAAAAACCTTTGGGGATATAATCACTTAAAGTGAACGGGGTCTTAACCGGTGGCACGTACTCCTCTTCAGAAGATAAGTCTGGCTTCTTTTTGGCCCTTGACTTCTTTTTCTTCTTTTTCTGGTTTTTCTTTTGAGGCAGCTTCTGTCCTCTTATTTTAACTCCTGGGGACTGAGAAGCTCGAACTATTCCCTGCCGAAATGATCGCCTGTTGGAGTAGGTATGCCACCCAAGGCTATCATCATGCTCATCTTCTGATGTTGCCCATGCCTCTAGACTTGGGTCTAGGTAAAAATCATATAAGGTGGGTGCTCCTGGTGACGGTGCAGGCATATCTGGATATGCCCATACTATTGCTACATCATCTTCAGCAATAAACTTGATGGGGACCGCATGAGGTGGTAATGACACCGTTGGGATCCCATTATTAGTTTCTGAAGATGATGGATGAGATTCATCCTTTTGTTCTACCGTTGAAGTTGCATTTGACGATGCGGTGGGTCCTTTGGCTGGAGCTCCTTCTCTCTCAATTTCTCCCCTTCCAATCATATCTTCGATTATGTCTTTGAAAACATAACAATCTTTTATAGGGTGGCTAATGATCCTATGGTATGAGCAATACTTAGGATCGTTTGTCCTATTGACCTCGGCAGGTCGTTTCGGCTCTGGGAGAGAAAGAGCTTTTGCAGCCATTAACTCATCGAATATCCCTTGAACATCATCATCATCAAAGGGATACTTCTTTTCTTTTCTTTCCTAGAGAGTAAGTCGTCGAGCTCCCTCTTTTTGTTTGCCTTTGCTGTTGTTGAAATTTCCGCCATTGGTTGGCTTTGGGCTTGCTCTAATGAACGTAGCCATTAACTCTCCCTTCTTGTTTAGCCTTTTGATTTCCTCCCTCTTGGGTTGTATGGCTTTCTGACGAGCAAGTTGTCTTTCCACATTACTTGCCTTAGACACAAGGGCATCAAAGTTTTGAGGCTCAGCAGTACCAACATATGTGGCAATTTGAGGGTCTAAATTGTTTGCACACATTTGAACTGCTGATTGCTCACTTAGCTTTTCTGGGCATTGCAAGCTTAGACTTCTCCACCTCATAATGAAGTCATTCGCACTCTCGTTTGGCCTTTGGTGCGTATCAGCAAGGTCTATAATAGAGACTTTTCTCTTCGAACTCACGAACTGAGCTAGGAATGCCCTTTGAAGGTCATCCCAAGTGTGTATTGACCCTGGATGAAGTTGGGTATACCATGTGAAGGCGGCCCCCTTGAGGGATTGTACGAACTGCCTAATCAACAATGCGTCATTTAAAGCAGTTTCGCCGCACGCTGAGTAGAAATGGGCCAAATGTTCATGCGGTGACCCATTTATTCCATCAAACTTTTCAAAGTTCGGCTTTTGGTAACCCTTGGGGAAAGGAACTGAGTCATAGTGACTTGGATATGGGCTCCTATACCCCAACACTGGGGGATTCATGGCTGCTTGATGCTCCCTGATCCCTTGGGCTATCAACTCCTTAATATCTTGCGGAGTGATAATTGTGTTGCTACCGCTAACCTCATTAGTCTTTTCATGCTCCCTATTTTCAAGGCGCATAGCGAGGCTAGCTATTTCAGCCTCTTTTTCTGCGAGTTTCCTTTGCAACTCTTGCATTTGCTCCTCGAGGCTCGGCGTGCTGGTAACCAATACCGGCATATTTTCAGCCTGATCATCCTCGCTGATTTGCTCTTGTAGGATGACGTTGGATGATGCCTCTTCTTGGGAAAAAGCAGGTCTTGTGACTTCATCTTGTCCTTTCAGTTGGTTCTTGCCTTGCTGAAAGGTGGTGGTTGGAGATTGTAAGGCCACCTCGGCATATGATAATGCTTTGGCCCTTGATCTTGTGATAGGACCGCTGTATGCCTGTGACTCGATCCCTTCAAAGGTTAAATCACTTTGATTTTGTGGCCTAGGAGGTAAAAGCCGCCTACCTTTTATAAGGCTTTGAGGAGGAGTAGTGGTTGTGACCTGCAAAAGTCTCGGCACCATAATAGAGGTGCTTGAGGTTGAAGGTTTAACAAGCTTAACCTTTGCAGTTTTAGGTATTGTTTCCTCCTCTGAATAGGAGGTCATCATGACTTCGGCTACAGGAATATCAATAGGGATAGTCCCGATAAGAATCCGCCTTGTAGGGCGACCTTGAGGAGCCTTCTTGACTCCTGAGGTTCCTTCCCCAAATGGCTTATTGGGGGTCATCCAGGTTGGGGGTTTTTTGCTTGTCTTTGCCCCCTTCTTGGTGGATGCAGGAGCCCAAGTGTGGATTGAACCTGAGGAAGGAACTTGATCTTTCTTCAGAGGTAGATTAGCGACTCGAGCTTGCCTTGGTTGGATTGTTGCTCGGGCTGTCGGTGCTTCCCTTGTATAGGTTCCCCTCGGATTTGGCATTTGGCTGAGGCATGGAGTCAGCACCGGGTTGAACGGCCTAGCCATTGAAGGGCAAGCCGCAGAGGACAACCTTTGCTGAAAAGCTTTCCTCAAGGTCATCTTGGCTAGCTCTAAAGCTGGTGACAAAGCTAGCTTGGGTGTGCCAGATTTAGCGCGGCGCTTGTCGCTTCTGCGTTTGTTGCGCTTCTGGTTCTTGATTGCTTTCTTTGTAAGTGGCCTGTCGGCCTTAGGGGCGGGCTTGCTTGCCCTTTCGAGGCCCCTAAGAGGTTCCATTGAGTTCGACAATGGAAATTCAGCCAGAATTGATCGAGGTCCAACAGTGAAGACCATCTGCACGTTTTTCCTCGCTTGGAATATTCCGCGCTTTATCACAAAAGTTACTGGGAGCTGGTTGAAATTGATGGTGACTTGAGGTGCCATTGTTCTTCAACAGTTATACAAAAGCAAACACCACAAAATAGAAGAAAATAAATATTAGACAGTATATACAAATCGGAGATGAAAAGGAAAATAGGATCCCACCGGGCGTGCCAAAAATTATGTTGGGCAAAAATTTAATAAATAATATGCACAACACAACTTTCCAACGTATATATAAAAGAAAAATATACATCGGTTTGTTTTGAGTACGACCCTATTCAAGAGGATAAACCTCCTTAATTACATCTCCCATCTGGGAGACCACCTTTTGATTCCGATTTGTTCTATTTTATTATTTTCTTTCTTTGTTCGTTTTATTTTGTATTAATAAGACTTTATACAATTTGGATCGACATGTATATTGTATGCCGAGTCACCCGTTATCCAAAACTTAATTGCATCAGATAGTGGCCGTATAGGCACCTTCTAGGAAGGGTACTACACGTGCACATTCTTCATATGCAGGTTACGGCACGGACAATTTTATTTGATTTGGAATTTTTGGTTGCACACACCTATTTATCGTGAGTTGCCTACGTACCTCTTTTATAGAGGATCAAACCGGCCGTAGTTCTTTAATTTTATTCGACTTAATTTATCTTTTTATCTTGGTTAAGTTATTTATGTTAGGATAATTTTTAATTTAATTTTGGTATTTGAATTTTTAAAAAAAATGGCTAAGTTATATTTTTAGCCACTTAATATTTTTTTTTTTTAATTTTCCGACTTAACCTTTAATGGGATCGGTCCATTAATTTTGTTTAACTTGCGATTGCACCCGAAATTTATTTACGGGTTTCCTACGTACCCTTGGTGGGATCAAATCGACGTAGTTCTTATTCCGAATTTTATTTAGGCTTTTGTCTTGGAAATGGAAGAATTTAGTAGGCTTGGTTGTATATTTGGCTTGACTTTGGTCCATTCTGCCAAACCTATGACTTGAAAAAGATTCGATATTTTCCGAAACTTGATTTTTATTTGCTTTGTCTACGTAACGTGTAACAAAAAGTTATAGGATTGTAATTTTGGTCATTTATGAAAGAGAGGGTTATCGGGCTGAGCCCATTTGAAGATTTCAGTTTAGACTGAACTCGAAAAATTTTATATCGAGCTTCCTACGTATCCTTAGTGGAATCAAAGGAAAACGTAGTCTAATGGGTATTTAGGCAAAAATTATTTTTCCCCGTGAGAATTTTGTTTCAAGTAGAGTATCATCCACATCAATTTGTTATATCATAGCCTAACTAGTACTTACAAAACAAACCCTTCCTTTCTTTTTATGAGTATGCATTGTCCTCCATTTAAGAAAGACCCAGTACTCACTTTTTTCTTTGTCTTCAACGAAGAAGCAGAGTCTGGAACCTGAACGTGTACATACCATGCTATTAATGTTTCTGGATGTCTTCTAATGCACGTAGGTCTGAGCCTCCAATTTTTTAATTGCAATTGAGTCAGAATACTTTCTCATGATTTGTGTTTATTTTATTTGTTTAGATTTTTATCCAAACTGTAGATATAGATCATACCTTATATATATATATATATATATATATATATTATATATAGATATATATAATATATATTCTTCGTGTTTTTTTCTTTAACCCAAAACAGAGCATTGCAATGGAATTTGCCACTTCCTTGTTTTGACACCTACGCTGCCATACCAGTGCTGACTCCACTTTGTGATAATCATAAGGGCAATATAACAACACGATCAACTCCAATTTGGATTCATGCCATCGTTCCTTTCACTTATTTGACTCTCGTATGACCATTCCATTTAAAGGTCTGACAAGACCCAGGATCCGTCAGGATCCGTATGCTTTATGGTTCCGGCAGGAACCAAGATCACGCAGGATCTAGAGTTTCCATGGTTCCAGCAGGAACCGATTTGGTAGAATCCCAAATAAAATCATTTTTTTTTAACCGAACTTTTGGAGACATATGAAGCGCTTTTTCTTGATTAACCATGGCAACCATGAGACTTGAAAATGGTGGTTTTGGAAAGGCGACAACCATTTATACTTCATTGATGTATTACCTTCACTTTTAGTTGGCTTCAACTTTTGGAGAAGACTAGATTTGGTTCTTGCTTCAATCGCTTCTACTTCTTCTAATCTACTTCTTGCCTTCTCTTCTTCGTAGTGCTGCTCTTTTTTTTTTCTTTTCTTTGGCCTCTGCTTTCACTTTACAGAGCCTTATATTTGCTTTCACTTTCCTCTTTCTTCCGTTTTTCTTGTATTTCTCAGAGGTCTAACCTTTTTCGTCTTTATAGCCCTCTGTTTCTTTCTCCCCCATGCTTTTTTTTTTTTTTGGGGTCTCTGTTTTCACCGCCCTAAAGCCTTTCCTCTCTCCTCTGTTCTCCGACCTCTCCTTTCTTATATTGATGGAGTAAGTTTTTAACTTCCCTCCACGTCGCAGCAAAAGTAGGGAAGGTGGAGAGTGATGGGCTATATGTCAACTTCCACGCAACACTTTCTTTTCCCAGCGGCAAAAAATATGTATATACTAAGAAGTGTTGCTATCATTTATTAATTATCCAAAGTTACTTTGTTACAATTGAGTGCCCTCCTTTTTTTTTGACTGTGCTTTGAATAGTCAGCGGAGGGTGCCGGAGAAAGAGGTTTACTTATGCACCCCTTTTTTTTTGCATTTTCTTTACTTTTTATTTTTAATTATGTAATCGGATCCACTTTTATTTGTATTTTATACTGAGACATAATCAAAAATTTATGATTTGCAAAAATTTTTGGTTCAACACCAACAAAATCCGTTTGAAGGAAAGGTTATACACCTCTTGTATGGCTGAAGGTACCCCTGTTCAAAAACATTTAAATGAGTTTAACTCTATTCTTGTTGATTTGGAGAGTCTAGATGTAAAAATTGAGGATGAGGATAAAGCTATTTTGCTTGTTGTGTCGTTACCCGCTTCTTATAAACACTTTAAGGAG